>VZSZ01007017.1:24965-58438 GCA_013398815.1 Ibidorhyncha struthersii | reverse complement strand
ACCCTGACTATTCTGTGATTCTGTGTGATTCTGTGATATTTTAAAAATATGCCTTTATGAACATAAATACAATTTACTAAGTCTGTTCTCCTGTATAGCGGAACCATTTTGATCTGAACTTTGCAGAAGCTTAATTCTCTGAGGTGGATGCTGGAAAACTTCATCTCAAATCTTGAGACAATGTGATTCATGTTCGTGTATGATTTTCAGAGATGGGCGTATATGTGATGGTCATGTGAGAGAAGAGATCACGGTAGTAAGACTATCTCTCTGTCCTATAGACAAACAATGTATAAAAACAGTAGGTGATTGAGGCTACAGTTGTCTCAGGTCCTTTCCTTCCCTGGGAAATACTGAAGGTGGTGGCAAGACTTAACATGGTTCCCTTTGTCGATTGCAGTTATAATGCACTATAAGTAAGTGTTTCACTCTGATCTGGCTTAAAATACTGGGTGCAGGTACAAGTTCATCTAAAATTCTATTGTTTGCTTTTATGTATTACACTTTAACAAGTAACTACTTCATTATAACATTATTTTAACAAGTAATGTAATATCTTTCTTCATCCAGACATCTGTCTCTGTCCAAGTTTGAGCCCTATCTTCAGGCTATGGTTAGTTTGTGCTATCTTTTAATTGCCTTTGCACTGCTTCTAGACTTTCTAAGAAAAAGTACTGTGTTGAGCTCATGGCATGAGTTTTCACATCAAAAACTTGTTTACTGCTGATCCAAACTTATTTATGGATAAGTAAGAAAACAATTTCATCTAATCTATGAATAAAAATAAAAGTACAAGAACATGCAACATACTGTTCTGACTTTTGAAAGAAAAAAAGAGAGGATGTGCTCATTTGAAATGTCACTATAGCATATTTCTTTCAGACTCGAATTTTTTTAAGCATTTGAGCCTTCAAGCAATGTTGTCAGTGCTATTACAGTATTGCTGGTGCTCCTCATTTCCCCCTTTTGACCTGACTGTTTGCCATACTTGCTGGTGACCCCAGGAGATCAGGTTGAGCAGCTCAGCCAGACATTTCCAGGCCCTTATTTCTTTGAAAGGAAAAATGTCCATCCTAGATCCATTTATTTCAATCCTAGCAGCTCTCCAGGTGTTCACCTCAGAGTTTGCTGCGCTATACAAGCCCAAGAATTTCAGGGCATCTCTTGGTTGAACTGACACCTTGTTCTTTTGTGCCTCTTCCCAGAAGTTGAGCGATAAACAAGGAACATGTTCTCAGGTCTTTTTTTTTGTCCTGAGACAATTTTTTTCTGTGAATAATTAAAAAAAAAGAGTGGTACGTTAGCAACCCCATTAGATTAGCAAAAAAAAAAAAAAAACCTGCTCTTTCTACTAGCATTATACTGGAACCATTAATTGTGGTATACTGCTTCTTATACTCTAAGTGGTTGTTCTACTTATGGGGTAAAAATAAGACTGAAACTTCTATGGAGAAGCTACTACTTTCTTCTGCTGATCATTTTACCCAAATAAATAATTAATTTGAAAGGAAAAAAGGCTTAACTAATACCTCAGCTGGTTCTGTATCTCTGTAGAGTGTGCTTTTCTCAGGGTTTCCAAATATGATCTACTTTATGTGAATTCCATTTGCATCTCATACTTGGACTTGTACAAAAGATGTCTGTAGTATCCCATTTGGCAATAACCAGCCATCACCGTTGTAGCAAGGTGAAGGTGAAGAGGAACACATATCGTAGTATAGTTGTCAAAGTCAACAATTTCCTCTCCAAGCTAAGCAAAAATATCCTTCCACTTAGCAGAGGAAGATGTAGAGCTATGAGTCTGCGGTGGTGCAAAGTTCACATGAGGAAGGAGACCTTGTTCTAAACAGCTCTCTCCACTCCTAAAGCATATTTAAGCTAAATGATGTACTGGTTTCAGGAGGAAAACTGATGATAGATAATACAATGTTCTATTAAATGCTGCAGAACACCAATCACCTTCAGATAATAAACTCCTAAAGAAAAGGGAGGATTAGATTATAGCTTACATTAAATTAGATCAAAGGGGTCATTCTTCGTTTACACTCTAATAAGATGGAGAAGTCTCAGGCTCTATTTTTTATAAAACTTTCATTAAATCAAAAAACTGCAATTCATCATCTTACACAGAAATATAATTTGCTGCTGAAGTTTTGACCTTTGAATTCGAATACATTTTGTTCCTGTTTTGTTCTCATGTGAAATTCAGTTGCTCTGCAGTAATAAGATCATTGCATAATAAACATGGAACTAATCAGAATGTTTGTAGTTGGTTGTTTGTAACTTTTGATCCTTATGCAAAATTTTAGATTAAGTTCCAATCAATGCATTGTGTTGGAATTTTGATTCATCTGTAAGCACAAGTTCTAGCTGCAAAAATTTGGATCCAAAATATGAAGATGTTGGACTCCAAATTTAAATCCAGCACTTGAGCGAAGTGTATTTTATAATGACTTACAGAAAAAAAGCAGTTCCTCTGAGAATTCTGATCTTCTAAGTTTTGAAATTTGGGGATGATCTGTTCTGCATTAGAACTCTCTCACCTTATTGTGGGAGACAGCCTGGGGATCTTTTGACTTCAGTACTGTAAACTCAAAGACAGTAAAGGAAAAAAGAAACATGACAATGAACAGTATATTTTCTCTGCTTTTTGAGGGAAAACGAAAGATGTCTTTTTGAAACAAACACCAACCAGTGTTGGGTTTTTTTTTACATTTGGCCCTCAATGATAGCACATTGGAGACACAACTTTCATAAGGCAAAGTTTAAGAACACATACAGTCACCATAGTCTCACCTAAGACTACCATCTCCCTGCTCGCTGAAGAGACAGGAGAGGTTTGCAAGGAAGTATACCTTTCCTGGAACTGAAATAAGCCAGAAAATGTACTTCTCTTGACAAGGTTTTTGGAAAGCATCTATTTAATCCACTCTGTGATTCCTTTCACATATCTGTCATAACCTAAAATGTTACTGTGGTGTGCCCATACACAGCTTTCATGAAAGGGCAGAAAGACATATATAATTTCTTATTGCTTAGTGGCTTTTATTTTAATTGATTTGCATTGTCTGTGAGTCTTGGCTCCCTCTACAGCCAACAGAGAGAAAAAAATATATCAAAAAAGTCAGTGCATCTCTTCTTAAAATTGTGTTCAATATATTCCAAGAAAATCCTGGAAAACTTAATTAATTTGCCATCAATATCATATATATATAATAAACTCCAGAAGTCCTAACACTGATTCTGCTTCTTGCTTATTCCTCTGAGCAGCCTAGGACTATCAGTCTGGAAGCCCGTGCTTCCCAGCTATCCAATTACAACATCACCTACACTGTCAGAAACTCGTTCTACTCAGGTTCTCTGTAAACTCAGTGGCCAGACTCCTGCTGGCGACCCTGGCTATCCTGTCATGTAACCCACATTCTTTCATATAAACTACTAGTAAAATAAAGGTTATGTTACGCTATTCAAGGTGAAAAGAAACATACCCATAAAAAAGGAGACAAAATGCACTGGTTGTATGCTGCAATGGGGAGGAATTCACTGCAATCAACACATACAACTTTGTGTTCCCAGTCTTCACCTGGAAAACGAGTGGTATGACGTTCTGTCAGGGGTGTTAAGCAACTGCATACAATGCCCAGGAAGAGTTCTTCTTTTCCTGGGAGCATGTCTAAGTGAAAGCTTGTGGGAGTTCTCCTCTATGCCCATCCTGTGACAGTGCCTTCATCTATTCCAAAAATTATTCTACCAGACATCTTGTCAGCACGGCTTGTGAGGAGCAATACTCAGACCACAGCAAATGGCAGTTTGCAAAACCAATGAGGCATTTCGGGTACAACAAATCTGACCTTGAGGTACGAGTATCTGAAAAGTTTCCAGTGTTAATCTGCTCATTTTTTACCACTGTGAGAGTCATCTTCTTGTCTGCACTCATTAGTACTGAGCCATGATTATAAGCCTCAAAACAAGTGGACAACTTTTCAGCAGAAGTCCTCAGATTTTACAATCTACAGCACAACAATGCCTAAAATTTATACATAAAATTCTTTAATGGAGTTTGAAGGACCACAGATTCTCAAAAGTCAATAATTTAATATCATATGGCATCTCAGAGCCTGAAATTGCCTAATGTATTTAAATACTTCAGCTGAATAGATTTTAACTAATCATTCTCACAACCAAAGAAGCCCCCTCTACTGACCATACTATGAACGATTTCCACTTTTTTCTTCCTCTTCTGCTCAAGCTGGGCCAGTGTGTTTCAAGAAATAAAAAACTGAAAAACCTTGGAAAAGGGGGACTCTGACCTTGACTGCAAGCACAAGAGCAAAAAGGACCTTTTCTTGAAATATGAATCTTAGATCCTGTCCCCTCAGCTTTTTAAGCAATTTATATTAAATACTCATTAGCTACAAAAATAGAAGTAATCTAAGAATCAGAATTCCAGTCCCTTTATCTGCAGCTAAATGCTGACATTTCCAGAGTGGAAATTGGATCCCTTGTGTCTGATTTTCTTCTGGATTCCCAAATCTCAACACCAGGCTATGCAGTGACTATTCCTGCCTTCTTCCAGCATTAGTAGAAGGAATGTCATTCCCAAGACTAACCCCTCAATTTCAGGTGAAGATGCTTTAGATCCTTAAGAACCAAGGGCAGGATCAAGGCCTCCCAGCCTTAGAGTCAGTGTTCTTGTCACTACTTTCTCGTAAAAAGAAATTCCAGCAGCAGTTTTTTTAACTCAACATTGTTTAGTGCAAATGAATAAGGCATGGTCTAAATATTCCTAGCACATTAGACTTCCTTCAGATGTGTAGGCAAACATAAATTAGTCTTTTTTCATTACTAACAGAAATTGGAAGGAGAAAGTTATTTAGATGCCCAGTTTAGCAATAGTGGCAATTTAGTAAGTCCAAGAAACAGCACCTGAAATTGTGTTAATGATGTCTTAGATGGACTTTTCTCAATCATACTTTTAGCTTAGACTTCTGTGGTCTAACAAAAAGGCCTCTCAGGTACTCAAGTGATCTGCTCAAGGTGTTCCAGACTGTTATTTCTTCAGATGAGGAGCCAACATTCCCTTCCAGGTGGTTCTCATGACTCATAGGCTTCTCAGGCAGACACAGTGATAATGAGGGAGAGCAGAGAATGCACATTCACTAGCTTTTACACAAGCTTTTCACAAAGATGCTACCACACTTTTCCAGAGGTGAGAGGCAGAAAACCACATCCATCACCTGGAAAAGTTCCACAGAAGGCACGAGCCTTCTTGGCTTACAAGGTGACTAACATACTAACACTGAAATCGTGCAGGATGTGGCCTACACACCCAGGAAGGAATTTATAATGGAAGTTTAGTCATGATAAGGCTGGTTGGTTATTCAAGTAGTTACAGCAGGAGTGAACAATGATTTCCAGACTGTGAATTAAGTTGTGAGAAAAAAGAAACATTGTAGAAAGCATCTCAGAGATACCTTTAAGTGTGCTGATTTGAATGCAATTTTCGAGCCGACGTTTTTAAACAAGTAGTTTAAAATAGTCATTATTAGCCAAAAGACGAAATCAAAATGCTGAACAGGAAGAACATTGAGGGCTGCTTTAAAATTGTAGTGCACCTTTCAGCCTCACTGAGCATTATGTGTAAAGTCTCTCTACCACAAAATCCTCACTTCTGCATGACCATGATGAAGATATGTAAATCAACAGCTTAGTTAATGTGCAATAAATTCGGTGCATTACACCTGTAACTTCAGAGCCTTTTCAGATTGTAGGTCCAGATTTGGAGTCCCCCTTGGGTCCAGAATTTAAGCCACTAGGAGCATCACAGTGTTCAAAGTGAAGGCAATATCAACAGCTTCAAACAGCAGTGACAATTAGCAAGCTGACTTATTAAGAGACATTTTGAATTGGACCACAAAGGAAACTACAGTAAATGACAGCGAATAACTGTCTTTGATTCACCCGCCCTCACCACAGTGGTCATGTGTCAGAGGGCTCATGAGAGAAAGATTAAATTCCACTTAATTATAAAATAATCTGTTCAAGTCTGAGAGCTTTTCCAAAGTGAGATTTAGATGTTCACTTCATCTGAATCCAGACCTTTCAATCTACTGAGCTGCTTCAGTTCCATTGAAACATAACTAATTAGAACAAGGTATTTCTGAGGATCTTGATTTCATGTAAAAGAAAAGTACTTAATTATAAGATTGGTTAAATACAAGAACAGGGGATGAGCAAAGTGGATGAATCTCCATCCTTGCAGCTTTTCAGAACCTGTCTAGGCAAAATCCTGAACAACCTGACATCCACGTAGGTATATCATACCTGTATATTTATGTATAAATATACTAATATAGAAAAAAATAGAAATGTATATAAAATTTCAAGTACCTTTTGAAACTTTCTTACTTCATAGATGCCTGCTACAAAGGATATAAGACGATAACCTTAGAAGGGAATGGCACTATAAATTTTTATTAGATGGATCAGAAATATTTTCATGCTGTGGGCAGTGTCGGTTTATAAGAAGTACAGATTACTATCTGCTATAACAAGGAGCATTAACTATGATTAATGAGCTGACTTTGAAAGTCAGACCAACTTCACAATATAATCTTTTCTCCTTTAAGGCAATTTTTAAAGAAACTTTCAAATATTTAAATAGTTCAACAGCCTTCTGAAGCTGGTGCTGTCTGAATGTGTTCGCCAATTGCTTTTTAGGCTTAAATAGAAAAAATAAGATGTAGTTGTCCAGTTACATTATGTGAATATAAATGCAATATGCACGTTAATGTAATTGCATATTGGGAAAACTCAGGTTTGGTAAAAACAGTCATGATTTTGTTAGCTATATTTGAGCTGATCTATATCTGAGGAAATTTTGGGTTGTGCTTCACTTTTTTACTGCCAAAAATAAAAAGGACAGTGTCATTGACTACATTCCTTTAGAACAGGATTACGGCACAGTCCAAAAACCAAAACACCTATAAGAAACTGTACTGTTCATGTATGCAGAAAAACTTGCTATCCTACTAGAGCAGGTTAAAATGTCAGGTTTCTTACTTACCAACTGAGACTCTAAGGTTAGCTGAGCTTCTGTAGCTTAATTTCAGATTGGACTGATGAGGAGGGGTCAATCATGTTATTGGTTTAGGGCTTATAATGCCATTTTCAAATGTGACTTTTGACATTTTGATGTAGCTCCTCAAAACTATTCAAGCATCTAACTCTCCCTCAGAAATCTGAATTGAATAGGGATTGTGTTAAACAGTCACTGGGTTATAGTACTTTGCATTAAACTGTCACTGAATAAAATACGTGAGCTGTTCCCATAACAGTGATTAGAATATGCTTGTCTTCACCTAAGGTGTTGCCGTCCAAGCAAATACACTTGAGTCCTCTCACATGCAGTTTTCATAAGGCAAGATAAGAAATAAACCCACATATACTGTACTGTCAGTGAATTACTATATATAAAAATATGTAGGTAGAAATACACATATATGAAAGCTATTTTTTTAGCTCTGTTATAGAAGGAGATATGCATTACCTTTGTAGATATGTAACACCCAATTTATAATTTGGATGGAGTTCAACAGGGGATCCAATGAGAACTGACCTGTATTCTGTCCTGACAGTGCACTGACTGTTTTGGGAGCTCGTCTACTATGTATTTCCTCATGTGCTGGTTGTCTGGAAATCCTAGGTGGGTGGGATGGGTTCGCTGATGTGCAGTAAGTGATATACATTTCAATGTCTTGATGAGCTCTACTCAGTTCTGTATTTTGGTTCTGCTCAGATAATCACAAATGTCTGAGTTCCCATCTTCTTAGCAACTTAAACGTAGTGTATCTTGTATGTGCAGTGAGCTCCAGGAGCCATAACATACCAGAACCATAAAACCGATATCCCACTTAGGCAACTTCTGAACAATATCTTGTTAAATTATGGTGCCTAAATTGTTTGAAACTATATGTTCACTTACACAGACAAAACATCACCCTCAATTGCACTGTAGTAAATTAATCAATGAGTTGAATAATTAGGGTGTGGCCCACAGGGTCATCCAGATTTACAAAATATTTACAAAAATGTAGTAAAGTTTTACTGAGTGTTATTAAACAGCTGTTGCTGTTCACTTTCAGGTAGGCAGACATTTCAGGGTAAAGCGAAGAAACGCAGCAGTATTACAGTTAAGAATTTAGGCTGTATCATAATTTTAATATGAAAAATGTTCCCCTGTATCACTTCCTGACATGCATTTAGTGTATTTCTGAAGTGCTCTGGGATCCTTGCAAGTGAAAGGTGCCAAAGAAATGGGAGTGACTGTAGTTACTGTTTTACAGTTTCTTACATCCATTTTGTCAGCTTTGTCAACCCCTACTGAAATATCAGGACTGGTGAACTCTTGCTCAGCTATTTGATTTTGAGAAGGGGAGTTAAACATAAGAAAAGCCTATCGAGTCTTTTTGGCATTTCACATTCATCACAGGAGCAGAAAAACAAGGGTGGCCACAATTGGAAATGTACAAATCCCTGTGTTTTATTTCCTCAAACTTTTATTTAGTTTTTAAATGAAAGCAAACAATGATAGCAAAATGCAATACACTATATGACTTATGTTGTCAATAAACCCCTATGGGATTTACATTGCCATGCGAAGAGGCCATTTACATGTTAAGAAGCCATTTATGGTACCAATAAAAGTCTACGGGATTTACTTTACAATGTGTGGGAAGCCATTTATGATGTTAAGAGTCAATTTACAATGTCAACAATTGTGTTAGCAGTAAAAATGCAAAGCAGGTATATAAGGTTGATTCTTTTTCTTTGTATTGTTGATATTTCCTTGGCAGTGATCCATGCCTCGACTACAGAGATTTTCTGGTTTATGTTTTAAATGAGACAGATATGGCATAAATTGTTCTTTTCCCTAAGTGAGTTATTCTTAGAGAAAAACTATTTATAGAGGTGTATTCTGGATACCTCACATAGTGTAGCAAGGCAGACATTTCTGACTTTGCTAGGCAATGTTTTCTGGCTGTATAATTTGGCTTCAACGCCAAAGATGTTCCCAATCTTACCACTTATATTCACCCCTTGGTTTCCTGAGTGAAAATAATCTTTGAGTACTTCTTCTAACTCTAATTATCTTCTCTTTTTTTCCCCCTTGGGGAAGATAAAATACCAAAGACTACTAGAGTAAATTTTGTTGCCACCTTTATTAGTATACTGGCTCCAGATAAAGAAAAACATAATTCCTTAAATTGACATAAAAGGCTCTAAATTGCCATTTCCTTTTATTTTCCTTTCTTTTTTTTTTTTTTTGGAAGACACTGTTTTATCAAAAACTTTACTTACATAGGACCAGCTAACCCTATTAATTGCCAAAAACCACTGTGTAATTAGAAGAATAATTTCACCTAACTGAGATGCCACCTATTGATTATTACTGTGGTACTAATTGCAACTCACTTTCTATTGGATTATGGGAAGTAGTTTAGGACCATGTACCAAGATTATAAACAACACCAATACTTTTATCAGTTCTTTTCAAATACAACTGCATATCATTGACATGTTCAGAGGTTCAATCTCAGAGCTTACCGGACTGTTTAAATGTCACAGATTTGAAACCCAATAACGTTTTTGCAGTTTGACCAAATTCTATAACTTTGCTAATGACAAAGTTATTCTACAGGCTACCGATTTTGGTTGAATATCAATGGCAGTTTGGTGGAAAGACAGTGACTTTTCATTTACAAGTGCAAGGGCTTTTCCTTCCTCCCTCTCTCTCTGTGATCAACTGCGTGCATTCTGGTGACTTAATATGGGTTGCATAGTAATAATTTTTTCCTACAGATCTGGAAAAGCAAGAATTCTGTAATCCTAATATTCAGGCTAAAGTTGGTAAAATTGTAAACTCTTACTTTAAAATTAGGACAATTTTAAAACATAGTGACTGAGACAAGGTCAGAACTTCCATTAGCATGTTACGTTTGAGGTCTTCTTTATGGGCAAAGAGGAGGCACACCTTATATACATGTAAATAAAACTAAGAATTTATTGTTAGTGTAGTGAAAATCTTAGTCTGATTCAAAAATTATCATTGATTTAGATCTAAGTATTACAGAAAAAAAAATAATAATGCAGGTAGAATACTTACTAAGAGGAAAATTCACAGTAATAATGCAGCTAAAATTATAACACATGTAGTTTCTACTCCTACTTCTGGGGTTATTCTCACCCTGCTACTGCTCCTCTGGGTCCTAGCACAGGTGATTTCACTATAGTGTTGTTGGTGGTATTATACTGAGTCATCATTTCTGGAGTCCTTGGCAGGACGAATGATGGTTCATGTTGACAGTTTCTTCTTCCTCCTCCCAGGATCCACTTGTGGTCATCTTTATAAGCTTGCACTAACATGCATTAACACCTCTTTCTTTCTTATTGGACTGCAGCTCCATGTTACATCCAGATTTACAATATATATGGTGTCCACTACGTGTGTTAAATACTATTTCTTTTATTCACTTTGTTGCCCCTAAAACCACTCTTGTCCACCTCCAGGTCTGCACTCCTTTAACTGACCACTGAAGAGCTGTTTATAGCTATGGAATCTCCAGTGCCAGCCTGTGCCTCACCTCTTAGCATCCCATTTCTGCACTCCTCTATACCACATTCCATGTCTCCACTTGTAAAGGTTTCTGCTGTCATCCCAGGCCTGAGTTCCTCAGCACTATGTCATTGTGTTAAAGCCATGAAAATCTCACTCTGCCTAGCGTCACTGTTTCTTACTGCCATTTATGTAAAACTATGGTTGTACCACGCAGAGGTAAAGAAAAGTAAAACAAATTAGATACACCTGGTCAATTAGAGAAATTGCTATTACAGCCAAAACAAGTGAAAAAAAGAAAGCTGTTGGCAGGTCAGGAAAAGTTCAGACAGAACAAACCTGACAAGCATCAGTACGGAGGCCTTGCAAACACAGTACACAGCTTATGGCAATGGCAATACAGTTGCAAGCATAATTATTGTTAATCACTGACACTCAAGAAAAACAGTATTACTGTAACATGGCTATTGCTAGAACTGTTAAAATTAATCCTTATTTTTATTAGAGCATTACGAACTTGTTTGAGATTTTATAAATTTTCAAAGAATATTGATTACTGTTTATTTTTCATACTTGGAAGCAGACTAGCACTTGTTTATAATTTTTACTCCTTATTTTGTTGAATTAGTTATTTCAGCTAAAGACACATCAGTAATTTTCTGATTGCTGTCATAAAGGACAAGTCTGAAATCGTATATACACTGAGCTGTGAGCAGAAATGTATGTTTACACTTACTCTGAAACACATTTCTTCAGAATTTCTTCTTGGTTAAATGTTCTTTACTCTCCTCTTTATAACTAACTTTCCAAAGTTTGTGAAGGAAAAGGAACAGCAGTTTCTTTAATGGCCATATTTAAAGACTCTACGAGTTAATTAAGATTTTAAAAGTCCAACACGAGGCTATAAAAAGTAAGGATTTTTGGATTTATTTGAAACAGAATCCCAAATGTAGTGTAACTCAATAGGTAATATAGTATATTCAATTAAACACTTAAAGCTTTAAATTCTTAAAAACATAGAGTTTTTTTCTGCCGTGGGAACATCAATTAAAGTCCGTTGGCTATATTTGAAGCAGACTACTTATTCATGAAGTTAAGATTTTCCCAGGACCAACTCGTAAGTGCAATAAGCCAGGAAAACAGGAACTAAAGATTATGAAATACACAGAGGGATGGAAGAAATGTATTTTTGTATCCCACATTAAGTTATGAAAACAAAGGTTGTGAAATACTTTGAAATAAATTAACAAAAAATAACATGTAAGTACCTGAACTTATCTGCTGGGTTTTCAAGGCCAGGCAGGGAGAAGTTACCATTGTCAAATCCATTCTGAGTAGAATAATCAGTACTCTTTCCCTGTCATCCCATTTTCAGTTTTGTAATGTGTGTCATATCCCATCCTGTTCACTTCATCACGAAAGCAGCAAGCCAACAGTTAAGCAAAAAAAACCCCACAGTGACAGCAGAGAACCCAAAGAAAGTAGCACTACAGTTCAGACAACAGCATGACTGGGATTCTGAAATGAGTTGGCAAAATAAAGTTAGAAGTCATGGAAACTGATCAGATTTGTATTTTTCATTACTGATTTTTAACAGAATAATATAACTACTGAAATTTCAAATTCTATTAGCTTCTTCTGTTAAACAGCAAATTTACTGACATCTTGAATTTACAATCAAAAAAATGACAAATCATTTTGGGAAAGTACATTTTTGGTTACATTATGAAAATCACCTTCATGAGAGCTGCGTGGCTACATGTCTTTACTAGAAAATAGTCAGAAACTGAGCAAACACAGCACCAAGCCCAAGTTAATAAGTTCTGCCTCTATAGAGGAGTTATGAGTGCAGTAGTTTCATGCTGATGTGGCTATCATCTAGCTTGGAAGATACCAAATCTATCCAGCTCTGAGAAAGGTTGGAGAAGATGTTTAAGAGTCTGCACCTGACAATGCTTGATCATGTCTAGGAAACCAATGAGGGTACGTTCTTCTCCCTGAGGTCAACTTAGTACAGCACCGCTTATTTTTAAACAGCTAAACTTTCCTATTTCCCCAGAACAGGGTGGTGATGGAAAAACTGCCTTGTAGGAACATCTCCTGGCTTGTACCAGCCTTTCAGATGTGTCTGGGAATTGTGGGGTTACATCAGCAAGTCCTAAAACCACACCAGTGACAAATGAAAAGGGCTGAATGGTTGTAGGGGATTGCAAGAGGGTTACAAGGCCCTGTTGTGGCGTTGCTTCATTGATCAGTGTAAAAATAGACCGTGGACCAAGAAAAGCATGGTGAGCAATGCCAAACACTAAAGTGAGTCTTCAAATATTAATAACATTCTGTAGAAATTGCTATGAGGACCTGTGGAATTTAATCCAGAATAACTTCTTCTTCATAGCTTCAAGAAGTTAATAAATCTGTAGATTTCCTGGCTGAAAGGATTCCACTTTATATTTATAACCTTTGCATGGAAAAGACATTTGTAGCTTTAGGCAGAGGAGGTGGTTACCTCTAAGCATAGGCCATCAGAGACAACAACATGGCCACAGTCACCTTCCTGCTTTGCTTACAACACTGGTAGGCTGACAACTTCTGCCACTCCGGACAGGAGCATAGAGTAATGGTTATTACTGGGGAAAAAATGGAAAAGCAATGCTTTTAGTGTTTCTGGCCATTCTCCTTACTCTTCCCGTCCCTCCACAGCAAGAGGAGCTGGGAGGCTCATCCCTCCCCTCTTCCATCTTGCCTCAGCCCTTTCCTGTACCCCAGCTCTTCTCCTCTCACCTGCACTGCCTCAGACCAACAAAATTCAGGTTTTCCTACTCTACTCAGAAACCCAGAGTGCGTTGCGCTGCCTCACGTGTTCACCTCCCAGAGAACACAACAAGAAGGTTATGCTGAAGTATGTATTAAGATTCCTTTTTCCTGTGAAAATGAAACATTTTTCACAAAGCAATTAAACCTCTGTCATCCCTTTAAAACTGTGGTACTTTTTTCTCTAATCTGATAATGTAATTACTCTTTTTCATTTCTTGATCCTTTGGGTTTGATTCTGATTATGATTATACTAGTTACACTTGAAATGTCATGGGGGATTAAAAGTTCCAGAGAGAAATATCCACTTTCTTTACAAGAAGCAAATGTAACATAATCAGTCATGTCTTTCAAAGCCATTTTCTGAATTTGTAGTAGGCATCAAATGTAATTCCAATGATGTTAGTAGGGTCATATCGTCAGCACTACAAATTAATGAAGCTTCACTGAAGAACTGCATCAGTTTACATCACTGTAGGTTTGTCCAGACTCTTAGACTTCATTGTGATGGAGGTCATATATGAAAGTTAAAGAAAAATAAGGAGGAGAGAAAGATTAATTCAGACTTAATGTGCTGTGATCCAATTTTAATTTTTCCTCTGTTATATTTTGTCAAGTAAAATGTCACTGCATTTGAAGTCTCAATCCCAGATGCTTCCTGAAAACTTGGAAAACAATCCATTTGAGAAAGTTCCAGCCATGTAGTACTTTCTAACTTCTCTCTCTTTTTTCTGATCTCTGAATTTGATCTCGCAAATGTTTCTACACAAATATGAGACTTACTCCTGAAGTCTCATTTATTCCTGCTGCTTCTCCCTCATCTGAGGTCATAATTCTCTCTAATGATGTTCCTGTAAGATGTCACAAAACTCGATATAACTTCAGCTGAAGGAGAAGCAGCAGGAGTGGGGAGCTGCAGAATCAGACATAAGCCTCTTTCTTAAACTAATGACATTTGGGATGGGTGATGAGGTGTCTGCAGGATACTGCATGTGCTTAAAGCCACAAGAGGCATCAAAATAATCATAAAACATGTGTAAGGGCTTTAAAACGCTTTTTATGTGAAGAACTCATGCACCTTTAAAAATTCTGTTTTTTTGTCATATTGAATTTGATTACTATATATTCCTATAATTCAAAAGATGACAATGAGAACACTTCCGTATTTTTAAACTTAGTTGCACAGACTCCCCCACCATGATGAATCTCCCTACACGTTCCTTGATTCATTCTGAAAATAAAAAAAAGTAGTGCTAAGTAAAGAGTGGGAATCCATGGCATTGAGATTTCCCAAAGAACAAAAGATAATTTTTTATTTTAGTTTTTTTTTCTATTTTTCCATTGTCTTAATCTCATCTTGCCTCACTTGAACTTTTTTCCAACAGTGAGTCCCAATTCGGTGCCTGAATCCTATTCCACAGGGATATTTGTTTACTCAACCTCAAATCTCTCACTGTACAGCATTGTGGAAAAATGCATGAGCACCAACCCATGTGACACATTAGGGACTGCAGAACCATTAGGCTATTCTCTGCAGAGTCTCAAAATTGTCACTTATGAAGTAACATCAAAGACAAATGAAGCATTGTAATTACAATTTCCAAGTAATGAAGTTGCAGTGAAGCAAGATTCTAGTGGACCATGTCATATTCAAGACAATCTGTTGCATATTAGCCCAAGGAGTAAAATAATTACAGAAGGAGTCAGACAATAATGAAAAGGTGACAGAAGCCTATTTAAGCCATCATCCTGTCTGCTCCCACTCTGGCCCTTTCCAGGAACAAAGAAGGGGTGTCCAGATAAAACAGTGGATAGAAATTGAGGAGCAGGAGTTCACTTCTTGGCTTCATCCCAAACTCTCTGTGTGACTCTGGGAAGGCCTCTAAATCTATTACGTATGCCATTCTCAGGTTATCAAAGCTGTGAGAGCATTTGCCTTTCTCACAGGGATAAAATGCAGTGCAGAGTGCTCAGATATTATAATTAAGGGGATTGTATGCAATGGGCACAAAGACCAGGGGTTCTGAAGCACACATTCAAAGATGTTCAGATGTTTAAAACTGTAGAGCAATTTAACTGGAATCTGGGAATTTAAGAGCTTTTGGATATCCCAATATATAAAAATCCCAATACATAAAAATCCCTAATTCTACCTTTACAACTTAATAAAACACAGACAGGGTAGAAATCACACTATGGAATTTGCTATGATAATCTTTCTAGGAGTCTACCCCCTAGTAGGCAATGTGTAAGTAGGAGTTTGTATTTCTTTGAGCTATTATTTTCTTCAACTGATTTAAAAATCTCTCTTACATGCTTATGAGTGGCAGTGAAAAACTTTGATTTAAAACTTTTCTTGGAAAATAAGATTCAAGGTTTAGGGTTCAGTTTCAGTTACAGAGCTACGTTCTGCAAGACTAACCACCCCAACAGAAGTGGTGCTGAAAGACCCTGATTTGTTCCTTACAGATTAAATCTATACCCTAGTTGAGGGGCACGAGGTATATATGCTTTATTTTCTTCAGAGCACAAAGTCTGCATTGACTTATTTAAAGAATCAAAGTATAAAACTTTGCAAAAACATAAATTTTTATTTATGTGTAGTAGAGGCAAACAGAATTTCACAGTCTTTCGAGAATGGCCACAGAGAAAGACAATACCGACCAGAAAAATCACAGCCATGCATTTATTGTTGTTGCTTTATTATAATCTACCATATACTGTACTTCTAAAGTTTATACAAATTTGGATGAAATAAGTATATTGTATCCTGTGTATAGCAGTCTTATTATGATGGAATATTTTGGACTCTTATTGGTTCATTCATTTATCCATCCATTTCTTTGACATCAACGTAGATTTAATGGTTAACGGAAAAAAGAAAGTTATTTTGTATTTCTACTGTAAGTAATGGGCATAAATGTTATGAGTTCATTTTCTAGCAATATTCTGGTCTTAAAGCTGCTTATACTGTTTTTCATAGCTTTTAAAATATTTTTTCTATATTTAATCATCAAATTATTTCATATATTTGTAACAGAAGGGTTGTTTCAACATGGCAAACCACACACAATCCACACATATACCAAACTGTTATCCTACTATTATATTTTAAACTTTGCGACTTACAGACATTAAACAGCGAGAAAGCAATCAGCCTCTTCACCTTAAAAAGTATTAGCTCATTTCTCAGTCCTTGACTCGTGTTCTGTATCTCTGCATTAACTGATATGATAGCAAATTTAGTATATGGGGAAGTCCAAACCTTTTTTATTTAATTCAGATACATATTGGTGAAATGAAGAACCTAATTTAATCCTAAATTGAATAAGAAGAAAACCGATGAATTAGATTAAATTATGCTGCTTATTATAAAGTGGAAGATCAGGTCTAATCTTTTTATATAATTGCTCCTTTCCCCAGGAATCATTCTTCAAACTGCTGAAGGGCTAGTTCAATGGTTTTACATAGGAAAATTCATTTAGTTTTTGGTTAATTGAAAATAATCAAATATTTCATTTATACCTACACTTCTCAGTTTTCTCAGAAAACCTTATTAACTTCATTTAGAAATGGAAACAGAAACAAATAAGAACATCATTTTGATATACGGGAGTTTTTAAGAAAATAATTTGGAAAGCAAATATCTTCAGGTCTTAATTAAAATGTCTGGTTTTCCATGGCAGATGAAATTAAAAAAAAAAAAAAAAAAAAAGAAAAGGAGAAGAAGAAAAGAAAATGGAGATAGAAACATTTTCAATTATTTAATAATACCTCTCTTTTTTATTAGCTTGGAAAATACATTGTGATAAATTTTCATCTTGTACTCTGTTTGATTGTATACCTGAGTACCATTTCTCTGTGAACAGTTGTTACACCTACTGGATATCCAGATATATTTTGACTCAAGTCCACTGATCAAAACTTTGTAGTGTTATGTAAATCTTTTGACATGTTTGATTTTGTCTGCTCCTCACAAAGACCTGAACTGACCCTACTGAGATAACCAGGAAGATTTCCACTGGTTAAAGATGAACATTGGGAGGTACTCCATAAAAGCTGTTTGGGATGCCCTAGCGAAAAAGTTCTGTGAGAATTAGTCATTTTACTGAACATTTGCCACAGGACAGCTTCTTTGCTAACTGTAATGTAAAGAGTTTAAAGATGATTTAAGTAGAGTCTGACAGGCCTGTACGACCTAAGTGAGAATAACATAAGCACAAAGGGGACACAAAATCTAACCAACAGGAAAATTAACAACATTTTCGAATGTGTTTAATGACAAAAATGTTTCTCTTTTCTTCACCCCTCATTGATAAATCCCATTCATTTGATATTCTTCATACTCCTATCTACACCGTCAAATAAGCATAACAATTTTAACAACACTTGAATCTAAATAAATCAAATTGTTCATTGCTCTTCAGAGTACCTACATATTTTCCCCCACTCATTTGAGTTCTGTGAAGAGTCTTATGTTGGTCATAGTGAAAACAGCATGTCTTCATGTTGCTATTATTTGTAGTCTTAGTAGTAAAATAGTAAATTTCTCATAAGAGTCAGCTTTCCTAAAATTTAATGAACCAGACACCAATTCCTCAAAAACTTTGAGTTTTTATTTAATTTCACAGAAGTAAAATGTCACGTGGTGATATCTTTGTTAGAGACAATATGTCAATGGTGAAGACCAAGTGGAGGAAGGCTCAAGTTTCCTTTTTCCATCCACCAGAAATTACTTAAGCTGATATTATATTTGTTGAAAGTGGTCTTCTGCTCACACAGGAGAAGGTACTCTGACATGGTTACAGAAGGTACAGTCTTAAAATATACCATTTGTGTCCATAATAAAAAATTATCCTCTGCTTGACAAAGATCATAGACCTATAGCAACGTATTGTTTTCAAAGCACTATTATGTTCAAGTTCTATCACAATATGATGCAGTTTTGCTCAGCAATATAATGTTTTTGGTAGGGATGTTCACTGAGTAGGTAAAAAATGCAGGCTTTTCTTTCCTTGAATGTTTATTTATACAAGGTAAAATTAAAAAAATAAAGAATTGAGAAGGCTTCAGAACCATAAAACTCTACAATCTCATCTAAAATGCAGGAGCTCTGCCATAAATAATTGGGAATTGAACCCAGGGCTCCCACAGCTTAAGCAAGCAGATGATTGTTCAACTCTTAAGTAACCAAAAGCAATGATGGTAACTGGTCTTTTTTAAACATTGTTATTATATTAATTAAGTTATAATCAAGGGATTTTCATTTAAATGCCATCTTTTTATTATTTTGTAATTTAAAAAATCACCTTCAATTGAATGGAATATTTCACACCACACACATACATCTAGGCTTTTCAGCTTCATCCAGTCTGCCTCCTTCTGACTGGCTACACAGTTCAACTATTCATACAGTCCAGCTATGCACATTTCCTACAATGAAGAAGTACTTAACAGCTGGACAGAGCTGCCACCCTTCGATGTTAGTGATCTGCAGTCCTTTATGAAACAGTGGGGTAAACAGGTATAGATCTCTCAGAAAAAGCAATGTGTCTTGGAAAATTTACACCAGTAGAAAACATGAGCCACTATGTTTACTTACCAAGCTTAGTGTCAAAATTAGATTATTTAAATGGAAAATTGAAAAGATAATCCTGGTCTTTTGATTTTCTAAACAGTTTTAAATCCACTTTTTTTCTCCATCCTAGAAAAAAATACAAAGATATTAAAAAATTTAATTGCCCCAAATTCTCCAAGTCATTGAGAATCTAGAGCATTTTAATAGTTTCCTTATTTATACTGTGTTTCTACAAATTTTCTCAGTGGGAATACCCACAGTCAGTACAGCAAGATCTTCACACGTCTTGCTAATGCCTAGGGCTCATTATTAATGCAGCATTTACCCTTTGAGATTTGCTGAACTAATCAAAAGTAATGTTAATAATTGGCAAACTGGGATTGCCTCTGGACAAAGAACATTGCTCACAAATTAGTGTTTACTTAACTTCTGAGGCCATCTACAAAAGTAGATTTTCCCACCTTCTTGATATCTCTCCTGGTTTTGGTTTTTGGTTTGTTTGTTGTCAGATCTTCACACTAGCTCAAAGTGATACTGAGAAAGTCCATACACAAAGCTGGAATAAGAAATAACTTCAGAAATTCAAATACTGATGAGTGGCAACTGCTGAACCTTTAATGATGAATAATTTGTGGTGTTAGGTGATAACTGACTCCCCCAGTGGAAAAGCAAGATGGGAGTATCATATCCCAGCTTGGATCATATCAGAATACGAGAACCTGAGATTTTGCCTCAGTGAGGGTTGTCTTTTGTGACAAAGGCAGGCAAGAAGCCAGTGTTTAGGTCTACTAGCCAATCTACGCATGTATTGCCTACATCTTCACCCCTTGACAACAGTAACATCAGTAATAATTATACTCTGTTCCTAGTTATACATCCTACCTGCAATAGTATCTCAACAGGTTTTAATCAGAAAAAAATACTGTCTGAAAAGTTTACTAACGGTCACTGGGCATATTCTCTTTCTCATCTGTGTCTTATAAATAAATGTGAATTTCTGGAATTCATAAAAGGGAATAGACTATTGTGTGCAAAACAAAAATCTTTAATGTGATGCTTTTCATTTAATGCTGTGGAATTTCATGCTCTTAAGTGCCTCCTATCCTTCATAAGAAGCATTGTCTTCATACGTTAATGAGCTGACTTGAGACTCAGAAAACCTGATTTCAATTCATAGCTTTTCCCTTGCACTGTGGAGTGACCTTGGACAAATTAATTTCTTCTTTACTCCCTGTTTTACCACCCATTAAAAAAAGCCACAAGGATAATAGTAGTGACCATTTTATAAAATATTCTAAGCTGTAAAGTTGCTAAGTACAACGTGATATTATTGATACTGTCATAATCATAATTATTTTCAGAAAATTGCTACAATTACTACGATAATTATTATTTTGTATATTTTGTATTGATATGTCACCTGTAACTGAACTGAAACTAAGATGCAAAACTAAGAAGATTGCCACTTATGTGAAAATAGTCACTCAATAATTATTTCAGCTTTCTTTTTTCCCACCATACTCTTCTGTAGAGTTTCAAAAGACAGAGTATTTCAGACTGATGGACCCAGAAAGGGCAGGAGCAGAGAGAAAGATAGCCACTTTTGTCTCCAAAAAGAACTTCATATACTGCTAAATGCAACAACAACAACAACAACAAAATTTGCAAGGGTTACAGTCTTTGTCAATGAATCCTCTGCCCATGTCTTGTTGCTAACAAAAAAAAGCCATACTCATTGCTGCAGTATTAATGGTATTAAAGGCAAATTGATAAAGTGTAATGCCTAAACTTGTTCTCCTCTGCTCCCCACCCCCAACCCAAAGGTTGACTGAGTAAGTAGTGAAAGGAAGGGATATTTTGCATCTGAATTCAGAAATAGCTGTTAAAGCAAGCCATACTCATGCATTTTTTAATAAAAACAGCTTGAAATTTTCCCAAGAAGGCATTTCAGTAATTAGAAGCATCTATAAATATTTCAAAGCTGTAAGATTAGAAAGCTTTAAAACTCCAGGAGAAATGCATGCAACTGACGATCAAGCACCATGTTTCTCTGGAGCTGTATCCCATAAGCTATTGTAAAGATCCCCACAGAAGTTAATGGGACTAACTGTGGCCATGTTTGATAAAACACTGTGGTAGGACTATACGCACAGAAAGTGCTGTGAATCTGCTCTAACATTTAGTATTCCACAAAGCTTTAGTATTCAGCCACTATAAATTCAGACACCTGAATTTCCTAGATATATACATTCAGTCTACCCAGGTTCCTTCTCCAGTGAGGTACTCCCAAGGATTCACTCAGTTTTTGGCTGATTAGATCACCAAGTGGAACTGCTGATATCTGCCAACTTGGTATCAATGGAGCAGACATTTGAAGTCATCCATGCTGTATGATTGATGCACATCCTGAATTCCCCTTTTTCCAGGTCAGTACACTGATCCGAGTGTTCTGCAGCCCCTCCCTGTCCTCATGTCTAAAGTTTCATAGCACAGAAATCAAGATCTCGGACAGGGGAGAGGAATTATACTACATGGTGGCAGAATGCACCTGAGAACTCTGCTCCTTGGATTCTGCAATTTAAGCATTGGAGACTCAGGTGCTTCAGGTAAGCATTTGAAAATAGGTAGCACAAAGGTCTGAAAGAGTCTTGATGTTTGACAGCACTGGTAAAGATATATTTACAGACTCAAAAGCTATCAGTCACACATCCATTTCACCCATGTTCTGAGCTGGCCTGGGAAAATTAACTCCTGGAAAACATCATGTTAGCGCGACTCTGGGCCCAAGCTACTTACCGAGACATGATTGTCAACAAATAACTATCTAGTAGTAATAATAGGATCTCAAAAATTCAGTGACTAGAATTGGACAATGATTGGCAGTGCTGGGATATGGAAAATTTCAAGATTCTGATATTCCAAGGCAAGTTTTCTAGCTATCTGCAATCTGACAGTAGAAATGCTGGAAATGTGTTAAATTATGAAATTTTATATGCATAAGTAAACTAAGTGAAATTCCACCTGAAAAGAAAAAAATCTGGAAGTAGAAAAGCCTAGGAGCCCTGTCTGATTTCCTAATTTTGAATTCTATGGATGTTAATAGTTCTAGTGCACAAAAAAAGAAATCTGGAAGTTTGGGATTCCTGATTCAGTCACAGGTTAGTCCAAAGGTACAGGAGTCTAGGAATCAATACCACCAAAATTTCCAGGGTTGTCAGCCAACTGTCCCAGGATTCTAAGCCTTTAGAAAACGGATATCCAAGGGTTAAAGTGAACTGAGAGGCTTCATAACATCTTTCAGATGCTGTTCTAGGGAAGTCTCTTGTAGATGCTGTTTAAATTATTGCAGTCCCATATTGCATTCCCATAGTCAATGCTTCCCAATTATAATAACAGACCATGGAAAAAAATCCATTTAGTTCCACTAGTAACACATGGGGCTAAATTTGCACACACCACCCTGGTGTGTTAGTATAACACTGCAGTAGCATCACTGAGATTGCTGTAGTCATGCTGAGTTTACAAGGTAATAGATGAAAGAAGATTTTACCATATATAGATCGATGTAACCTAGTTTAAGTTTTGTATAATTCCATGGACTTCAGTAGAGTTGGTCTGTGTCAGCTTAAGCAGGAACACACTGCTCTCATCTTGACATAAAACTGCTTTGGGAAAAGGGATGTCTTTTGGTGACAGGTTGCATTTGCATCTGGCAGCAGTGATTGATATAGTGCTGGCCAGTGTATAATATCAGTAAGTTGCAAATGTCACATCTTTTAGAGTCACTAATCTCCTGAGGTAAGGCCACACAGATGGGTGCATCAAAAATATGATGTACCTCTGCTGGGAATACTTGTTGGACTCAGGAACACCTGCTCTCATTTGTTTATCTCCTTTTCCTTTTAAAACCACAGTGAGCAAACTTCACTACTAAAAGTACCACTGTGTGACAGGGTGATCTGATTTTGCCTGTAAAGAGTGTTACGTGTCATGAAAATAAGACAATGCGATATGAATGATAGTAAAAGCAATCATTTTCAATTGATTCCCCTGTTCTATGTAAAAGTATTTTTTAATTTATTGATCCCTTTCCTGAAACCAATGTATTACTCAAGCAATTGGCCAGAGAAAAGCATCTATGTAACTTTATTTATTCCAAGAAAGCTAGATATTCTTCATCTGGAAAGCAGACTGGGTGGCTAGGTTGGAGGAAGTAGCCCAGATAAAATCAACTAACCTCTTTGTGCGCTGCAAAAAATGTGGGGAGTTACTGAAGTCAAAGAGTGAAGGCAGAGGTGAATCCAGAGACAGGGTCATCTCAGACTAAAGAATCTATAAAGAGAAAGCTCTGCATATTCTGTTTTTCCACTCTTCTGTTGAGTACCTCCTTCAAGTTTTTCTTTTCTTTATGCTTTCTTTGAATGAGAAACTCTCATTCTGCTTGGTTCCTGATAATCTGTGTAACTGACTAGGAAATAGTTCCTAACCTTTGATCTTGACTTTGTTAGAGCTATGAAAAACATTAATCCAAAGGAAAATTGAAACCTGTGGTGACTGCAGCATCATAGACCCAATTGCAGAGAGACTTCAAGGGGGGGTGGTGGGGGGGTGGTGGTGTGCGGAATTCCATTACAAGGCATGAGCACTCAATGCTTGAGGCCACGGTATAAATACTGAAGGACCAAATCCCATCTGCACACATGGAGAGATTGCATCTGCAGTAAATCTGACAACACAGATTCCCAGAATTTTCCATGCCAAGCTTGTTCCACAAGGTCACTCTTGGCTCCCACAGGTCTATGGCTATGTAGGGGCTACCCACTGACTGAGGACCGTGAAGCAAGGCATGGCCCCAGTCATACTTTTTACCTGCACCCCAGTCATACTTTTACCTGCCACATGTATTTATTAAGTCTTTCCAGCTCATCCTTCAGGTGTTAGAGAAGTTTGGAAGAAAGCAATGCATTGTGTCCACAGCTAAATTCAGGAGACGTTTTTCACTGCCTTGGTCCAGGCTTATAAAGACCAGGTCCTGTAGGTCCTGTAGGTGCAAGATTTCATGAGCATGTGTATGGGGGAAGTATTCCTTTGGTTTGCATTTTCTTACTTTTTGCCCTCCAGCAGTTGTGAAGGATAAGCAGTGTGTTAGAAAAGACATCAAGAATTTTGGCTGAGAGCTAGTCCAGATGTCTGCATCTTTGCTCACTATGCTACCAATAGCATCTTTAAAAAAGACAAAACAATGCCCTAGCTGCTTTGGGGACACTTCAGATGAGAAAGAGAAAAAAAAAAAGAAAAAGAAAACATTTGCCGGCACAGAGTGATTCTATCATCAGGCCAAGGGGGTTTTAAAAGCCTCTGAGACCACAAGTTTAATTTTGCTGCATAGCTCCAAATCCAGTATACTTATCACTGGAATCACATTTGTGAGGGCAATTGTCTCAGGATGACTGAATAGACATTTTGCCTTTCAAGCATATGTCTCTGAAATGGCGGTTGCCACCTGGCAGACTGTTAAGTTTCAGCAAGGGATGGAAAAATTATGATTATTTTTTAGACAGAAGAGGAAGTCTATGATTCACCCCAAATATGATTTTACTACTAACATGCAGGTCTGATATAATTTGTGCAGGTCCTGGTTCAAAATTCATAAAAATGGGATAAAAGTCAGGTCAAAAGAGACTTTTGCATCCTAATCTTGCTGGTGGTCAGTATCAAAGAGAGATATACAATGAATCCCCTAAAGAGACATCTGCATTAATTGTTAAGTTTGCTGTCATCGCACTTATCTACTGTAAGATTATGAGCTGCTACCAGATGGTACAGTTGAAGATGATCTTGGTATCATACAAGTCCTTTTAATAAAATGCACAGAAATCAGTTTTTTGAAAATTAAACTGGCAAGTTTTCTTAACCTCTGGATGTTCACCATAACACTGGTAGAAGTCAGTCTGTTTGACTTTTCTGCTCTCTGGTCACTCAGGGAAGAGGACTTTTAATAGCCACTTTGTGTACAGGTAGAATATGGATTTGAATACAGGCTTATCACAAGGAAGTTCTCATGCTGAAACTGTAACACATCATTCTTTATAAAAGTGTCTCTAGAGTAAGGTGCCGAAACTGACTTTAAAGGATTTCAGATTAGTGCAATACTTCACTGTTTCCAGTGATACATTCTTCCAAGTCTTTTCGCAAGTTCAGTAATGCACCAAGCTGTCACAGATATTACTTATTTTAAATTGAATACCTCCATTAACTTTGAACTTTTCCACTACACTGTTATTCTTTTTTTTTTTTGTCTGTCACTAGGAATGTCTTGAGCTTTCATAACTCAAATATTTGCAGGGATTTTTATATAAATATATATTTTTTCCCATGTAAACAACAGGAAATACAAAAAGGAATCACATTAGCATGTCATCATACATGGTGACAGAAGTTTTTCATGGTTTTCATTCCTTCAGATCCTGGGGAATTAATTTTAGAAGATGATTTAATGTACTAACTTGATTTTTAAATTTCTTTTTTTTACTATGCTTATGCCAGGTGTTCTTGTATGAACTCCAAAGACTCCAATAAAACCTGTCATCACCTTTTTGTATTAGAAGCTCTAGCCCAATCCAATCAAACTAGCAATTGGGTTGACCTCTTCTGAATAACCAAGGCTGTGAAAAACCTCAACCACCCTGAGGTATCTACAGCTGAGCTGTAGATCAAAATTAATTAAGTCTGTAGAAGGAAATAGAGATTGTTAAATAGAGATTCCTCTAGAATATTTCAGATAAGTCATACGGTTTAATACCAATGTAGATATCAGATTTTGTAAGATTAATTTCCTTCCTCTGTCCATCATATATAAATAAAGAAGGCACATGGGCAGGTGATTCAGCTGACCTATGTTAAACATCTTTTGGGGATGAGATGACTTGTTCCCACTAATTGTAGCAGGACAATAGATGACTCCATTGGTTTATATTTGGTCTGATTATTTGTAGCCCAGATTTGTTCTGGTAGTCATGGTTATCAGCAGGTCAGTCTACATTTCTAGAAAAAATAATTTTATTGTGAAGAGTGGTTGGTTAACAGCCTGATGTTTTTACCATATTGTTGTTTTGCATATGTATTGGAAATCATATCTTTCCTTCACCTGAGGTAGCAGCATATTTATTATTCCTTCCCCCAAAACTGTTTCCTTTCAAAAGATGACTATGAAAACTATTAGAAAATTATAACACCGTGCTGACAACATACTTACAGGTGATCAGTCAAACACCTTCAAGATGATAAAACCATTTTAAGTATACTTTGTTTGTTTAATAGTTTCCAAAGGTTGGGTTATTTCCATCCTTTTATTCAAGGACATTTTATGGAGTCAATCAATTTTAGTTAAGCATCAGATCTTCCACTTCTGTTTCCACCTCCAAGCTTAACTAGCATAATTAAAGTTTGGTTGCTAAGCAAAATGCTGATTACCTTTTTGATGGTTAGAAAGCTCCATCTGGATGTTTCATAGCTTTTATTCATTTTATACAACTGATTTATTTACCTTTGAATAGTACAGAAATATTTTACAGTTATACAGTGTACAAAACCAGCAAATGCAAGCAAGTCCCCAGAGCTTTTCTAGTGTCTAGAGCTAGACGGAAAGGAGAGGGGAATGAACCAGATAAAAAATGGCAAGGACAAATTGGTAAAATATCACTATCAATAAGATTTTCAAAATTTGCTAAATTTTTTGAAAGTATTAAGCATTGATCTAGATCTTAAAAAAATATCATAAATTTAAGTTTGGAAAAAACGAACCACAAGGTCCACAGAGCTATTAAATAAAGCAAAGTCAACTAAAAAATTTAGAAGATACGCAGAATATCTTGCTAGTGTTAGGATTTTTACTGCTAAATTAAATTAAGTAATTTACTATTGAATTATATTCAATTGATTTAAGTCATCATATACATGGACTCTAGGACTGATTATTTCAATGGATCTATACCAATATACATATACTGGGAAATTCTTCTGAGTACTATCAAGAAACATTGTGAGAAAGAAGAGTTCTCATACCACTTAAGTAAATGGAAGTGTTGACATCATATTCCAGATAGCATAAGGACTAAAAATACACTGTTATTAGAAAATTACACTTGTCTTTTCACTCTTATTTTGGAGAAGAAAAGAAATTTCCAAAATGATGAGAATCCCTTTTTTGAGTGTCCCTTTTTATACTCAGATGCATTGATTTAAAGTACAGGTAGGACATTTCATACCAGACACAAAGAAAAGTTATCCTGGCTTCAGTAAGATTGACATCTTGGTCTGAGTTATGACAAAACAAATGGCTTTTAGCAGATGGACTGAGTGTCAGCAGATTTTCCCTTCTCTCAGTAATACAACACCAGTATCATAAAAAATAAGAATAACCATGTATTTACTTGCGTTGTTCTAGTACTTTTGGAGTCACACTACACTAGCAGCTGAGAAAACAGAATATGTCTGTCCCAGGAAGTCCTGCAACCT
Source organism: Ibidorhyncha struthersii (assembly GCA_013398815.1). Classification (NCBI taxonomy): domain Eukaryota; kingdom Metazoa; phylum Chordata; class Aves; order Charadriiformes; family Charadriidae; genus Ibidorhyncha; species Ibidorhyncha struthersii. The sequence goes on along the minus strand of VZSZ01007017.1, from coordinate 30,917 downwards.
GGGACTCTCCTACTGTAATATTGTCTGTAATTGCAATGACAGCCTGTTAAAGATTAAAGTTCAAGTTTGTGTTCTAATCCAGCCCCTTGACACACATATCCCAGTAAAAATTCATCAAGTGCATTCTTCCACTCCTGAACTATTCCATTACTCTGTTACAGTGTCCTACTGGGCAATCTGTCTAGAACTTAACACTTCATACATATTACAAGAAATAATGCATTAATAACTCATCCCTTCCCATAATAAATAAATATTATATATATGTAAAAATAATAATAAAATATAGATATAAAAAAAGCAAATGGGAAATCCTGCACCCAAGATGGTACAACCCTGTGAGTCAGTACAGGTTAAGGAAAAACAGGCCAGGTGACACAGCTCTGAAGAAAACCACTTGGGATCAGGGTGGACAGGTTGTATCTGAGCGAACACCGTGCCCTCATGACAGCAAAGGCAGGCTCCTCTCTGATACGTGCTGTGAAAGAAGACAATGGGTGTAAGTTGCAAATAGGAACATTCTGGATAGACAAAAAGAAAATTTATTCACTATGCTGCTGCAAAAATACAGTAACATGTGCCTGGGGAGGTGGGCCTGTCTCCATCCTCAAAGGTTTTAAAGAACTTGACTGGACAAGGTCCTTATAAACCTGCCCTAGCTTTGATGTTAGTCCTGATTAGAAAAGAAAAGAAAGTTGAACTAGAGACCTAGGGGTCTTCCTCCTGACATTGCCCTTCACCACAACTTCTGCATTACCCAGTCATATTTGATCACTTCACACATAATTTCTGCAGACATGATCAACTTGATTTTCTTCACATTTGCTGTGTCTACTTCTTCCTGCCAGCCAAAGGCTACAAAAATTGTCTAAGCTGAGATTTTGCTATTTCCTTATGGAACAGTTTCACTGACTTCCTTGGATTTGCTCCCAATCCATAATCACTTGTAGATGAAAGGTTACGATCAAATTGAACGGATGAGAATCCAAATGAAAGGCAATGCAAATGAAAGGTGGGAATGTATTCTGCTGAGCACAGGACAATTCTTTGAAGGGGGACTGTTTCCTCAAAAGGTGTATTCAACTATGTGCCTTAAAGCAGTGACTACTCATGCATCATCAGGACTCAAATATATGGTTACCTATATGTTATTTATAGAAAACAACTGAGCATACGAATGAATGGGAACAGCTATTTCTCAGCCACTTTTTCTAGTTTATATTAACATTTTTCATAATGTAAAATTACTTTGCTTTCTTGGCCGATGTTTCCATACTACCTTGTTGCTTATGTGGAAGACTAATTAACAGTTAGGAACAATGTATTTCACTGCAGTCTTCCTGGGTTTTATCAAATTAACATGATGATTAATTTATCACTCCCATCATTGTTCTTATAATTCTGTTACTAAATCTGCTGCCACTCTCCAAACAAAACCATGAAACTTTCTTTATGTTAAAAGGCCAAGTTAAAAAAAAGAAAAAAAAATATTTAAAGTCAGTGGTTTATTACATTTATTTTTCCCAAGAAAAATCCGATGATTTTTTAACTGGACGCACATTCCAGGAAAGGTATCCATTCTTAGAACACATGAAAATGGTAAAGTTGTGGCTTTGTACAGAGATTTCTCAAAGCCAGTAATGGGGATAGGATATTAAATTGTCATCGAGCGTAAACGGGAATTGGTGCTTGATTGTCGTCTTGTTCTTTGAAATACCTCCGTTAGTGATCCAAGCAGACTTGAACAGACATCATGTCTCCTGCTTTAGGAGCAACATGAAGCTGGATTCCCAGCTGACATAAATCAAAACAGCTCTGACAGGTCTCTGTTGATTTATACCAGCTGAGAAGTTTGGTCTCTGCACAGATATCTGTCCTTCAGCTGTTGAATGATTAATATTCACATCCTTANGATTCCTAAAAGGGTATTTTGTACTAATTTATTTCCACCATGTGCAGTTATAAGATTGTCTAAAAATGCAATGAATATTTCCTGAGACAGTTAGAACTGAAAAGGTTTAGAGAGCAAAACAAAAACATTTTCTTTTCTATGTGTTTTTTTCCAATTTGTGCACACTATACATATTCATTTGGGAGCAGGGGAATATATTGCCTGACAACAGAGAAGGAAAACATTTATTGCTAATAGAACCTTAATGTGCCCATATTACTATATTTCTCTAATTTATACTAAAGAAACCATATTTACACTCAATTCAGAGAAAATTGTCCATTGTATGTGATGAGCTATATGAAAAGAGATGGTGTAATTATTACCATATTGGCATAGAACTGCAAAAATGGGGACAGCATAGGACTGGAGGACAAATAGAGTTACTGAGAATTTTTGTAATAAAGAAGAATGTCAGCCTGAACCTTATAAGAGACTTTTGATGCAAAAGTGTTTCTTATCCATCCACCTATATATAAAAGAGTTAGATGTGGCTTTTGAGGTACTGGCAACATTGTTCCCTTGTCTTCTCTTGGCTACAGAAATTCAGCTTGCCTGAATCCGTTAGTCTTGTAATCTGACCTTATTTTTGAAATAATAATATGTTTTAAATAGTGCCCTTCATCTGAAACCTAATTGAATTTGTTTGTAGAGCAGCTTTGAACCGTGAGATGTAGATGTTGTCCCCTTGTTGTGTATTTGACTGTAAACTATTTTGTCTTAACCACATGTGTACATTTCTGTACAGGAAGCTCTCAGCACTGGACTGAGGCACGACAAGAGAAAACTGTATTATATTGTTCAGAGTACAAGAAGTGCTTCTATTAGAAATTATAAACTCTAAAAATTAAAAAAAAAATAAAAGGAAAATGAAATTAACATAGACCCAATGGCATTCACAGCTGTTGTTCCTAAACAGGGGATGGGGAAAAAGTGGTGAAATATGGTGCCAAACCCATAGGTCCATGCTGGCATATGGTGAATCTGACACTTAATCAAAGACTTTAAACCAGCTATAGTTCAGTTAAGTTCCTCTTGAGGAGATTCTTCAATAAAACTTGCCATTGTGGTCCTCAGGGGAATTTGCATAGCCATCCCACTTCAAAGAAATATGGTTACTAAAGTAGAAATTAGATCAATATAAGTATTGTATGTATTTCTACCAAAATCACATGCAAGGCATTGATTACTTTTTTGCTTTCTTGCTTAATTTTCTTCAGCTTCTCTCCTGTGAGTGATTTACAAAGGAAAGCCTCAGAGAAGCAATAATAATTCCTTTGGGCATAAATACCACAGCTGTATACCAACCTGACTGATAGCATGGCGGTAGAAATTTAATGTTTATTTATGTACATAGGAGATTCAATTTCATACTGGCTAGATTTTTTTTAATCAGGATTTGTATTTGCTTGCATACTGAAATGTAGGTAATTTCGGAACATGCATAAATTCTTCCAAATGAGCTGAAGGAGAAATCCGGTAGCTTTCATTACGTATACTTTTCCTGGGATGATTAAACTTTTTTCTTAAAACCTACCATTCCAATTTTTCTTAGATTTCATTGACTTGAAAACAACAAATAAACAAAAAGCTTGCATAAAATGAAACTCACCCCTGTGCCCATGCTTATTCACTCTTACAAGGCCTTTGTAAGTATTTTAACTATGTAAGCTTCATTTCAGATTTCTTTGTGTTCAGGCATCATTTTGGTCCCTTGGTCAGGTAATGTCAGAAAACCTGGAAACCCATTTTAGCCACTATGACTTTCATTCCTGCACAACATCTGAAGACCAGATGGAGTGAAGCACTTCACTCGTAGAGAGAAGCAGCAATACATTTATTGATATAAAACAGGGATTTAACAAAATTTGATGGAAAGAGCGACAGTGTTTTAACAAGACCCAGTGGCAGGGCACACTCGGTTATTTACTGCATAGAGGACAGCATCACACAGAACTGCCAGGGAGACCCTCCCCTTGAGTCCTGAGGTCCAGAAAGGACCTCCTTGCTTTCTAAACTCGTTCTCAGAGAGGATTCTAGATGTGTCTGTATCCAATCCTAGTCCCAGACTTGGTCAGGTTTATGTCTAAAGGATTATATACATGTAACCAATCTTTTCTATCACTTAGCTTAAATTTCAAAGTTTAGCATGCACGATTTGTTGTGGCAAGGAATTTCTCATTCTTGGGAAGTAATCTTGAGAGGCATCCCTACTCAAGGGGAGATCCTGGCGTGCAGCCTGCTGCCACAGGAGAGCTCAAAGAGCTCTTGGGATGTTCACTATTTATGGGCATAAGATTTTTGACTTATAGTCATATTTGCATGTTGACTATAGTAACAGTATTGCGGTGAGGTGGGCACATTGCTCAAGTTAGCCCTTGGCTATTGTGTTGTTGTCTGTCTCCCTGAAACCACGTTGAGCCAGGTGCAGACATCATGACCACATGCACCCATTATGACCACCAGGGGTGGTTATTGCTTGGGTAGGGTTACAGGAGACAGAGGTCAGGTTGATGTCTGGGTGGGGAGCACACCAGAACCAGGCAGAGATGGCAGTTCACATACAGGAGACATGGGTCTGGCTTCCTGTTGCCTTTTAAATTTCTGCACAGATATACTAATTTGCCAACATGCAATCAATCAGTCTGGCTGTTATGACCAATATGATTAAGTTGCTTCCCTTACCAGAAAGGTAGACATTATCTCAGTAGAGCAAAGCATGCTCAAACTATAAGCACACGCCTTTGTTATTTAATAGTCTGGCTCTTAAAATGTAGATAAATATCTGGTGCGTTATTATATAATTCGCTATTTGATTTGCTGACGGATATCTCCAGAGCACTCCTGAGCAGATCATCATTAAAAGAAGGATAACTAATGGAAACCTATAACAAGCAAACTTCCCCAGCTGCTCACTCAGACTTGCAATCAAAAGAAAAGCTGCAAAGAGAGGAACGTAGTTGCTGCTGCTTCTGTGAAGATAAAAGGCAGCAGGATGACTGAGCGATGGGGCACCTCCTCAGCTTTCAGGACAGAAGGATTTTAAAGGATTGATACTCTACTGGGGAACCTAAGAGCTGAAATGATCTAAGGGGTACCCAGAGATGTAGGAATATCGAGTAAAAGCATGTTAACTGACCACATGCTCAGGCTGTGGAAACAGGCTAAATTTGGCTGAAAGCTGTGCAATTCCTACCAGAGAAGAACAGCATTTAGAGCTATTGTTCCTGACAGAATAGATAGGGGATGGGGAAGAGAAAAGAAAAAGGAGGGAAAAACATATTATTGGAATCCTCCCAATGACTCTGAAAAACAAGGGATTATTTCAAAAATTTTCAGCATTGTCACCCATGGTGACACACCATGTCAGGCTGTCTCTGTGATTCTGTCCTGTACTCCCTTTTCTGCATTCATAAAAGCTAAACCTGAAAAGTGCTCCTCTACTCTTCACTTGAATGCTTTTCAGCTTATCTAAGAGCTTGAAGATTTTGTAGTTCAAACAAACATGACATCCTGATTTTTACATTTTCTTCTTTTAAAAATATGAAGAGCTTCCCATTTATTTCAAATGACTTTTTTGCTGACTTTAGTATTCTCCTGAATTTTCAAAATGTTTTCCTGTTAGAAAGTTGCAAAGTTTGCTGGTTGTTAATAAGGACTACATTAAACCAATCCATCAGCCCTGGCACTCAATCACAGTAAGCGAAACAGATGTTCTACCTGCAATGTCTCCCTAGAAACAGCTACAAAGAAACATATTTTCTTTGACTTTTAGCACTTGCACATTTATCTGTTCTCCATAAGACCTTTTTTGCACTTTTGCGCTTTTTGATTACTGATTGGCCACAGTATATTTGGAACTGAAATTTTTTAAATTAACTGTTAGTAACAGAGCAAACTGTCCATCTAAAAGGCTGGCATAATCAGAAGCAAATAGGACTTTTGATGTCTTCTTTTAGGTCATACTTATAACTTAAAAAAACAGGACTGGGGCGGGGGGG
>VZSZ01007017.1:191-24950 GCA_013398815.1 Ibidorhyncha struthersii | reverse complement strand
AGGGGGGATGAGTTCCTCATTGAGAAATCAGGCTCTTTCAAAAATGAAGGCATGTGCATATCCTAATCAAGTATTCAAAAGGATCTTTTAAAGACCACTGATTAAATGCCCATATATTGGGACTGTAAACTAGCAACACCTTTTGGTTTTGGACATGCCTAACCATGTCTGGTTTCGTCTCATTCCATGAACCCAGCTTTGGAAAACACAGTTGTCCAGTGGTACAGTCTTGAAAGAAGGTTTTACCAGGAGAGAGACAAGGGGAAATGACACAGAAACATCATCATTCAAGAAACAACCCATAATGCTGGCCGTGTCATTGGTAACTTTCAAAAAACATGAAATAAACTTTTACAGACCCAACACCTGCTTCACAAACATCTTCTGTCTTTAAAGACAGCTACTGGCAAAAGAATTATGATGCTGTCTGAGGTTGTTGTATTTTTTGGTTTACTTTCAGTCAAAAAATAGTTGTATTTACATAAGAAGAAAATATAATTCCCTATAGGGTAAATTGTTGTGAGATTGATTTTCACAGAACCAAGGACTAGTTAGGGCTGGAAGGGACCACTGGAGATCATTGAGTCCAACTAGAGGTCAACACTGCTCAAGGCTCAATGAGAGCAGGTTGCTGAAGACGTCGTCCTCTTGTTTCTTTGGAACTGGAAAAGCAGATGAGGTGGGCTGTCAGTCTATGCAGCACTAAACTTGTGAATTGTTTAAAACTAGGACAGTGTTTCTCATGAGCATTTGGAAATGTCGGTGAGTACAACTTATATCTGTCCAACTGATTGACAGTATTAGATACAGATAATGCGATAACCACAGGCTTTCATCAACTAATTTAGCTTCTTTGTCACTTCTGTAATGTTGATATTGGCCTAAGAACCTGACATTACTTGGTCACATATTTTTAAGCCCATTCTCAGGCAACAGAGATCACTGAAAAACTGCCAAAATACATTTTCCTAAGGAAAAAAATGCACTTTCACTAAAATAGAAAAGTTTTATGGGAAATTATTGTACTAAAACTCTCCAAAAATTCTGAACTTGGGTTTTCAATCCTTAATTTGAGATTTCTATGCCCCCACAGCAAACTGCCTTCTGCAGATTTCAAAGCACTTTGTAAAACTGGTAAGTAAGACTCTCCCTATGTTACAATTGTGGGAAGACCAAGTAAAAAAAACAGATTATTCTAGTTGGGCACTCAGGTACAAGTTTCAGTTGCTGGATTTGCAGAAAGGCGGAGCAACCTGAAGAAGGCAGCACAGCTTCCAGCTCCAGCCCAGCTAAAACTGGTGCAGACCTTCTCAGCCTGAATTTTGTTGCCTCAGAAATAGCAGTCTGGGTCTATCCTGGGTCTGTTCTGGGGGATAAGTGAGGGATATGGCAGATATGTTATGGCTGAGGGAGAAGGGGTAACTAGTGCTTTTGGAAAGAGCTACAGCTGCCGTCATATCACTTGTTCATAGTGTCACAAGACTGTCTCATTTTCCAGGGCTCTCCTAGACGCAAAACACACAGGAAAGCCTTATTCTTTTCTTGCCTCCATCTGCCTACTGCAGCACACAGCTGTCTATTTTGCCTGCCCGGGGAGCTGACCCTCTCAGCAAGTCAATGAAAGAGAAACCAATCACCTGTCAGTCAGGCCTGTCTACCGCTGAGTGGATCACTCTGCTACCCACAGGTAAATCTACTACACCCACATTCTTCACATGTCCTGGAGGTTAAAGCTGGGGTAAACTAGATTAAACCAAAGGGATCTGGTTTATGCCTCCTGAAAATAAGGCCCATTCCATCTGTCTATTTAAAAACTGAAAAACATAAACAATTACAAACACTTCAAAGACGAGCATCCTACCTTGTAACAAGCTCCAAAGCTTGTCAATGTTGATAACAGTTATACTTTCCTCTCTCCCCTGGCTGATTTGCTTGGTTGACCTACTTTTCCAACAGTTCCCCTAAAGGTAACACAAAACCTTTCTGAGTTGCTCATACAACTTTTTGATCATATTTAATACCCAGGACCTCTTTTTGAAGACTCTGTATAACTATTAGCACTGAGAGAAATCCCAATAGCCCTTCATCGTCCAAGGGATTATTTGCATATTAGGTCAGGCAACAGATTTCAGCAGCTCTGTCTCTTTCAGCTAAATATACAGAAGTTGAACAAAAAGCTGGGATTGTTTTTTATGTGTGCGTGATGTTGCTTTTTTCCATCATCAATAATAGTCAGTTCTGTAAACACAGGGAACTGGACATCTGATGAGCTGCAGGATATCTAAAATAAGCTGAAAGGGCTGACAGACATGACAGAGGGCTTATGGAAGATCCAAACACTTTTGGAGTACATCTGCTAATTTATGGCATCTGAGATAGTAGTAGACACTGGTATTTAGGCAACTAATTTCCAATCCCATTTTTCTTGAGGAGGGAAAAAATCAGTCATGTTTAAAAATGCAGATGACAACTCATTGTTGTTTCTTCACTGCATTTCCAGTGATTTTAGATTAATCCCACTTTATGACGGCAGAAAAAAACTAGGCTGTTTTTTCTAGAACTAAGATAAAATACCCTGCTCCCAACACTGCAGCCCAGAAACTGAGCTGAGCACCAGGAATGCTGAAGAAAACAAAAGCAAGACTGGGCAGACTCAGAGTGCCTTCTCGACAAATGCCTACTCTCCTCTTCATGTTTACATTTTCTACATAGGGGTCCAATGTTTCTCCCTCAAAAATCCTGGAAATTAGCTCTGTCACACATCAGTTCTGTTGTACTTATGCTGCAGAGATAGGCAGTACGTGCACACTGTGCACTTTGTTTGGCATGTGGAGTTAGACATAAAATTTCATGCCCTGAATTTAACTTGTCTAAGAGTTGTGGAGATTTGTCTGTCTTTATTTGTTCAGAGCACTAGTCAAGCCGGTCATTGGAATTGCTCTGACTGGTTTGCTGAACTTCCAAAAAACTCCCTGCAAAGCTTCATGTTTCTTTTGTCCATCCAGAAAAAAAAATATGAACGAGATAATACTCCCATGCATAGGTCTGCGGAAACCATAACGCAGAACTTTTTGGAAACAGCAAGACCCTGGGTCTGTGGAAGCAAATCTCATTTCTAGTGAAGGTGATGGCACTTTGGTCACTGATTTTATCAAACTCAATGACTGTGATGAAGAAAATATTACATTCAACTTTGCAACCGATAGGAAGACCCTCATGTACAGCATTTTCTTTGTGCTTTGTGGAGAAATGGAAAGCATACACACCACATGTATGCACACGCCCTCCTCCCCCCCACCAAGAAACCATGAAACATTCACTTCAGATTTTATTACAAACACAAAACACAGATCATGTCCACTGACAGATTTGCAGTTACCTGCAGATCTGAAAACAAGTAATCTGGGCTGACTCATGCTGTTACAGATGGTATGAAAACTTTATCATCTAACATGAAATAAGTTAAGTAAGAGGTTTTGTATATCTTGTCAGGTTCAGTTGCATTTAAAACATAAAGAAAATATAAGGACATGCATAGTCATATCCCAATTCAATACTTAAAAAATGATACTAACATTTTTTTCCACATTCCAACACCTGTTTCCCTTCCCAGCTTTAATACTGAATATATTAAATTGCACTTCTTTAACAACTTTTAGCATATCGTTTTTTCAATAACACACTAATTAAATGGGTAAAAAATACTATTCTTATAAAAAGGAAGGACATTGACATTTTGGTTAGAATTCATCTCAACAAATTTCAGGAATTTAGAAGTTAAATATCTAGGCATTCCCTGTTCATCCTTTAGTACATGGAGAAAGATATGATCCATCACAGCACTACAGACTGCCCTCTGGAGGTAATTGTTCCCTTCCATTAACTGTTAGGGGAGTTTATAATTGGCTAGTTTGAACTTAAAAAATTATCTTTTAGACATGTGAGCTGGAGCAGTCTTTGTGACTCAAATTGCATGCAAAGCCCAGTTTGTCTTTTACTGATGCAACTGATCATTAATATATAATAAATAGTGATAGGGTACTGTGACTTTTTTTTTTTTATGTAGACTTCTTATGGTTTTGTCTTGTCAGCTAATTGCCACGCTAAAAGACTTCTTACAAGTTATAATGATATGAAGTGGTGACTGACACGGTAGTGATGGCAGAGCAAAGCAAAAAGAAAGCAAACAGTGTTGTTTTAGCAATTCTTTCTTTTGATTTGCATTATGTGAGTAGCCATTTAGAGTGTGGATTCAGCACCAAGATTAATATACTTACAGGTGGCTTTCTACATGGTAGCAAGGTGTCTAAGTAGTTGGTCAATGAAGACCAAGTCAATACAGTTAATGGAGTCTAGAGAGGCATTCAGTTGATCCCAAAGCAGGCTGTACAAGGAGTTTTAGCACTTGAGGCAGGACTCTAGATTCCAGGGTTAGCTACTTGAAAGAAGAGCAACACAATCTTGTCTGTAGCAAAAATCTTTGTTCTTTTATGGACCAAGTCCATGTATTTCTGCACTCAGGAGATCCTAGAAATCCTCTCTTGGAGAAGTGTTGGGAGCATAAGTACCTGTGAAGTGGTAAGGGGGACAAGACTATAACAGACGACCTGCTCAGCCGGTCTGATATTCTCAGCTGAGAGCAGCAGGATGTATTTCTGTGTCATCATTAAGTCACTAGCAAGTTCTGTGGCTAATGAGTGGAATCACTTTAAAATAGGAATCAGAAGCCTGTAGAGACATGCAGGGTAGAAAATTGCTCAACATTTCTATGTCTTATGCAGAAGACAAACATCTCCAGAAATGGTTCATCCTAGCTTAAATAAGTGTTAAAACAAGTTGTTTATACCTCTCCATGTTGTACATAGAGACCCTTTGAGTAAGTTAGACCTACACGCCTAAATTTTATATGGTTGAGGTAAGATGAAATGGATCTTAACCACAGGCTTACCAGTTAGGTGACCAGGGATGAACCAGGGCTTTAGTGTTTAAACCTCACATGAAATGTTTAATTTAATCGTTATGGGACACAGAAAAGCCACAAATTTTTTTCATTAGTTATGTTGTCGCTCACTCTCCAATGAACTTGAGATGTCTTATTTGTCGCAGGTGTTTATCTCCCTCCAGCTTATTTTCTTTAACTGCTCCTCATGCTATGCTGAAAGGTCTGAAAGGAAAACAAAATTGACATAACATGAAACCTGATGTCATTCAACACTGACTCTAGATAAAATTGAAAAAAATAGAATCCAAAGTGCTATGAAAAAAAACCCCAAAACTCGCTCCCCAGAATATAGCAAACAATCTTTACCAACTCAGGAAATGTAGCTTAAAAAGAAGCCAAAAGTAGTTAGGGAAAATACACGTTTAGAACAGATTTTGGTGAGTGCAGTGCTGTCATCCAGTGCAATTTCTTGGAAAGAACTTGAAAAATGAGTTTTGCCTGAAACAGAGACAAGAGTTTTTTCTTACATGAAGTAAAGCACAGTAAAGAGTACTGGAATTCAGAGCTTTTACTAGGTTTTGACTGCATGTGACAAATGGAATATAGCTATTGTATTTTAAAAGGAATCAGCTATTCCACTAGCCCATTGACTTTCAGGTTTAACAGCAGAGGACAATTCATAGCATTTGACGCTGTCTCACACGACATCCTGGTCACTAAATTGGAGAGACATGGATTTGACAGATGGACCACTTGGTGGATAAAGAACTGGCCGGACGGTCGCACTCAAAGAGCTGTGGTCAACGGCTTGATGTCAAAGTGGAGATCAGTGACGAGTGGCGTTCCTCAGGGGTTGGTACTGGGACCGGTGCTGTTCAACATCTTTGTCAAAGAGATGGACAGTGGGATTGAGTGTATCCTCAGCAAGTTTGCTGATGATACCAAGCTATGTGGCAAGGTAGACATGCTGGAGAGGAGGGGTGCCACCCAGAGAGACCTAGACAGGCTTGAGAGGTGGGCCCATGCCAACCTAATGAAGTTCAACAAGGCCAAGTGCAACGTCAGGTCAGGGCAATCCCAAGCACAAATACAGGCTCGGGGGGGAATGGATTGAGAAGAGCCCTGAGGAGAAGGACCTGGGTGTGCTGACTGACAAGAAGTTCAACATGAGCCAGTAATGTGTGATCGCAGCCCGGAAGGCCAACCATATCCTGGGCTGCATCCAAAGAAGTGTGGCCAGCAGGTCAAAGGAGGTGATTCTGCCCCTCTAACTCCACTCTCATGAGACCCCACCTGGAGTACTGCGTCCAGGTTTGGAGGCCCCAACATAAGAAGGACATGGACCTGTTGGAGAGGGTTCAGAGGAGGGCCACGAAGATGACCAGAGGGCTGGAGCGCCTCTCCTATGAGGAAAGAATGAGAGAGTTGGGGTTGTTCAGTCTGCAGAAGAGAAGACTCCGGGGAGACCTTATTGAGGCCTTCCAGTACCTAAAGGAGGCCCACAGGAGAGCTGGGGACGGACTTTTTACTAGGGCATGTAGTGATAGGATGATGGGCAATGGCTTTAAACTGAAAGAGGGTAGGTTTAGATTAAATATTAGGAAGAAATTTTTGACTTTAAGGGTGGTGAGGCACTGGAACAGGTTGCCCAGAGAAGTTGTTGAGGCCTTATCCCTGGAGGTATGTAAGGCCAGGCTGGATGGGGCTTTGAGCAACCTGGTCTAGTGGAGGTGTCCCTCCCTATGGCAAGGGGGTTGGAACTCAATGATCTTTAAGGTCCCTTCCAACCTAAACCATTCTATGATTCTATGGTTCTAAAAGCATTATCTTCATTTGCATTGTGAGTTAATAACAGATGAAGTTCTTGCCAGCCAGCTCCTTGCAGTGCCCTGAATGAAGCATAGAATTGATTTAGTATACCCAGCAAGATTAAGTGGACGCCTTGCAATGCCTGAATTAATTGCAGGATGTTTTTTTGTTTATTACTTCCGAGAGAAACTTCAGTGGCTCTCATTAAATGCATGGATGAATGGATGGGTGGATGAATGATTGATGGTTCAGCAATCAAATATAGCCAATTAGTTTTCCATTTCTTCTAGGCATATTGCTCTATTAAGCATCAGAAATATAGTAATAACAATCAAACTTAGTAAAGCCATCCTTATTTGCTCTTTAGGGTGAAATTGAGCCCTGTGAATATGCATAGCAAACACCCTTCCACATTTCTCCTTCCTCCCCACAAATAAAACACTTGTATTCATTAACAAGTTTTTGACATTTACAATCAGGACAGATTTTGAAAAGTGTTTACTTTTAGAACTGCAAAATAAGTAATCACATTTTCCAAAGAGCTTGTTCATATTGGTCATTCATAGTAAATGCCACCCTCTTCTGAGAAACTAGCTCAGCTGCCCACTCATGCTTAAGAGGAACTTCCTGGAATCAACAATAGAAGGAAATAGAAGAATAATTTCATTATCCTGTTTCAAATCCTTCCTTAAAATTAGTGATGTAAAAATGAATACATAAATATAGTGGATAAGTTTATCTGTTCAATAACCAGAAAAAGGCTAAGTCTGTGTACTTTGTGTCCTAGTGAGGTTCAGCAGTGGCAAGTGGATGCGATTCATACAGTGCATACCAGCAGTAAGTCAGGGCTGTTTACTTGTATTCACCACCGGGTACAGCACTGTTTGAAAAGTTGCTTTACCATCTCATCCAAACAGAACAAGAACACATCTAGAAAGGGTAGGCAATTGCTGGTTTGGGACTATACCCTCATTCTGGTTAGTATCCATTGTCTCCTAGTCTCTTGTTTCCCACTGTGTCTGTCTGTACCCAGCCCTTACCTAATTCCTGAAGGGTTATTTTCACACACCAAAGACACTTTTGGCCCTGCCTTTGCACTGTGGTGAGTCAGAGGAGTCATGATCAATTCATTCTCTTCAGCCCAATTATGGCATCCATAAATCTGTTACTGAGCACATTTTGCTTTCTGGATCTTCTTCATGTGCCCAGATTAGAATTTAGCTGAAAATTTAGTAACTAGCAGGTGCTGAAACTGCCATTTGAAACTTCTGGTTGCCTTTGTTCTTTTTTTTCTTTTTTTTTAATTTAACCTTAAACCTCTTTATAGTTTTCAAAGTTCACTTTTGCTTTGTGCTCCCCTTCTCAACAAAGGTAAACCTCCCCCTGAGTTCAGACACACTTCTCTTGAAAAAAGTTTTCCTTCCTCCCAACAGTTCCCCCTCTTCAGCCTTATAATCACCTACTATCACACTTCTATAAGGACATAGCAGTGTATACATTCCCAGAAAGTGTCTTCAGTCTGCCTGAATTTTTCACATTTATGGCCTTTAAAAACCAGCAGATATCCTATATTTCTATTTCAGAGCTGGTAGTCTTGATTTACATTATCTTAACATTTTTGAATGTATTATTCTTTTATATTCTCCAGGTCAAATCCTGCAATTGGTCACGTAATTTGCTTTCATTCACCTTAAACATAGCTGTATGAAAGAGTATAAATACGGTTGCTTTGACCCCACCACCCCTAAATCATGCATACGCTGCTTTGTCCACATTTTAAATAGAGATTTCCAGAGCATACCACATATGTGCAGCATCAGCTCAAGCCATGGTCTTGTTTCAGTACAGCATTGTAAACAAGAAGTAACTCTATTTCATCATACCGGGGTAAAACTGATGTAACAGAAGGATTAGTAACGTGAGAAATGTCTTATTTTCTCAGAAGCTAGACCTAGTAAGCTGCAACCCCTACACACCAAGCTGTTTAGTCAATTCTGCATTGACTTCATGAGTCAAAATGTTTCTTTTGAATGACAGTTATATTTAAATTGATTCATTTTCTTTGAGACCTTTCTGAACTGATCCTGAATGTCTTTAAAGATATGTATGGGTTGTTTATAAATATTCATTTAATAACTGGGATGATAAACTGATGTAGAGTTTTTTCATGTTTCATTGGGAGGTTTTACATGTTTTCTTTTGCTGTTCATTGATGTCTTTTAAGTCTACTGTCACATTTTTGCTGGCCAACAAACCAGTGGAAGCTTTTTGGTTGGGAGTCTAGACATTCTCGTGGAAATCCTTTTGAAGAGTAATCTTGAACAAATATTTAATCAAATGATGCTTGTGCTGAAAAAATGTGAGAAACATTTATGATGGATGAACACAATTCATGATTTTCTGAATATCTCAATAACCACCATGCCCAGACTAATTACTGTGAAACACACTCAGCATCAGATTTGTACCAATTGCCAAGCAACATGTGTTTTCCAGTTCAACTGTCTGTGTTTGGATAGAAACCCAGTGATAGTAAGGCACTATAGTTCCTTCCCTGTCATACCACAGCAGAGGAGGCGGCGTACAGCCCTGTAGTCCTATCCGGTAAATCTGTGACTACTGTTGCTAAGAAATAACAAAAGCCAAGTTTTAACTGCATCTGCCTGGGACAACTAAGTTTGAGCTCTAGTGCCAAGAATTAATTGGAGCCTAACCAGAAGGGCATCCAGCTTGTCTTGATACAAGCACAGCCATACAAAGGTTTATTTGTGTTCCAGCTACTCCCACGAGCAATGTGAGCAGGTGACTGAAAATGAAATCTGTGCTATGTCAGCACAAAAATAAAAAGTGTTTGAGATACGGTGGTGGTAGTTCATCTGGCCACGCCAGAAGTCCTGTAAGCTGTCATGACTCTTTGTATTATTATGTATCCAGATAAAATGCAACCAACTTCCTTTTAAAATATAACCAAAGCCTTATTTTAATTAAAAGGTAATAAAGTTCCTTTGAGATTAAAAAGGTAGACAGTCTTCTGTGAAATATGAAAACTGTGGGGAAAAAAGTGTAGCCTGTGTAATAGAGTTGTACTTGGGAAGTTGAAGCTAGAGAGAAATCAGCTTTAAAATAAGAATCTTGAGACTCACTCACATCCTTCATCTCAGGTGTTGTCTTTGTACTAAGTCTGCTCTATTGAATGCCAGCTGTGAGCTTAACTTTCCAGTTGACAGATAATTTTCTTGATGGTAGAAAGGAGTGATATGTTCTTTACTTCAGAAATGCCAATCTTTAAAACTGAGAGATCCCTTGTTCCACAGAGGAGCTGTAGAACTGATGCTCTTTGTACTGCCAGTGAAGGCAGGTGGTTGTAGTGAATCACTCTGATTTGAGTTCGGCTGAATCATATCCTGGTTCTGCCTGGTTTTCTCTGTTGTCCATATGGTGAGTCTAAAGCAGACAGTTTAGGTATGTGACTCCCCAAAATTAGGTAAATATAAAAAAGAGAAAGCTTTTTTTTTTGGAAAAGTGATCAAAGAAAAACAACCACAACAATGCAACTATGCTAAACTTCTGGGCCTGTTTTGGAAAGACACAGAAAAAAATACCCAACAACTTTCCTTTATAACCAGATAGAAAGGAGCCTTTTTTCGACTTGGTTCTAATTCTGACAAAAACAACATTAGTGTGTGAAAAGGCTGAAGTAGATATTGACTTGATCTACTAAGGTTTGTTTACAAAAAACATCCTCCAGTGATCAATGACTATGCCCTCCTGAAGTGCAGTGTCAATTCTGACCTTGAATCATGGATGAAACAGTTTTGATTTTTATGAGGAAATAAAGAAAAGAATGAATTCATGATTTAGCTGGTAGAAATTTTCTCATTGACATGTGAATATAACACAATGCTAATGCAGGTGTTGGTAGTTGCAATGCTTCATCATTTTTTATTTGAAAAATAATAGAACAAGAGAAGGAAAAGTGTACTTAGAGTGTAGAAATGCCAAATATCGCCAGAGTAACACCTAAGCAACTGGTATACCCAGTCTCTCCATTTCTTTGCAGCCTATACCACCTCCAAGGAACAAAACTTACTCACCCTCTCTCACCACCTCTACCCCTTTGACTGTTTAGCTCCAACTCATGTCCTTTTTCTCAGCCATTGTTTTTCTGACTCTATTATTCACACTGGGATACTACATGGGAATGGACCATGGTCTATGTGCTGCACAAAACCAGAATAAACACAGTCCACACTTCGGAATTATATACACAGTATAGGGTCAGAAAGCAGCTTCAAAACCATGCCTGACATTATCCCCTGTCCCTCCTTCAGTTCATTTTTACCACTAACAATGGGAGCTACAGTGTGATCATTTCAGCCAGGCTTCTGAGACCACATCTAAGCTATATTATTACATGGCAATAACTATTACACGGCTGTCATTTAGATGTGACAGACTGCAGCATGTGCTTGCTTTTTTTCCTGTGTCGAGCAATTTTTTGCTGTTGTCTGAAGCCTTTTTAATATATTAGTGATGAAGCAAGTATTTCTGCTGAAGTAACCACCCAACCATAGAAGCATCTGTGTGAAAAATTCATGCACCTACACAACTGCATGACAACCTCTAGTATGAATCCATATCCCTCTAATGCTGGAACCAGGTGCATTGCTAACAAGCTGCAGGTGGAGACATGAAGAAATTAATTGCAAGGCCCTTGATAATTGCTCAGAATTCATCTTAAATACACTGGTGAATCTGTCATGTTTTGGTAATTTAGCTTTTGTTGAATTCAGTGCTTGCAATAAAGAGTCTCATCTCTTATCTCACCTTGAGGCAGTCCCCGGTCTTTGCATGTCATGGGCACAAAAGCTATCCACAAAGAGAAGGAAGATGAAACCTTAAAAATGAAAACACAGAAAAGGCCGTGAGGTCAGGAGAAAAATGCTGTGGGAAGAAAAAAACAAACACAGAGTCGTGATAGGGAGCGAAGAAGCAGGAATCTAATTTTGGCAGGATGAAGGTCTGCCTGGAGTTTTATGGTTTGAATCAGTGGGACACTTGCATCACACGGGACATCTTACCCTGTGGAAAGACTCAGTGCCTCAGACTAAGTTTAAGAAGAGGAGTAAGTGAACAAGGATTCAAGCTACACCGCACTGTAAACCTGAGTAGGTTTGCCGATAACCTAAAAATCGATTCCAGCTCTGAAATATTTTTCTATTCTCATAGCGCAGCAAAACATTGCTGTTTTACCTCCTGTGGGATAGATAAGAGATGTATTACCAGATTCAACCAGTGAAATAGCTGCAGATCTTACATATTCTCCCTTTTGGTCCCACCTTGACTATTGTATGCTTGATTGCTCCTCTGCAGGGAAGTCTGATGATCCTGTTTCCTTGAAGAACATTAATGCATGGAGTGCCACAGAGTACACCTACCCTGCAGAGTGCACTGCTGTGTAAAGGCACTCCCGCTGGTTTTAAACTAGGTAGTGTGTATGCCACTTCTTAGTGTTCAGCCTGGCACACAGCATGCTCTGAGAGACGGTAGATCTTGCTGCACTGAGCTACGTGTTCAAGCACGGGAATCAGGAGGAGCCAGGGAACATCACCTCCCTAAATGCCCTCTTGCCTCTAACTGATTTGAATTCGTGTACCCCCTTTCCTGGAACGTCCTAGAGCCTGCACCTATATGCTTAGGTGTCTTTGCTTGCCAGGTACGCTTTTGGGATGTGGTTGCTGTGAAAGCACAAGTTTTCTGCACATCTCACAGTCTCTGGAATGCTGTTCTCTCCATTTGCTTGAGATTAGTTGGGATTTGTCTCCTGCCAGAGGTTGGATTTATCTCAGCAAATTTGTGTTCCTAAAAGCTAGCATCTAATTTCAGTTATTGTCTGGGTTCCCTCTGCATTTAATAGAGCGAGTTATTTGGGACATGATTCATCTCACCTATCTTGGACATAATTTTGGGGATGTCATCAGTCAATCTTTCCATGTGTTTGTCTCAGTTAACTAGTGTTCAATGACTGGTATAGTCTGAAGACTCAGCCTGTAGACAGCAAAAGTTAGGTCGGGTATTTCACATGTATGTGACAAATAATCAAAATATTCCTGTCGCTTATCTCCTTGAAACTGCACTCAAGTTAATGTAGCTTAGAAGTTCAAAGGAGAAGAGTAGCTCCTGTTTTTACGAGCTATCACTCTGCTAAGGGGTTTCTCTCTTGTCACCTCCTGCCAACAAGCTTTGACTGTATTGCACCATATTAAAAAAAAAAAAAAAGCAGCCTTCAACATAATTTAACTGGACATAGGTAGACAATCACAGATGCAACCCTAAGTATTATTAGCTTTTTCCCCCAGTTGACATGCAGAAACAGGAAGTCTTTGTGTCCAGTCCAAATGATGTGTGCAAACTGCTGCACTGAATTAATTCACAATGACACAAACCTCAGGATCTGCGTGGAAATTTTCCTTGTTGTCTGAGGAACCTTTTATTCTTTTTTTTTTTTTTTAAGTTGCCCTCAAATGGAGTCTTTGGTTCAGCACTCAGTACAAGACGATGAAGAGATGCAGAGCTACTGAGCTATATCACCTTGCATTAGCCAGGATGTTAGCCTGGTATGTTCTGTTCTAAAACAAACTGGAAAAGCCTATGGAAATCTTCCTAATGCTAATTTCCACAGCTACCTTAAAAGTTTTTCTCTATTTGAGTTACAGAAAACAGACATAACATCAGTATCTGATCTTCGATGTTTTCTCCATGATTATTTCTGGTGGCTAGAGGACCAGTTTAAAATGCGTTTCATCTAAAAAGGTGTGATTGCAAAAACAGTTGCAGTTTATCTGCAGTTCATTCAAACACTGGCACACAGGAAAGTGGGCAACTGTTGTTTTTACTATTTATGTATGAAATTTTGCTATCTGATGACCATGTGAAGTTTTGGGGGATTATTGCAATAAAAGTGTTTTATTTCTTCTCATATATTTTGCTACAGTTAGTATTGGATTCAGTTTATGAATTGATGATAACTGCTTAAGATAACATTTTGAGAGACTGCATGTAGAGCTTTTGCAAAGAAGATATTATTTTTTATTTCAAATTTTAACAATAAATATTGTGTTTTTATCTTTATGGACCTCACTGACAACTGACTTTTTGAGCTGATTATGTCTGTATGCATTAAATATGTTTTGCAATCAGTGGGCACTAAGTATGTTATGCATGTTGAAACTATGAAGACATATATAGACATCATAAGCCTGACAATTGAAAATTTAAACTCTAAAGTAGCTTTACTTTCTGGTAGGTTCATTTCCATAGCAACTTGAAATCGCACTATCATTTGATTGGCTCTTGATAAGAAAGCAAAAAATTATTTTGGTTCAGAAAAAGAAAATAAAAGTTTTTAACATCTTCAGTATAACATACCGTGGTAGTTTTCGTAACACCACCATCAAAAACAGATAGCATGTACACATGCTGAAAAATCAGTTATGCTCCTGAAGTTCTGAAATATGTAAGAGGGAAGAGAAGGTGGGGTAAGAACAGGAACAAATGTCTTTTATAAAAGACTAATGCTGCACTGAGGTGTCAGGGCCAATTGCCAGAGGGACAGATGCCGTTGCATCCTGAGGTGTTACAAGAAACACCAGGAGATAAGAGTGGGAGGGATGTTACAGAAGATCAGACATGCACTGTTCAAGAGACAGCTTCGATTTCCTGGTTTCAGCTGAAATAATTGTTCCTTTTTTGAACTGAGAGGTTTTGGGTCAGGTCTATTGAAAATGAATCTGTATATTTACATGTCTCAGTTTCCCATATACTAAGGGAATGGAGTTCTTTTATATGTAAATTTAATTTCAAGAAAGGCATGAAAACCAATGAATATAGAGTTAAAATACATTAGAATATTACCTTTTCTCTGCTTAGTGCTTATTCATTTTTGATCCGCTCTTGAGAGTCAGATTAATTTGATACAAAGTACAAAGCCAGAAAAATCCTTTCCCTTGGGAAGCCTTCATCTGTGTGAGGTCCTGTAAATTTACCCTTAAAGTAAGACTATTTGATAATGTGCAAACTTTGCAGTGAAAAGGACACTTTAAAGTCAGAAAGCAGATTCCACAGCAATTGGGTAATTGTGGAGAACATTTTGTTACCAGGTTTCTAGTGTTCCACACTACATCACCTGGAGCACACTAGTCCCAGAGCTTTCTGGAATATTTCAACCAGGACAACTTGGACAGATGGTGCAAAATCTTGATCTTCAAAACAGCCCAGGCAATGAAGTTGATTTTATGGCATCAAAATTCATCGTTGTGCTTGCTTATAACTCCATCTATATTTTTCAGCTCTCTGTCAATGAAGGAAAATTCTTGGCAAATCCCTATTGCATTTGCTCATTTTCTCTCTCTTTTTCTCCATCTCTTTTTCTCCTAAATGCTGACAAGGCCCGATTCATGACACAGATAATTGTTGAAGCTTTGCTAAATGCATGACAGTTGTAATGGTTATTTACAGCATTTTACTTTTGAATTCAGATGAGAAGATCAGACCTAATCTCTGATTTTTTGTATTCATCATGAACTGCTGTTTCTTAAGTGTTCAATTGTGATGTGATCTACATACACACTGATTTTCTGTAAATGTTGAACTGCTGTGAGTGTCACTGGAGTCATTTCTTTGAACCTGAAATAGACAAATCATACTTAAAAACAGTGACTGGAAATTTGAAATCAACAGCAACCATTAAAAATGTTCAATTCTTCCATTCTCAGAGAAGAATATCTGCAAATATACTAAATTTGACTTGATTGTGCCTTACACAAAGCAGTGAGGAAGGGTTTCTTGCGTACTTGCAGAGCAAGTATCAGACATTCAGTCCTTAATTTCCTTCCAAGACAGGTCAGTTAAGTGCCTACCTTTTCTTCAGAATATGGATTGCGTATACACACTCCTGATTAATTTCATTTGCAAGACAGCCTCAAAATACCTATTTCCTCTTATAGACCACAGAGCTGGACAAAGGTGTATGTAGGGTTTCTGTTTACTTTCTTGTTTCCGCTTCTGAGAGACTAGTACAAGAATTCATTCTCTGAATGTGGAATTTGCCATTCTGCTTGGCTAGTTTGTGGTCTATTTAAGTAGAAATAAAGCCTAATTCAGTGGAATCCATAGAATATCTACTTTGCATTTGACAAAACGCTGTATCCCAGTATGATATAGGGCCCAATGCAATGACCTGCCAAACTAATAGAACATCTTCCATTGACTGCGCTTTGGATCAAGCCCAGGGAGAAAATATGGCTGTGAGACGAATTTATTTCCTCCTTTCCCTTCCTCATCTCCTCCCCACCTTACTATGCAAGACTAGTGCATTATTCACTTGTCACTGAAAGCATTAACCCTGGACATGAAAGGAATAAGACAAGACCATGCTGCATAAAAATCCAGCTAATTTTAGTGTACTTACAGTCCATCTTTCACAGTAATTCTTTCTTCCTTTAGATCTGGCAAAAGACAGACCCATGTAGCCAGAGTACCTTTTTTTTGTTCTCCTCCTTCCCTCAGCTTCTGTCAAACAGCATCTTGAAACTCAGCTAATGCACCAAAAGAAGCCCTTTAAAATATTAACTCTTACCCTGGCCATTTCTTATCAGAGCTGAGAAGGGTGTTAATCAAACTGCTATCAAACATCATTTTAGTGCATACAGTCACCAAGCAGGTCTTCTAATCAGTGTTTAAGTAATAAAATACACCAGCATCTCCACACAGACATGACTCCTCTGTGTGCTGAGTAAACAAAACTGATAACGATCTTATCGTCTTAGCATTCTTGGTAGATAACATGTCACTCAGACTTTAATAAATGGGTTAAAGCAATATTTTTTGTCAGTTTATAGGACCTGAAGCCATTAAGAATAAATTACTTTTTTAATTAAAGATTTTTTATTACCTAATGAATGAATTTAAAATGTAAACTGCTGATTGAAACAGGAAAATGGACTTCAGCCAAGACAGTGAAGAATTTCAGCATACAAGAAAAAAATTAATGAGAGCCAGCCACACATTGCATTGACCTTCTACAGTTTGAACAGGTAGTTAACATGTTTAAAGAGAATGGTACATTAACATAATCTGAATTATCATTATTAAAATGCTGCTTCAGGTGTAATTAGTATTTTATAATCATTAATGTTATGACTTAATTTCCATCCTGGACAGATTTCATCTAGTGCTGCTTCCCTCCTGTCTCCCTGAACTACAAATTCTGTGGCAACTAACAATGAAAGTCTTCACACTCGTCTCATAATCCTCAAGTCAGAGGGAGCTCGCCCAGAAACTTCTTCCCCAATCCCATGCCTTTTGGCTGCACTGCTCTGTGATCTTGTGATCCTGAACAAACCCACGTCAACTGCTCTAAGGTCCACTTCCCCCAGATGTCACAAACATCTCTGGACAGTCTTATTTAAGTAACTCAAATACTCATGTCCTGGGAAGCACAGAAAGTAACAGGTGAAATACTGGTCCGTTGGTGGTCCAGCCTCATGAGTCTCCACCTTCCTGTACCCCACGGTCATCCCTGGTAAGTAATGATTCTCCTCATATTCAATAAATCTGTTCTTACGGCTTGGTTTTGTTCATAATTTGATTTTCATCGTGTATTTATTAAACACCCCCTAAGTGGCAGTACATTTTAATCACACTATCTTGCCCAAAGCATTAAGCCTGGTAGACTCTCAAGGTCAGAGATGCTCATACCAAATTGTGTAAGTGGGTTAGCCTTACATTCTACATGTGTTATATCACTCATAGCCAGCCAGCATTTAATATCATGAGCTCCCTATCTTTGTGGTTTGAGTGATAATTAAAACCATCACTTCCCTGGGGATTTATTTTTGGCTTTGTTATTCTGTCAAGCCTTCACGGAGCTTTGCTTATACCCAGCAGTCACATTACTGTGCCACTTCAGGTTAGTCTTGGCTTACAGACACTAAGCGGCACAAGGTGTGCAAACCCTCAGGAGGCACCACTGGGTACTCACCCAGTGGGACCAGTTATCTCAGCAGATCCATTTTCTAGACTTTTGTTTGTCGTGCCTAAGAAAGCCTAACACATTCCTTCTAGAAAACCAGCCTGTCCTCATTTAAAAAAATCACCGTATTTGAAGGCAAACTGTTTCCCTGGTGAATTACCTTCTGCATTTAACTTTTGTTCTGTATTTCTAACATGTATCTATTTAGCTTTTGCTTCCAGTCACCTGATGTAATGATGGGTTTATTCTGTTTTATGTGCTGGGTGTTTTTGCTGGATTAAAAAATCTCTCTTCCTGATGGAGTTACTGACAGACTGTGAATTGATAACCTCTTTATCTTCTCTTAGATAAATGATATATATATTGAATTTAATGTACTAGGAAGAAAAGAAAGGAAAAAAAAAGAAAGGTACACTTTCAATTTTTGGTGATTTTTCCAAATTCTGCCCTTCTTTCTTGAACCCTTCCCAGGTTTTTAGCCTTTTTTTAAAAAAATAATTATTTAACTGGTAGGATTTACCAAGATCAGTGTCACAAAAGCTGAATGGCATTTCTTTTTGTACCTGACATGTCTTTATTTGCTTATATTTTCCTAAAGAATTTCAGGCAAGATGTTACTTGAACCTCTTCTCTGAGCTCCAGAGAATGTGTTCATCCCACTGAGGTTATAGGTTGTGATGTGCAATTTTTAGGAATTCATAAAGGTTTCTAAGAATTACCTTTAGGTTGTTGTCACCGGGATCTTTCTGAAACATTTAGCTTCCTAAATTTTTGCAAGTTCACTCTCTGTCTTAGGTTTTTCTTATTATTATTTTTGAGCAAACAAAATTATTCCTCTCTCCTTGAGCAAGAAGTGACAGAGGGAAATCTTTCTTGTCCAAAAATAAAGTCATTAAATCTTGTTTTGAAGAGTCCTATATGCAAAACTGTTGGGGACTAAAAATCAGTTTGTCATAGAGAAAATTTAAAAGCTTTTTTTTCCCAGAATAAGCTGAATGGTGTTTCAGGCTCTAGAACTTATAACTCTGAAGTGAAACTTTTGCATTACCTCTTCAAAGTTTCTCCCTGTTTCTGATGTGTTTCTGCCTGTGAGCACTTTTAAATCAATATGAAATTTCTTTTAAAAAAACAAACTAATAAATTGCATAGAAAAGCACCATACTTGAGCTGCTGACTTTTAAAAGTCAGCTGTCATCTTGAGTAGCTGACTGCTTTAAAAAGTCAGAATTTAAAAATCAGGGCAGTGTGGTTTGTCTGGTATTGCCATGTGGTGAGACCAGATGATCGTAACAGTCCCTTCAGCATCCAATATATAAGGAGATATTCACAAACGTTTGCTTTATGTAGACTTACATACCTTCAGCTTTTGGTGCCCAGACCCTTGAAGCTCTTTTAAAGTGTAATTTGCAGGCTTGCTCTGGATCCTGTTCCAGAGGAGCTTTGTGCCCTGCCTTGACTTCAGAGGAAGCACCAGAGATGGGACACAGGAAAAGACACACTGGGTCTGTGCATCCCAAAAGACTCTTTCCAGCAGTGACCTGTAGCAAACGCTTAGGCAAAATCTAATTATGGGGTATGTGCACAAGATTACTTCCCCAAAACACCCGCTTAGCCTCCAGCAGTCTTCCTTTTAGGGATACCCTGAGCAACTAGTAGTGTTCTTTATAATCATTAACGATAAAATTATATTTTTTATTTTAAAAATGTACCTTAGGTATTTTTCTTCCATTAAATTGTCCTATCATCTCTAGACTCATGGACACTATTATTATGCATAACATTTTCTAACAGAGATTTCCACAGCTTATAAACATGTCATGTGAAGAAGCAGCTTCTCTACACTTCAGGTGGCCTTTGTTCACTCTCCCCCTTTCTCTTGATGCTCAGCCCGCGTTCTCAGCTTCCTGCACCCACATGGTACCACATACTTTATGAAGCAGCTGCAGAAACCTTTGTTAACAAACCGCGACTTCCAGGGCACAGCAGTTATAGTTTATGCCTTTCTGTTGAGAAGACAGGGTTTTAGCTTTTAGAGCTAACAACCAAATCAAACATGCTGTGATTGATGAGACCTGCATCCATGCCAGGAACTGAAGTTGTCAGTCAGAAATACAAAGGTGGCTTTGGACCTGTTTGTTGCCCCTATACCTCACTGCCATAACTGTATGCAGCAAGACCAGCTAAACCTTAGCCCCTTCCTAGACAAGACATTCCATAAAAGTCACACATCATTAAAATTTGCACTTTTCTCATGACCCACTGCAACCTCAATTTTGTAACGGTCACAGCAGCTTGCAGAATGGCTTATCTATTTCTGTAAAATTGTGGGAGATACTGAACATCCTAATTGTATTTTGTATGAAGTGAGACACACTGATCAAACTTTCATACAACTTCGGGCACTTTTTTTTCCTGGGAGGAGCAATAACTTGTCCATTTTTATGTGACTGTATTTTTAATTTACAGCAAAAAAATCCTAGAGCTTGGAAAATGTACTTATATAAGTATTATAAATCAAAACACTGATAAATAAATATTGCATATACCAGGCAAGCAGCAAGTCTGCAAATCACTTTTGCAAACGCACAGTAAACCTTACTTTGGCAAGGCTCTACAGGTGAAGTGCCACAAAGATTTGCAGGAAAAAAAGTATGCTGGCATTCACAGAATCTTAGATTTAAATTTCCATTTTACAGTGCTCTCAGCAGGCGGTTTTGCAGAGTGCTCTCATGGTGAATAAGGCACCTTCATCTACCTGAGGAGTAGTGGGGCCTTCAGATCAGGGGTAGTTTTTATCTCTGTTGGTGCCAGCGAAGCTGCATCTGAAATGCAGGTCCTGTTTCAGGCACATCAGTTCAAGAGGGATGTGGAGTGAGAGGCTGAAGCAGATGGTGAGGGGGTTCAGGCATGTGACCTGTCTGGGGACGGTGGGAGAGCTGGGTCCCTGTCATCTGGTGAAAAAGACACTAAGGAGGTGATCCAATATCAACCTAAGCTACTTGAAGTGTAGTTGCAAAGAAAAAAAAAACCCAAACTTTTCTCATAAGTAGCACTGGCATTGGCCCCAGGCTGAATCTTGAGAGGTTCAGTTGGAGCACTGGGAAAGCCCTTTCTGCCAGGTGGGCATTGCAGCACTGAACAGGTTTCCCACAGAGGCTGCCAATCTTCATTCTTGAGATTTCTGGACTGATTCAGACAAAGCCATGGCTGACCTAATCTGCTGGTGGTGCTGGTCCTGTTTCAAGCAGGATGCTGGACTAAGAGACCTCTGGAAATCTCTTCCAACCAGCATCTCTATGATTCTATGATGATTTCCACGATTTCTTAGCGGACTCAGTTAGGTGGTCCTGCATCTACAGTGCATGTAGCATGAAGTTGTTCTGCACAGTGCCTTGTTGTAATGCATGAAAGCAGTGGATAGGGAAAGACCAGTTCAAAGGTCTTTTTATCACACTCTGCTTTAGTAGAGGTATAAACTGTAAAATTGTACCTTTCTTCTGTCTCCAGATTCAGACCATTCCTGACTGCCACTACACAGATCTGCCTCTATGAGTTCTTTGGAAATTACCTCATAGGATGCAGATAATTCTGCAAAGAAACAGTATGCAGCTCTCTCCTTTGAGGGATGTAATGGTTATCACTAATATTTACCTTATAAGCAGTTGACTGAAGAGCCACATAAAATCCATGCAATTTACATGACAAAATAAATAGAATTTGCAGGTGCTGTTTAATTTATGGATGGAAAATAAAATATTACACTCAAATAATTTATTTCCTAGCAAGAAAAGGAAAGTTAGAAAATGTGAACCACGGTTACACTGCCATTTCAGTACTTCTCTTTGTATATTTCTTCAGCTTTGAGCAGAGGAGATGCATTTTTAGTAGGAACTGATGGAACAAAGTAACAGGAGACAACAGTCACAGATGATCTATTTTGATGAGACAGTGGATAACTAACATGTACAACATACTCTCAAAGCTTTTTATTTTTTCCGAATCATAACTGAAACTTAAATTGATGTCACTGAAACACCCCCTCCTAAACCACAACAAACTAGAGTTCATAGAAAAGCACCCTTAATGACTTGCCTTTAGCCTTCCCCAGAACTGTCTATCAAACCAGCAGTATTTAGGAAGCCTCTGTGGGGCACTGTTTCAAACATTAATAAATTAATCAGGGAAGAACCTCTGGATATTGCAGCTGTTATTTTTCACACCAGAGGACTTGTATAATCAATCCACAAACTCCTCTGGCCAGACAAGCTGAACTGAATGGACAAATGCCAGGTGATATGAGACTGCCTAAGTTATTATAAAGACTAAGATGTCCCATTTGCATCCAAGACTTTACTCTTCCATAAAAAAAAATCTACCAGTACATCTGTTCATCTTTGTAATATCCTCCCAGGGCTATGAAAAAGAGAATGTATCTGAATTAAATAAAGTGGAGAAGAACATTTATTTTTATTAAATAAAAATACCTGTGAGGCTCTTTTTTTATGTCTGTCTTTTTTTTATTTCCTCAAGATCCACGCTATTTGAGTAATTCTTAAGAGTCACAGAAAAGTTGCTGGAATAAAAGTGCATCACAGGCAAGTTAAAATCAGTGTTTGCTAATACACAGAATACTACCTGAGTTGTATTAATTTACCTTAAAGTTTAAGTTACTATAATATCCAACAATTCTAACTGAAAGAAAACAAAGCAGCCGATGTCTTCAGTAGATCTCTGTATCCGTACAGTGATCTGTATAAAATTACAGAGGATTACAACAGAGGTAATTATTTTTTTTCAGATGGTCATTTTCCACCTCTCTTTTAGCCGCAAGGTAAAAATATAATAATGGAATTACCACGAAGTGTGCACAAAACTATATTACCCCCAAACCTGTACTGCTAGACAGAAATATTTCTCATGAGAGAAGGATGCAAAAGATATACAGCAATATTAACAATAAAGCCAGGATGAAATTCCAATTTTGCAACAATTAGACCAGTATCTTAGTCACTAGACTAGTAATGTATTCACACAACAGAATGGCTTCCTGCAGTCATTAGCGTAGGCTGAATTTAAGGTCCTTAATCTAATAAATAGATGTCAAGTCACCTAATCCAGAGAAGCAGGGGTGGTTAATCTTAATTTATTTCAAATATGTAAAGTGTAGGTGTCTACTGCTGACCAAGTTGGCTAGATTCCCAATATGACACAATTTCAGCTTGCTGCCAAAAAGAAGCATTCTGGTCTTTCTCGTTCTACCTATCTTTAATTGCCTCCCTTTAACTGAACCTAAGGGTCATACAGCCTCAGGATGAATAAATTCAGCGAGCTGGTGCAACGGAAAACTAAACCGTTGCCCCCAAAATACTTATTCCCCCATGAGATGAACTCACTGAAATGCAGCCTGCAGTTGTGACAATTCGCTGCATTCTGCAGCAATGTGACAGCTAAGTTTGATGCAGATGCCTCAGTCACAAGGTCCCATACAAGAAAAAAGAGACCATACAGCTGTAAGAAGATCCAGCCATAGCCAAAAGAAAATAAAGCTACTGCTTTCAGTAGCAGCCAGTAGCCCAAACGAACACTGCACTAGCTGTAAGATCACATCATATATTTTAAAGTGAAATGAGTTATATGCCAGGTGCATAAACTTTGGCAAGTCCCCAGATCTGGCTGATGATGGAATCAGAAGTGAGAGACATGATTTCACTCCCTTCTGACCCACAGTCTTTTATTCCTTCTCATGGGGACCAAGATACAGGCATATATGCAGATTTTCCATCTGAAGAAACTTAGAGAAAGAAGCTGCAAAATCTTCCCATAATTTATATGTAATTACGGATTACAAACATTTTTAGAGCCAAGATTTTTGTCGTTTTCTGTACCACCTGATGCGCATATCTGGGACTGTGCTATAACAGAGTGAAATGAGTACTTCTGGAAAGAACCAAACAAAGCTGTTGATGATTTTCAGAACTAGTTTAACAACCCAATCTTCACTATCTGAGATTCTTCTGTTCCCAGATGAAAATCAACAAAATGACCTCCCCCTACCAACACACAATCTGAATTGCAAAATTTCTTTTTGCTCCAAATATTTCAGTCTTTCTGCATAGTGGTGACACTGTTTGTTTGGAAGAAGTTAGTTTTCACTGGAGATACAAGTGGATCATATTAAAAAACACACTGATTATGTAGGATCAGAATTTTATTATACAGCCTACTTGCTAAAAAGAGGGACATGCAATAAAGAAGCTGAAATAAGGCATTGCTGAATGGCATGAATAATTTCAATAGTGTCTATTTTAATGAAAACAGCTAAGTATGTCGGTGTGCCATAAATATATATCAAGCATTTAAGTATACAGAAGATGGAAGTCAGGAACAATTATTTCATGAGAAATAGAACTGGACCTTATTTTAGACTGATAGTCTCATTAAAACCATTATAGTTTTAGACTGATAGTCTCATTCAAACCATTAGCTCATCTGAAGTGCATCTATACCAATGCATGCAGTATGAACAATAAACAGGGGGAGCTTGAAGCCATAATGCACCAGGAAAACTATGACATAGTGGCTATCACGGAAACGTGGTGGGATGCCTCACAAGACTGGAGTGACACAATTGAAGGCTACAAACTCTTCAGGAGGGATAGACAGGAAAGGAGAGGTGGTGGAGTGGCTGTCTATGTCAGAGAATGCTATGAGAGCTCAGAAATTAAGTATAGCGATAACAGGGTCGAGAGGTTTGGATTAGGATAAGGGTAAATAAAGGTGACATCGCTGTGGGAGTCTGCTATAGACCTCCCAACCAAAGCAGTGAGGTGGACGAAGCCTTCTATAAGCAGCTGGGAGAAATATCGCAGTCGTATGCCATTGTACTTGTGGGGGACTTTAATCTCCCCGATATCTGCTGGGAATACAACACGGCAGACAGGGAACAATCAAGGAGGTTCCTGGAATGTGTGGAGGA
>VZSZ01007004.1:15807-34314 GCA_013398815.1 Ibidorhyncha struthersii | reverse complement strand
TGTTAAAAATCTAAATGTAAACCAGATGTTCTACTGTTTTTTTCACGTCTCAACAAATTAGTGGAGTTTAGGAACATGAAAAGTCAGTGAAGTTGTGAACCAGCTGTGTTGTTTTCAAACTACTGTCTTGTTTCAAAGCTCCCAATCTGTATAATCCAGGAGCAGAATAAATGATAGTGGAAGAGAAGAGGATTTAGGAAAATGCATGCATATACGGAGAAGTGAGCAAGCAGTACCATGCAAGTACTGGATGCAATGAAAACAATCTCACATTAATGTCACAAGGCAGAGCAGGAGGTACCTGAGCAATACAACATTCTTTTTCCCACAATGCAAAATCATCCTGTAGTATAGTTGTTGCATAAATACACTATTTTTTCTTGAAATGTATTGTGTATTACTCAATTTCAGAATTGATAATTTGCTATGTAATCAATCACCAAGGCTACATTACTTCTAAATCTAATTACCACCAGCCATTTCATAATTAACCAGAAACAGAGTTGCCCCAAAATTATGAGTGTAGCAGCATTATGATGTTGCTCTGCTTGGTCTGATTAGCCGATTTGATTATAGTATTATACCCCTTCTGGTAGTTCTCCAGCAGTGATTTAGCCTGGACAAAGTGCTCTGCTAATGGTGAGATATTGCTTCTGATGCTTGAAGGGTAGTCAGCTGCAGGGTGCTAAGCCAGAACTCCAGTAGGAAAAAGAGAAATGGACATGGAGGACAGAAAATACTGCCCCAGCAAAGCCAAGAACATAAGCCACCTGTGACCACACCGTAAACCAAAAGAGCCTCTGTACTAAATACAGTCATTAACAAAGATGCCCCTGCAATAAAGTCACATGGACCTAAAAAAGCAACTGGGGACAGAAAAAATACTTAGCTTTCTAGCTCCTCCTCTCAACAACATGCTTGTTTTTCACAGAAAATGTACCTGCTCATCCTTCTGTTGAACTTAGAAGTAAAATCCAAGTGCAGTAAGTCCTGGCAAAATGAGAACTTTTATCTTCATCACTGAGAGCACAGCAAATATTTCTATGCCGCAGCAAGATTTTTATAATCTCAGATGTGAATCTGTTCTTGTGATGGTTATATGCCAGTTCTTGGAATGTTAATTCCTTTGCTAATAAGCAGTTCTTCTGCTTCAGATATTAAAGTAAAAATCATTGCAGACAAACACCATTAAGTACAGAAAGTTAGGCACCTTCTGAAAATTGCCTCAAGAACCACAAAGAATGAGAAATAAACTTTTTATGTTTCAACATTGCATACCTCTCCCTACACTGTTACTGTATTTCTACATATTTTCTGTAATAGTTCTAACGTATCTAGTAATATAACAAGAACTGCCAACAGAACAACATTTCAGACTGACTCAGTTATGTGACTTTCAGTCTCATCTACCTGAGGCGTTAAGGGACGATTCATCACCCTGTAAATTCACCAATGTAGACTATAAATTACAGTCTTAATGTAAAGTTTAATTTGTATCTTCTGGAGATAAATTTTGGCAAACACTCTATAGCATGCAATAGGCAGCATTACGCACAGTGCTGAGTACCCAGCGTGACCTTCAGCTAAGGAAACACAGAAGAGAAGGTAACAGGAGCTGGGGACTTCACTTGAGAAACATAAAGGACAAAGACAGAAAAGGCAGATATAAAAACGAAGGAGAAAGAAAAGACAGATGAGAAGAAGGTGGAACAACCAAAGAAAGGGTAGACAAGCTATTCTGTAGAAAGGCACAGAAATGGTGTATAAAGCCAGGCAGAATGTAGAAGAGGAACTCTAGAAAAAAAGAGGAGAAACTCTACTGTGTGGAAGGTGTCTCCTATCAAGTAGGAAGAAAAAAGAAAGACTTGAAGTCAGGAGTAGTTTGATACATCCGAGGCTTACTATACAGGCATTTTCCTGGGATCTTAATTGTAAGGATCAAAATGTAACCATTTTTTTCCCTAAAAATTCAAGCTGTTGACAAAATACTATACCAAGCCATGGTACACACAAGCCCCATACCAAGCCATCCTGCACACTTCCATGGAGAAAGGAAATAAAGGTGATTCCTACGGAAAAGAACAGGTATCACATCACTAATGATGACTAACTGTGTCTATGCTGCATGGAGAACACAGGCCCAAAATAACTGGCTATGGAGGATGTGCAGGAGGGACAAGGGAGAAAATGTAGGGTTCGTACAAACGCTAGAAAAAGTATGTTCTCGTTCCTTTGGTAGCTCCTCCTCGCTGGGAGAGTAGTGTTAGCACATCCCGCTTCATCGTCCACATCACACAGCTCTGCAACTTTATCAGGAAATCCCCACCCCCCACCCACCCCCAACATCATTCTCCTGATGATTATTAAACCTGGAATAATCCTGACCTGATAACTCTCTGCACAGAGCTTGAAGATTTGAGAAGTGGCTATTGACATTTTATTTGATAGAGGGGGGAAAAAAACCTCATAGATGACTGAAAACTCACAGCTACAGAGAAGACAAGAGGAAGGCAAGTGTCAGAGCAGAACCATCATGCTTTGTATTCCCGTTTGCCTCCAGATATGAGAGGACTGCAATGATTATGGCTGTCCTGCTGTGGAAACAGAAGCGTAAGTTTCCCAAGCCATGTCAGTTACAGAGCTCCCCAGTTAGCCCCTAAGTATGATCCCACCTTTTTATATTTTGTTCTGTAAGGTTTTCTAATACTGTATTTATGAATAGAACAAGCTCAGACAATTTCAGGAAGTTAAAAAATTTTTAACTCGTTACGTTTTCCTTTGTGACCTAAAGTGTCTGTTTAGCATTTCTATTGACAAAAATGTCAAAACTGTAATTAAATACATAATTATTTTCCTTTTTATGGAGTAATTGGAACCATTTTTCAACAGCAGTCTTTTTATGAAGACTGAAGGGTGTTATGTTGAGGAAACTCCATTATTAGATATCATTATCAGACACAGAAGTATTAGAGGGAAAAACACACAAGTCAGTATGTACAGAATACATTATGTTGGCAAATCAATGAAATTAAATGGCCAAAGAGGACATGACACATTCACTTTCTTGGTGAAAGCAGGCTTTATAAAGGTGATGAGTAGGTGCTTTTTATTAAAAAAAAAAAAATTAGCCAATCTGAATGTAATTTAGAACATTTCAAAGCATGTCTGAATGGTTACGCAACAGTTACGTGCATCACACCAGCCTTTTTGCCAGTTTTTTTTTTTTTTTGCTTGTAATGGACAGAAAAAAAACCCCACCCTACCCTTGAAACAAAACACCGTAGGAATTTCTAACCTGAAACACAGGCAGCTACATAAGAAGTTGTCTCCTTCCCTCTGTTGTGCTGAAATAAGCTCTTAAAAGTGACACATAACTGCAGAAGGTGCTCACATTGGTAAGCACATACTTAGTTTCAAGAATCCCCTTTCCCATTGCCTTTTTTTTTTTTTTTTTTTCTTCTGCCTCACTTTGCATACATAAAGTTAGGCCACAGGTAAGAGTCTCTGAAAATCCTGCCTGTACTTGTATTTTTCAACAGGTTTAGGCTGATACCTGTAAAGACCATAAAACACATCACTGGTCTGTATGGATGTCTGAGGTGTCACACCCAACTTGAATGGTACTGAATAGAGCCAATGCCAGCTAGGAGCTCGGAATCAATGCAACTCTGCATATTGATGCTTCTTCCTACATGATGTGCTTGAAAGCTCAAATATTACATACATAAATTCAGGATTCCATTCCAGGGACCAAAACTTCAGTGAGTTACACTCACAGTTGCAGTAAAAGCAAATCTACTGTTTTTCTTTTCTGAGGGTAACCTAAAACCAAGAATCAAGAGCACCAATTTTTAAGCCTGTTGCCTCTAGAAATTCAGTCTGGGCAAAGACATGCATTGCCTATGCAGAACAGAGTCAAGTCTTGTCCAACAAGTCCTTTTGTTCTGGACTTGCCTTAGTGCCAAGCTTAAGGTTGTGAAGTAAGAGCAAGATTCAGAATTTCAGGTCACAGGTCAGCCATCCCTTCTGACTTTATTACTTTGGTGGGTGCAAGTCACATTCTGTCCCTACACTTTGAAAACAAGAGTAGAGTGACGCAGTATCTCACCCAGATCAAGCTGCCACAGGCAATGTGTACTGCAGCCAACTCATTAGCAGTTTGAATAATAAGAAAAAAGTAATCTATAACTGTAGTATTAGACTGCTGCATGATAGTATTTACATCCTTTGAAGGGAAGATGTAGGTGGCTTTTTTTTTTTCTATTGAAAAAGTTGAAAGAATAACTGGCTTTTTAGCTGAAGTAGTTTCCAAGTATCAGAGGAAGAGGGATATGTTGGGCTTAAAACATTTTGTGATTCTAACTTACCTTTCAAAACACCTGAAAGATAGAGACAGAAATACACTTCCAAATGAAACCCTCCATAAATACCAGCATTAAGACATTTCTACTTTTATTAATTTGTTGCAATTGAGAACACTAATCATGGACTTCTGTTTATCTGTGTTTTTGGCCAATTTCTACATTCCATTTTCAATATTGCTTCTTTCCCATCCTCAAATTTTGTTCCCAATTTGTCAAACTGTCTCTGCAGATGCTGGAGTGCTGAAGGTAGAGAGCAAATTATCTTTATTCCATCAAAAAATATCTGAAAATACAGTTTTATGCAACTCCTCAAGATCAGATTTGCTTTCAAAACACAGATGCCACCAGTTCTTGATTAAATAAAGATCTTACCTTCTTTTGCCCCTTCTGGAGATACGCATTACATCTTCTAAAAGAAAACTAGACAAATGGTTTATTCACATTTTGCTGCCACGTCTCTTCCCGTACAAGTGAGGGAACGCTGCTGTTATACGCTGCTCTCAAATCTCTTCGCAACAACCATTCAGTAGAAAAATTTAGCGTGTGACCTCTTCTCCTCAGATATCATTGGGAGTGTAGGTCATTTGAAAGTGACCACTGCTAGCCCCGAATTATAACAAAAATTTTAGAGCACAGCAAGAACTTCCATATTAATGTGGAGACAGGCCTCGTTCCCATCACGTGCATTGATTACGTTTGTAGCTGAAGGTGTCTACCCAGCTGAACGACCATCTCACATGGAATAAGCAGCAAGGACATGTGTGTTTATGTGCTTGCTTTGAACTTGCTGCTAAATTCAGAAGAGTTAAGAAAAATGTATAATTTGCTACTGAGTCTTACAAATTCTGCATAAATTTGTAAGACACACATCTCAAGTATTACAGACGGGACCCAGTCAACTCATGTGTGCCCCAAAGTAGACCTGCAAGAAAAGATCAAGCGTAGCTGGAACCTTGCTGAAGAATGCAGTACTCACACCAACACCAGACCACTAGATCTCTTCTAACACAACCAAAAGTCAAGTCTGATCTGTAAGGCAGTCTGTGAAACAACACAGGCAGATAATTGCAATGGTTTCCAGCACGCTTTGTATCTCAAGTTTTCCTGCCTGGTCTATTGTCAGTTATCACACATCAAGGCTTGCCTTTTCAAGATGCATGGGTAAGAAGCCAAGTAATTCTTCAGTGGGTGGGAACATTACACCAAGTCTGTCTGTCTTCAATAACATCAATCTTTTTGAAATCAGATCTCTTCTTTAAAAATAAGAAAAACAAAATCAGAAAAACAATATAAAAAAAAAGTCAGGAAGAATAGAGTGCATAGGACTTTTTCACGTTCCAGAAAATTGAAAACTTACTTTCTACAGCAATTCAGTGTTTTGTAGTTTTCAGTGGTACATACTTACTAAAGCCACCTATTGATCACTCATTTGAACTAAAAATTGAGTACCTAGATTTAAGATCCAAATGCAAACCAGAAATACATTAACAGCACACTTTTGATTAAAAAGGTTGAAAAATATTTTTTTCCACCAGACATCCATTTAAATTTTTGCATGGGCAAAAATAGTAACTCTGAACAAAGCAGAGTATTACTTCTTTTGGAAGGGAAAGCAAGTATACATGAAGAATCAAAACATGTTTATTCTAATTGATGGGAAGAGCACCAAAAAAGAATAGCCCAAAGCAAATGGCTTTTCCACCGCAGAACAGTTGCTGTAAGTTGACAGCATTCTCTCTCACCCTGCTTAAAGTTCCAGATCTGAGACTGTGGCATAGAATAGAACTGTAAAACTCTCAGGAATGAAAGCAAGAGCGTCTGACTGAAGTTAATATTCTAGCCCAATATCTAGTGCTGTTCTGAGACCACACTATCGTAACTCTTGCAGAATACACTAAGGCACATCCTCCATTTTGTATGACAAAATGCCTTCCCTAAAATTTTCTTCTCAGAAAAACATTATTGCTCAATTTCACTGATAGATCTGCAAGCGTTGCTCTCCAACATGCACTTAGTTACTGCTTCAAGGCAACTGTGATAGAATAGTTGGCTTCAATTGAATTTAACACCTTTGAAAAGGCCCATTCTATGTGTTAAAAGTTGGAATTAAAAACTTGACTGGAGAAGGGCCTGCACAATCTGGTCCGAAGTCAATGTTGTCCTTGCTTAGAGAAGGAATTTGGACTAGATGACCTCCCAAGATCCTTTCCAAACTGGATGTTTCTCTGATATGGCTCTCTTCATACTCATAGAAAATTTAAAAAAATAAACCAGGAATTGAGTATTTTACCCAAGTTCTTGCATGTAGTTTAATTCAACATGTTCTTGCACTTGAGAAACTTGAGAAAGCCACTCTGAAGTCTATACAACAAAAAATACCACACAAATTGGGACTCCTTTATACACCTCTTCAGTGAATTACTTCAAAATATTTACAGTGAATTCTCATTTTATTTCATTGCTTCCATTCTATACACTAAATTTGCAATTAACAATATTTCAAAATAAAACCAGTTCCCAAGGTCATTATACTTTGTTTCAACACTGACACAGTTAAAATACATGAAAGTTAGATTAAAACCAGCAAAGTAGACCTGCAAATGATTTGAAGTCAAAACTTACGAACAGCAACACCTTTTCATTATTTTGCCATGACTGCTTTCCTTAAGTGGTAACTACTATACAATCAGTAATGACTGAAATGCACATTAATTTACAGTATTCACAAAGATCGACTTGCCACATGGAAGTGTGAAAAAAGCAGCAGCCTCTCACATACCTTAAAAGCGACTCTCCACATGCTTGTTTTATTTGTGAAAAATCACCTCCCTCCCAATTTCATCATATTTACTGATGAAACCAAGAAGGACTAAGTTATTTAGAATGATCAGAACTCGTTTTCAGACTGAGTGTCTTGATTTACTAGGGGAAGAGGGGGGAAAATGGTATATTTCAGCAGTTCGCTTGCACAAAACCAGACTTAATTCTGCTCCACAAAATATCTAATCCAGCAGAGACTTTAAATGAAGGACATCAGTGCTAAACAGTAAGTAGATAATTGTGTACATACCTCTCTGATCTAAAAGAGAAACTCTAGAAATAGCCAATTAATTTCTTACACTTTCTATACATTTTGAACAGTGATACGACATACATTTGTAAGATTATTCAACTCTTACATGAAGTAGCAGAGCAAAACTAACCCCTGAAGTTATGAGTAGAAAGTTGACTAAAAATGGTACTTACACATGCACACATTGGTTTCTGATTTGCTTTATTCACACACTTCAGTTACTGTAAGCCTTGCAAACAAACTGCAAGACAGTCAAATTTGCATTCTGTGCAACTTTGCCCAAACCCATGTTTTTGTTATTTTGTACAAAGCAAGATTCCTCTTCATCTTCTTCTGCCACACTGCAGCAAAGTAAGAAGTCTTCTATGTACCTGTAAATTATGACATTTATGTCTACTTAAGTTACTTTTACAGTTTCTAATTTGCTCACAGCTCCATTACAAGTGAAGTTGAAAACACTTTTAAAAGACCAGTGAACCCAGACTCCCACATGCAAGTTCTTACAACTTATGAAAATAAATTCCTTTGAACTGACTAGCAGTCCAAATTAAATATCAGATGTGGTGTTTATAAAGCAGATATTAAGAATTCATATTGATTCCTTAAGTCAGCTAAGTGGTAAGAGGAAAGGTAAATCCTCACTCCAACCACATTTGAAATTCTATCCCCTTCTGTATGACTGCTCATTATATATTCGTGTCTATAACTTTAAATTTAAACAGTACTTTTTTAATTACACTTAGGAATCTATATCCCCATTTTTAAAACAAGTTCTTTTACAGTGTAAGGAGAATCCACAGAATGGATTCTTCAAACTTTGTATTCACACCTGAACAGATTAAGAAACATTTTGAAGCAGTGTTGAGTAAATAATTTTGGTAAGCTGTAACACTGCCACATGCAAGGTATACTGCACTATAACAGCTCCAAATCCTTTATAGAACCCAAGCATTCCTTCTTCCCGTTTTATAGTATTTATGCAGTCCCTCATTCCCTCATACTGAGTATTGATCGGAAGCACTTCATAGCCCAGGTCTGTATTGTCAATTATGGTGCGTGTCCCTTGAATATGAAGGCGGTGTAAAACTGTCTCCAGTGGGTAAAGCATGACATCAGCACAAAGGCTAGCAGCGAAGCTAGCAATAAGTTCTGGAAAATATGCATCCAGCATGCTCTGCACAGAACTGGAGCTCTCAGTTTGAAGGTTGTGGGAATTATCCCTTTTCAGAACAAACAAAACAAGCTTCTGGACGATGGAACTGATGACATAGTGAAGAACTCCATGTAGAGCAGTTGGAAAAGTCAAGACCATCAGAGGAAGGAGACGCTTGCTATGGGGTACTCCCATGCCTACAACTCTGCCGATCCCTTCTTTCACGCAGTCCAGGATGCCAGGATTATCTCGAATTATTTCGCTCTACAAGCACAAAGTAATAGTTACAACTTGTGCTGCCCATTTCATAACAATGCTGACATCCACTTTTGACACTTTATCACTGCTGAAGTTTATAAGTGTTACACATTTCTATGCTATCATATCTACACAGCCATACTGATATAAATTCTTTGCTCTAACACTTTTAATAGCATCCAAGTAAACTTGCTTCTAAGAAATGAACCCATCTTAGGGAGTCTTTAATGTACATTCCAGTTATTTCGGTTACTACCAAAGAAACTCAACTTTCAGCCTACTGCTAAAAGTATCAGTCTACAAAAAACAGTCATGTACTGAAAATGCCTACTTCTGGAACAAAATGCCAGTAAGTATTTAGCTAAAAGTCCTTTTTTTTATGGACTACAACTGTAGTCTTTGAACCTGAATGTGCATAATAAAGAGTTCCATAACTAAAGCTGAGTTGATAGATAATTTTTGATTTGAATATAGTAGGTTCAGCTCTGAACACTTCCATCCCATTATCTGCATCTAAAATAGCACACTTTACCCATGCTGCCTCTTAGAAAAGACATAATTATTTTGTTCATGTAGTGAAAATAAAAAAATCACTTAGTGATTATTTACTTCATTATACTCCACCTATGACTGTACGATTAAGCTAAATACATTGTTTCCCCTTCTAATGCTTATACAAACACAGTGTTTTATCATTTCTGTTACATCCAAAATCCAGGATTTGGGAGTTCTCGTCAATGCCCATGTCTCTGAGTCCATGCTGGCTGTCCTGACCTCATGCCAGGATAAACCACCAGAACATTCCTCAGTACTCTGAGAAAGGACTAACAGCTTGCAAAGCCTTCATGGTCGGTCTGTCCAGAAGAGAAACTAGTTCAAATACTTGAGAACATAACATTGTTCCAGACTTTAAGTCAAGCATCATAACCCCTACTGAATCCTCTTCTCCACTGTATCGTTATAGTCACTGCACTTCAAAACCGTGCTTGTTTTTGTCAAACACGCCACCACGTGGTTTGAAACGTTAAAGACAATAACAGTAATGTGACAGCTACAGATTTCTACCATTTGCAGTTACGTTTAAATATATTTACTTGAAGTGCGTCAAACTACTACTATTGAACAGTATGTTTTATCGGAATTAAGACAATCAAGCTGTTAGCAACAAGTCACACAATCTTTAGATTGTTATTGATCATTGTTCTCTTGCAGCACAAGAATATAGTGTAGAGCTGGTAAGCCAAGCTGCCTCCCTGCACTGATTAACACAGCATAAATAAAAATCTTCACAAATTCTATCGTTACCTCTGTTGTGTTTTCAAAAAGAAAGCTCATGGTGATGTTTCCAGGAACTGGAGAATACATTTCATACATCATATATACTGCTATTTGGTAAAATGGACGCAAACAGCTGAACCTGCTAAGCCTAAAACCCTCAGATCTCAGTGGAATTATTTTCCTAATCAATGCTTTACAGAGATGATCACCTGTCTAAAAGGCTGGGGGAGATGCTGTTTGGGCTTTTTGATTGTTTTCCTATTAAGCTGCTTTCTAGTAAAGAAACTTTATTACTTATTTTGCAGACAGCTGAGAGGCTCTAAATCATGTTCTCTTTTATCATTTACTGGTAAGTATGTTCCCACATCCAGCAACACAGATAACATTCTTTCAGGCAACAATCCAAGCAATAAGGTCCCCGAATAAAACATTCCATTCTGTGGCCTGCTATGAACTCAAGAAACATGAACAGTGTTGTACCACTATTTCTAGTTCCAGGATTATGGCATGCTCAGGGTAAAGCTGATCCCCAGGACACAAGTTTCCTAAGTCAGCTTCCCAGTATGAGACCAATTAAATCTTCCCAATGCTGCTACAAACTCAGAGATCCACTCAGGCTGGATTTATGAACATTACTTTCAAAACAATTCAACAGGAGAGAGGAAGAGGGTTTCTTAAATACAGAGTAACTTTAGAGAATGTGATTTTGTTATTGGGAGTTTATCTACATGCTCTCATGCATGGACATTTAATATCACCTGTCCTGTTGGTCCGTAATGTTGCCAGTTTAGACAGAACAGCTTTCCTAGTACCTTCTGGCTCCTTTAAGTTTGAATCCTCTGCACAGAGCAGAATCCTGTCCTTTAAGAGTAGCTGCCTCTAAAGTACATGCTGAAACTAAGAAGCTATAGAAGTTAGCCTTATCTGCCTCTTCTCCACAGAAAATGCACCATTTTCTAGACATACACCAGCAGTTGAACTGTAGTTTTAAACAGCTGGATCTAAATCAGTCCTGACGGTACTTACAACTTGTCTGTGCTTTGAATGAAAATCATTATTTTGATGACTGGATGACTGGGGGTGACTAATCCTGCACCACCCTCCACACAAGAGCTCACTTTACAGTAATAGTTGCTTTAGCTGCACAAAGATACTACCATGTTAATTAAGAGCAACTCACTATACAGAGATAGCTGGAAGAATTACTCCGGACTACTTCTGCATAGCTAAACACTGTATTTTTTGCCAGGAAGTGATGCAACAACTCACTTAAAGACAACCTGCAATACAGTGCTATGGGGTTACTCTGTATGGTTGTAGAACAAGTTAAGCTGTATCCTAAGTGACAGGTCCAGATATTTATTTTCATGGCAAAGGAAAAACTAGATTAAACTAAAAAAAAAAAAAAATATTGACTGAATGAAAGCAGTCCTGAAATAGTAGAATTCAGTGTTTTAGCAGAACAAAGCTGAATTACTGGAAAAGCTTTATAGTTGTTATAGGGGAAGGGGTCACCGTAACAACTTGCCTAGCAAGTTTTAAAACCTTAACATGAGCAAAACTTCTGTACGTTTTATCTGCTAGAACATACAGACGTAATTTGTCCTTATTTCACAGATAATATATTCCAACTATCTATGTTAAATGTCCATTCTAATTCTAGATTTAGACTTAAGATAGTAAAACTAATATACCCATCACAGTAAATAGTCTTTATCTCAGTTAAGAAGTCATACAGCCTCAAGCAAAACAAGTGCAACTACTGCACCATAGACCTGAATTCAAAGCCAAAGACTCACTTCTCCACATGACCTAATCTGTAAAGAGAGTAAAAGAATCTTTTCAAATGTTGTAAATGTATGTAAGTTACCTGTACAGTTTCAATCAGGCTCGCAGAATAAAAAGGCATTGCTATCACATGTGTTAAACTGCAGAAATTAACAAGATAAGGGTTAAGGTCAAGACAATACTACATTTGTAGCCAAATATACACCTGAAAGTTGATAAAGTTACCTACCAAGTCATGCCTGACAAAGTTAACAAACCATAACTCAATTATTAAAATGCACATCAATAAATAGAGATAAACTTCTGTCTGAATTTTGTTAAATTCTATTTCCATGTGATTAGACTGTCTCAGATATCATTTAATCACTAAAAAAATCTAACATTTTAAATTAGTCAGGTTCCATACAGACACAGGTATCTAGTAAGAGAAACTAACCTGTGAAAATGGTGTATGCAATTAAGATTGTTCAAAAAAATAAAAGTTTGAAAATTACTCTTAGCACCCTGTCAAGTAACCGCAGCTGCAGACTAAACTAATGTAGATTTAGTGGTTTCATTAATGTTTATATAGTAAGACACAGGGTAATAACACATGCTACACTTACCCTTTGAGTAGAAGGTGTCCACCTATCTGCTTGAGGTTCCATTTATGCGAAAGCTCCCTAAAAATAAAATATTTACCGTAACACGGATGATAACAGTTATTCTCAAACATTTCTTCCATGGGTGTCAACATCCAGTTTTCATATTGGTGTTCTACCATCGGTTTACATTGCAGGACTTCCCATAGTGGAGAGACACATCAGCTACACATTTAATAAATCATGCTTAAATCTTGGAAGTTATTTGGGCCTGTTATATATTCTATCAAAAAACCTTTCAACTATTAATAAGGTGTCTGTAGCTCTCACAGCTACTGCCTTTAGCATTTTGCATTTATTTTGCATCCTTGTGTACTAACT
Organism: Ibidorhyncha struthersii; assembly: GCA_013398815.1. NCBI lineage: Eukaryota > Metazoa > Chordata > Aves > Charadriiformes > Charadriidae > Ibidorhyncha > Ibidorhyncha struthersii. The sequence goes on along the minus strand of VZSZ01007004.1, from coordinate 21,438 downwards.
CTTAAAGCCATTTGCAGGGAATATTGGATTATTTTAAAATCTCAATAAAAATATGTTGATAAACTATTATGTTTTGGTTTGGTTATGCTTTTCCTGTTTTTTGAGGTTATGTTTACCCCATTGTTGTTTCTTTCCTGAAAACCTAAATCACATGCTGACACAGTGAGACAAGATCAAATCAAGTACAATAGGTCAGACTAGAAGATGCATAGTAGTTCTGTACAGACTTAAGTCTTTTAGCTTATGACCAATCTTTAGCATATCCTGGTAAAACAAAACCTATGTGTTTAACACAAAGGTGACTTTAAAAAAAAATCCCCTTAAAGTAGTATTTTCTAGTTACACACTTCAAAATATGAACAGTGAACACGAACACTAACGACACTCCACTTGACAGAAAGTGTAATCCCACCTAGCTCAAGATAACACTGAAATACCAAATGTATTTACCATATGTTTGGTAAATACTCTCTCTCTGAAATAAAGATATTTCTGTCCAAAATGTTTGACACACTAAATTATGCACTTCTAGTAACAAACTATGAAGTGTACAGCTTCAGTTCTTGTCTAGGAATTGCACTCACCCACTGCTGTAGTTATAACAACTCTAATCCAAGAAAGGAAACTGTGCTCTTTCTGAGGAACTGTGTTACTAGTAGATATCACTTTCCCAAATACATAGGTCAGTCACTGAAGAGGAAGGGAAGACTATTTACCATTATGTATTTCAGACACTTGGATCACATCCAATGAGCCATAATACTTAAAAAATGTGGAAAATGAAACCAGCCGAACTAACGTGCGAAAACCTAACCTGTCAATCCACTAGGTATAACTGTTCCTGCAGTGGAAGAACAATTATGGAATGAGTTTGTCTAGTACAGAACCATATTCAACTTCCCACAAAAATGTTAACACTCATTTCTGGGCCCCTCTCCTAAAACAGTGGGATTCTTTGATGATATTATGATATAGAATTTGAATTGATATCTCACTTTGTGTCCTTTGGAGCTTGATAATGTAGTTAAATAACATTTTAAATCAGATTTGCTGGCACTGCTGCTATAAGCAATAATCTTCACCCCCTTGTGACAGCCCAAACATGCACGCTACCATCAAAAAGGAAGGGAGAGCACCCAATAGTAAACTGCACGGAGTGCTGCATGTACAAGACAACCATTTTAGCCAGATCACTTCCCCAGTCCAGTTCATTTTGTGATTGTTTGCATACTGTGTTGGCACATGGATGGGGGTAGTGCTGAGGAAGGAATGAGCAGGTACTAGCACAAAGGTTTGCTTCTTTTGGCAGCAGCACCAGATTACTTTCCAAACTACTGAACAGCTGGCCCACAAGAAGAAAATCCCTGCTCACATTGGACAGAAATCAGAACTATGAAAATATAAACACCGTATCCCATCTCAGGAACTTAAGCATCCCCTACAGCAGTATTTAAAAGCAAGAACAAGTAACACTCGGAGGAGAGTGTATGCCTGGGACATTCAGCTACGTATGAGACAGAGCTGACCAAAATGCTTAAATACACACTCTGCACAATTTAAGCATGGAATGCTTTTGCTAATGCTTTTGAGGAATGACAGAACCTGCAAAGACTCATTTTTACTAGTATGCGTGGACACATCATAACAGAAGTTGATTCAGCCTGCCTGTATTTCTTACCTTTAAAACTAGGTCAGTTTCCAAGACCCTTAAGGACTTTGTCTCTGTCCACACATGAAAAATAGGTACTTGTCTCTTCTGAAAGCTAACACAGTTCTCAAGCCCGCTGGTCCATTCAAACCTAACCAGCCTTCAGGGCAACTACTTGCCTGCCTCCCTAATATATTACCGAAGACAGGTCTTTACCATTTTATTGACTTCAGTGTGTGCCCTGCAACTGTTAAGTATCTTTTCCTAACTTTTGATTATCTCACAGTCTGCCTCCATTTTTAGTTACTTTATATAATAAACTCTCTCACACAACTTGTTTACTCTTAAGATATCTGTAACAAAACTCACATGTATGATTACAGTTGTCAGTCCTTACTGTTAGCTCTGGACCATTATAAACCAAAACACTGATAAAAAGTCTTCAGACCAAAATTCTGTATCAGACTTGCATGTCAAATCAGAAAGACATCCCAATGTTTTACCATAATCCTGGAGTTATAATTCAGCATAAAAAGTAGGCAGTCACAAATAAAAAGAAAAAATTATTACTGAACTACTAGGGCCGAAGATGGACGGTGAAATAGAATGGTGAGTATCTCTTTATATGGAGTAATTTGTTTTCAGTTGTAACCCCTTTATTATGACAATACTGAACAATGTACATATACTTGTTGGTAAAGGAGGACAGAAGACAAAGCTGACAGCCACATAGACTCGTTTACCACGTGTTCTCATTTATTAATGCAGGCCATTTTATTCTCTCACCTACCAAAGACAGTGAAATTGTTCAGCGAAATGTCAGTGCTGGCTCATTAGCCATGTAACTTTTCTGTATTTAGATTAATGAAACTAGGACTTTTTACTTTAGACATGGCATTTGCTAGTACCACACAGTACAAACCAAAATACGAAAAGAAACTTAGGAATTCTTTTAATACAGTGAAATTATACTGAAGACCGATTCGCTACATTATTTCTATACTCAGACCAGCAGGCACACATACCAAACTTACAAAGCACCCAGAAAATCTCGTTATTTATTAATTACAATGTCTTGGCAAAGATAACCACACTGTGCTGAAAACACCTATTCAATGTCTGACTGTTCTAGCCAAGTAAAATTTTTCAAACAGCCTTCCACTTCTAACACTTTGAATGTAAGTCAACAACTGATCATTAATTTGTTAGAAGCAGTAAAAAAAACATGCAATACCTTGGCAAAGGTGTAAATTCACTGATGATGCCTTCTGTTCCCAGGGTTATGCCCTGAACAATGAAAGTGCTGCCCATTCCTTTCCAGAGAGCTCTTGGACCCTGTGTTTTGAAATATGCAAGATATTTTGATTTGTGCAACAAAAAAAACTCAAAATTTGTCTTTTAATCTTAACAATTTTTATCAAATTTCAGCAAATTCACACCACAAAGGACTACAATTCTACCATTAAACTGCACTATCACCAAATTTAGGAGACAACTAACTTTTCAACTCTGAAGAAACTTTTGTTCTTCAATAATTTCAAACTGTTGTCAACAATTTTGGAGGCCTATCTCTCACTGTTAATACTCTGTACTATAAACTTAACACCATTTTCTGTGGACAAAATGAGCTCAAAATCTTAAAACACATCTGAAAGAAATCCAGAAAGTCTTTTCTTACAGTTTTCTAATATGAGTTTCAGGATTGCCATTCCCATGCAGAATTGGAAATTCACACAATACTATCTTTGGAAGTAGCTATTTGAATGATCTCTTTATCCACATAAAGATGACTTATTTTTTAGAATCCTAATGAAAAAAAAGAATAGTTTCAGGGACTTTTTGTTTTCTAGCATCTGCAAGTCTTCCCCAATAAATACTATACTTAAAAAAAATTTAAATAATTTACAATTATCTTCTTGAAATATTTCTGCAACCATAAAAACAAACCCTTACAATGGCCATGGTTTTAACCATCAGTTACATAAAGAGTTAAAGATGTCGGTGTACATATGTGGTATAGTAACCTTCACTGCTCAGATACAGCCTGACAGCAAATACTGACCTGTGTCTTATTGATGCTGTACATAATATTGACAATAGTAAATGGAGTGAGCTGATAATTCCGAGCATGATAGTTAACCTGTTAAAAATATAAATAATCACAGTTTTATAAACACACTTGTAGATGTTACAACTCTAAATGAAAAAGCACCTAAATTAAAAAGCACTTCCGAAGTAAGCAATTTCTCTCTGTAAAGGTCAGCTAAAGTGACCAGAATATGCATAAATTCTCACTGAAATTCAGGGAAACAGGCAGAACTTTTAAGCATTTGTATGCTGAAAATGTAAAGAATAAAGCAAGCACAAACCAGAAAATACTGGAAACAAAGCACGCTGCTTATAAATGGGGATCTGGAAGTTGCTCCACAGACTCTGAGACACTTACTGTAATTTGTTTTCCACTGCCCAAACGAAAATGAGTAAGAATGTTCCAGATAAGTTAAATTTCAGAATGGAAAACTTACACACTACAAATAAAAACATATTAATGAGCAGTGTCTCCCTAAGAATTGTAAAGCTTCCTTATACTCTACAGGGTATGAAAACACAGAAATATCACTGTACGCAGGAGCTCTGACTGGAAGAGGTAATATAAGACATACCTGACACTGACGACGCAGAACAATGCAAGGATGAGCCAACACATTTTCTGTAAATAGGCTTTAAAAGAAAGGTGTATTTAAAGCACAGGAAGCCATCGTAAATTTAGCAGAAAAGTCTTGTTATTTTTCTCTAACAACATTAGGTCAGTATTTGGAGAAGCTACACATTATCTAGTTAATTAATGAGGCATTTTGGATAGCTACCTGATGGTCTGCCAATATTATAAAGGAACAAATATCAAAAAACCTGACACACATGTTCCCTATGAAAAAGCCCCCATATATATATACAGTATGTATGTATTTTTATAGGAAAAAGAATGTACCAGATTTCTTAAACTTTCCCTCTGCAAAACATTAGGAACAAAAAGGGCCAGAATCAGGGAAGGATTAGTTTCCAGTGTTATGTTAATTACACATACCACATTATTAATCAAGATTCTCCTTAGGAGAGCCAGAGGATTGGTAATAACAGCTGACATTGTTTTCATCAGAAAATGCTATTGCCAAAACCAACTCCCCCTCCACCCCCAGAAACGGTATTTCAATCAAACCTTCATAGGAAAGTTCTCTCAGTTCTAAAGTAGGATTCCTGGTCACAGCCACACAGAGAAACTTTTCATTTCATGTCAAAGCACCTGAATGATCAGAGTACTTACTTGTATGTGGTTCAAACCTGGAATACAGATTAGAAAAGGAAAACCTCCAGGCTTCGTCTAAGCATCCCAAGTAACAGCTCTGACCACCAACCCACAGGATCATCTGATGTAGGTCTCTTATGAGGATTTTACTTTGGATAAACAAGCACTAATTGGCACAGAAAAGTACTGAGCCTGGAGCTTCATAACTATCAAGCTAATTAGTAGTTTGCTACCGCCAGAAGAACTTAAACTTTCTCTGTGCTCCAGCTGCTATCTATTAAGCCCACCTGGTAGCCAACTCAACTAACCTCATGAAAACTAACCTTTTATATTGGGTATTTTCTACAAGATTTCTGACTTGAACCAGGTGTGTCTAACAAGTGATCTGCTACAAATGCAAAAGCAGAAGCAGGGAGAACTGCTCTCAGCAATGATACAACATTGATCAGCTCTCTTTCCCAAACCCACGTGTTCATTTTAGTCCTAGTGGCCATGGTGCTCAGGATGTGGAAAACTGTCATGCTTGATTAAGTCAAAGCGTGTAGTTCAAAAGGACACTGAGCCACACTAACATATCTCTGCTTCTGAAGGAGATCAACATATTTCTGCCCTATGGCTCCACTCCTTCGCTGGTACTCTTCTGCTTCTGCTGGTAATCTTAAGCTTGATAAGGCTGGAA
>VZSZ01006999.1:10271-51939 GCA_013398815.1 Ibidorhyncha struthersii | reverse complement strand
AAATCCTAACACACAGTACCACTCCCACAAAAAAAGGGATAGAGCTTGTTCTTATGTAAGTATGTATATTATTTAACACTCAAAAACAACAGTTTCATCACATCTATGCGAAACCAGAAGTGGTGAGGAGCTGAGGAAGGAAATAAAAAAATAATTTCTACTCTATTGTATCTATTCATTTTGTTTATTTGCCTCAGGGCAAGTCAAGGGCCCTCAACGCACTGCAGAACAAGGACCACTATCCGTTTTCTTTCTCTTCCTTTGCTGTAGCACAAGGTGACTGATGCGAGTATAATCCACACAGTATTTGCATCTATTAACTACTATCTCCTAGGAAATTGTTGTTTGGATGTGGGAAAAAGTGATTACAAAACATGTTACAGGTGAGATAAACAAACACATGCCACCATCTTCTCAGGCAAACAATTGTTCCTGCTTCTGCAGTCATCTGAACAAGTTTCTCTCTTCCTTAGATTAAACAAACACACGCCGCCGAGAGGCACCCATTGCTTCTGAGGTAGATGTGAAGGAGAAGGCCCAGGTGACAAAAATAACTTTCAAATAGATGTTAGTGTATTCACATTGCAAAGAACATAAAAGGAGGCAGGAAGCAGGGGAGGGAAGTGTCTCTCTCTCATATCATATTTAAGTGACAGTGAATGTAGCAGTGACTTTTTTCCCCTGAACTGCTCACAGATATGGGACCATTGCATAATCCTGCAGTAATCTTGTAAATTCTATTCACATTTTTTTTCTGAACGTTACAAGAATTCACAGAATTAAGAGCAAAAATGATGATTTTTTTTTCCACTCATCACTCAAAAGAAACAGATGCAAAATAGAGCAAGTTTTCCTGTAAAAACAGCTTCGTCCTACTTTATGAACTAGTTATTCCTAACTGCAACCACCTCCCCTTGCACAGAATATTATGTAGTGCTAAGAAGCACCTCCAGCCTCTACAAACCAGCCATGATAAACAAGTTGGTTTACGGCAAACAGAAATCCATACATACACAGAGGAGTGCACCCCAAGCCTAAACTCATCTGGGCAAGTAGCACTAGGAAAAAGGCACCCAAGGAAAAGGGAGAAGAGGCACAATTTGGCGTAGAACTGGGAAAAAAAAGAGGGCGAAGGGAATGAATGCATACATTTTTGAGATTTCACCCTGGTAAAATCTTGGACTAAGATAAATTTCACTGACATTTCTGCAAATACAGGGATAAAAATCTCAAGAGATTCCATGTGAAAAGTTATTTAAAATATGCACAAATTTAATTTGATAGTCAGCCCTTCAGTCAACCTATTTTCTGCACTTCAGTGAGGGCAGCAGGGGAAAAAAAGTTTTAAATCTTATAAAACAATATGGAGAAACACATTTTCCATTACAGAATGTATTATTTTTAGTCCCACATGAAAAACGTCCTTCAAGGATACCATCCCTTCGTGGCATCTTAGATGGCCTGCAGGACAAGCATGTATTCAGTAAGCAGGTAACTCAGTGTCAACAATAAAAAGACAAAAGCAAGTCAAATTCAATTTTACTTGAAGATGTGGCTTTCTAAAATACCACAGAGGAACAAAGGCATTTCTGCAATAAAAAGACAGCTGGGGCTTTGCATGGCTTACTTCAAGAGCAGCAACATACAGCCTTTGTTATATCAAAAACCAAAAGCATTTTGCTTGAACTTTTTCCAGACCATCCTTGTTCTCTGCCAGTTTTTCCTTTACCTGATGTCTTCTCTAGTTTATCATTCACATTCCTGATGGCTCTTGACAGTTGCACAACACCATCCTGGAGGACTTTTTAAAAATAAACCCAGAATTCGAATCAATGTACTCCTTAGTCCATCTCCAGGCCCCTTTGCCATTTGTCATACTTGGTACCGCCTCATCCCAAGCAGCCCCTGTAGAACATGCAATATGCTTCTCCATCCAGCTCCATTACTCAGTGTGCATTCCTGTAAGAGTCCACTCCGAGAGAAATAATAATTTCCACTTAAATTTAACTTCCTCTGAAGCTCCTAATGTCTTTCATAATCAGTCTTCCTTACCTGGGCTGTGCTAATCTACTATATTCTACTGTACAGACTTCTGACCTACGTTTAAGAAATCTGCAAGGCCATTAAATGCACCAATCGCAGCAGTATGTTCTCTCCCGCTTCAAGACAACATACAGAAACAAAACGCCCAGAACTGCTCTAGTTAACCATTCTGTGGAGTTTGGAAGAAACTTTCTTGTAATTTTGTAGAAAAGCATGCTGTGTCTTTCCTGTGTGAGGGATCTGTAATTTAAAAATAATATGCACTGGAAGAAGTATTTTTTTTTTAATGCGTCTGAGCACACTTTTGAACACATAAAATAAGCACATTACAAAAACATGGTACTTCGTGGTTTCTGAAGTTAAATACACAGTGTTAGTCCCCAAACAGAGCAGTGTGCTGCCCCTCCTCAACTTCCTTACCCTCGCACCACCCCAGGCTTTCAGAGTTGAACTCAGCGCTGTCTGGGTGTATGCACACACCTGTGCGTGCACCCCTGCGTGTCTGTGTAGCATCATCTTCAAAGCGCCACTGAGGAGGCGTGTTCACTTTTTCTCAGGGAAAGCTATGGACTGGAAAGAATAAGCTCTTGCAGTATTAAAGTTATTTAATACTTCAATACTGTAACAGATTAAAAAACAAACAAACGTTTTACAAAGACCTTTTCCCACAGTGGCTTTAGGCAGAACCAAAACTGGTTTACATCAATGAAGCCCTCTATATAACTGGGTCAGAAATTGTGTCTTGGGAAGAAAAGCTCCTATTAGTTCCTGAGCTTCAAAGAAACTTTAAGAAAGTTTCTTTGTACTGCTTCCTTCAACAGATCTCAACTCATCCTCAGATACTCCCATCTTACATTAACCCAAACAGAACACAAGGCTATAAAGGGGAATCAAACCCCTCCTGACAACCACAGACACTGGGAGGTCACTGATGCGAGTTACAAAGGCTCCCCATCACTTGCCTTTGTTGCATTTACTTGAAAAAGATAAACTGGCATTACTGAGCAAACTTAGTTCAAGTCAAGGACCTGGTAAACCCCACTTTACAGGCAAGAGAGAAACATACACTTACAAGCTAGGGCAAAACAGCATCTGTGCTAAACACCAGAAGGGCTGAAGTCTCTTTCTTGACAACAGAGTAACAGCACCCAGTGGGCTGCCAGCAAGATGGAAGAAGTATGACGTTTCTTCCAGGGCTCCGGTATTTTCATAAGTAGGCTAAAACACAGTTGTCCTGGCTTCAAGTGAGATGTATGGAAAGAGAATCTTCTCAGCAGAAGGCAGGGGTGGAAAAGCTGATGGACCCGCTATGAGAACCAAAACCTCCTCAATAAACCCAAACCACAGCTCTCCTTCAGGTAGACAAATAATAAGGCAGGGCGATTACTGTCACTGAAAAGTTTGAGAGAGAAAAAACAAGAACTCTCTGCATTCCAAATGGACTGATCCTAAAGGAAGGATTAGGATATAACAATGAGCAATGCAAAGGCTCAAGCAACAGTGTCTTGATGGTGGAAGAGCTAGAGATTTGATGCACATAATTCATATATTTCCAACAGGATACAGTTTTCCAAGGTTAGCTTCTCCAGCAGATACACACTTCCATACTTTTCTGTTTGCTGTTCGTAAGTATTTTTGGCTTGTCAACATAAGTATGGATTTTAAAAGGCTGGGAATTGGACTTGCAAACAATATTTGACAAAATCCTTTTATGCTATTAAGAAAATTGAGGTTTATAAGGGAGAGTGTTTATGCAGATTAGAAAGCATCAGAGAGACACAGAAAATATATAAGAACAAAAGAAAGAGCTTTCAACACAGAAAAAAAAAATAAAATCAAGAGAAAGATGCTCTCAGCTCTGTACCAGGGATAGCAGTGCTTCATGCATTCTTGAACGAAATGGAAAGACACGAAGGCAACACCTCCTCTCTCCTCCCCCCCAAAACCTGAACAGCTAAAATCCACAGATGACAAAATTATTTACAGTTGGTCAAAACCAGAGAAGACTGGAAAGAATTCCAGATGAACCACACAAGGCCAGGCCAAGGGGCAAATTAAATCCACTGCAGATGAATAAAAAGCAAAGTGCATTTAAATGAAAAATGCGAAGCACTCAAAACTCATTGTTGGGTTTAACAGTTCTGGAGTAACTCAATATTTGAATCAAGTCTTCAGCAAATAAATGAAAAACACTGCTAGATATGCAAAGATACAACTTAGAAATATTCTTTTTTTTCCATTTTAAAGACGAAAGCATTCACATGATTATCTAAAGGATAAGACTGACAACACTGTTGTGCCACAGCATAAATCAGAAGCGTGTTCTCCATCCGAGTGCTGTGTTCGGTTCTTATCATCTGATCTCTTCTTGAGATAGCAAATGTAGTAAAAGGTTCAGAAAATGGGGACAAGAATAATTTGGGACAAAGATAGATTTCCGTACAGAAAGAGACAGAGAAGCAACCACACTAATGGAAGATGGATAAATTATCAAGAATATAAAATGAATTGTGAAAGACTGCCGTGCTCCTATACACTCTCCTCATGCAGAAGCAAGGGCATCTTTGAAACAGCAATACACTTAAAGCTGCTAAAAGGAAATGTGTGTTTGTTTAGTTGGTTTGGTTCTGTGGTGGTGCGTTGTTGTTCTTTTCTTATTTTATTTTTATTCAGTGCTCAGTTTGCACAATATTTTGCCACAAGCTATCACAAAGACCTCAGAAAGATTCAGAGAAAGACTACAGTTTTACATAGCTCATGACAATGAGTAAATTACTTTAGGTAGAGGAAAGATCAGAAAGACCTGCCTGTCCTCTCTGTATTTGCAGCATGTAAGGTTTTCATGGTATAGGACCGTGAAACTACTACTAACATAAAAGGCTCTGAATTTCCCCTTTGGGACTTCAACGTAACTGTTCACCTCAGTACAAAGATATGTTAAAGTACCAGGCACTGCCCTCCCTAACAGTAGGCAAAGGACACACACACAGGTTGCAGAACTGGTCCATTAAGATACCCAATCCTCTGCAGAAGAGCAGAGTGGTGTGTTGACACAGTAAGGCAGAGGAAGCCTGAACAAGGGAACGTATAAAGCTTTGTTATGAGGCTTTTTGGAACAAGAAACTACCCCGATTTCTCACAAGAGGGCTGACACACTGAAGAAGCTGCTGGGCTGCATCAGGGCAGTGCCATCGCAGTGGTCCAGCACAAACCACGTCCTGCAGACACCGTCCCTTTGCAGTGCTCACAAAAGCACTCATAGCCAAGGTATTTACAACGGGAGGGAGGTATTTTTGCCATTAGTACTACAGTGTACTCTCTTCACCAACTCATTCCTGAGTGTACAAGCCCCGTGTTATGCATGACGGCACGTGAGAATTTTTGTATCTAGAAACCACTCCAGAACTAGGTTAGCCTGGCAGGCTTGCAGCACTTCATTTACATATGAGTCAATCCTTCTGCAATACAAACATTAGTGATGCATTCCCCACTGTCCTTCTATTTATACTCACTATTTAACCTGCAGGCATCCCGAGTTAATTAAACAAATCAATCCCATTGAGATAATTGTGTCTCAAGCAAATTAACACAATTAACCTTTTAAAAAGGAAATCCAAGCGCTACCTGCTATATTTCTTCATATAAATCTTGTGCTCATTCCTCCAACTCTACGTTCATGGCTATCTAGGAATCTGCCTTAAAATGAAAATTATAATGACACATGAAACTGGCTGATGTGTGACTGTTACAGCCAGCAGCGTCTCTGTTTGTATGATTCACTTCCACCGAAATGAGAGGTGCCCATCAGAAATAAACATCCTTAGAGGAGAAAGAAGCAAGGAAGGATCCCACTGCACCGGACACTTCACAGCTGTATCAATTTGAGGACAGTCCCTGCTTCAAAACAGTACATTACACTGGCACTTATAAACACGGTGAGATAAGCAGTGAGCTAGTTAATTGGTTATACCAGGGGTTAGAGGCATTCTTAATCCTTTCTTCCCCAGCTCAAGTTTACAGAAACCTCTCTGGAAGAAAGCTGAAGTTCTATAAATGACATGGTACCCATCCTCTTTCAGAGACACGTGCCTCCATCCCCCATGCGCACCGACGACGCTGTGGCAGTTTAACAGACACCATCATCCTTAGCCACCCACTGTGTTTTTGGGGTGTTTTTGTTCCCTGGGGCAGCCTCAGAGTAACCTAATACACCTCAGTCTCCCTGAGTCACAGCCCACCCTCCATCCAAAGTTCTCAACCACCCTGCACCAGCGTGGCCAAGGCAGGGGCAGGCAGCCTTTTCTACCAGTCCTGGTAACAGAAGAAGCCACAACTTTTGGCTGAAAGCTGGAGCGTCTCCAGCTACTGCAGGAAGATTGATCAGAGTTATTCTGTCAGAGCCTGCAAGGAAAAGTGGTGAGAAGCGCTGAGCACCCTGCAACTAAAAATGGAAAACTTAAGTAAGAGGCCAATGTGCAAAACCACGACCTCCTCAGCTGAAGCACCTAACCAACGCCACTCTTTCAAGACATCTGTGCAGTACATTTGCGATGTTGCGGACTAAGACCTCACAACCACCCGCGACGGTCACTGCGTTATTTCACGTGAGCCTGCGAGCAGCGAGGGCTGCTCGAATGCAGAGGACTCCATTTTGCAGCTCGTGAGAAACTGCTGAGCGGAGGCAGGTACGAGTGTGTGTGTGCACGCAGAGACAGAGAAAAAAAAAAAAGAAAAAAAAAAAAAGATGTTAACGAACCTAACCAGTAATAACTGTCTTCTCGTTTCTCTGGGCAGATGATTCAAGGAGGGGCGAGCCGCTCCTCCCGCCGGCTGCCAGGCAACTGCAGCAGCCGCGCATCCAGCATTAATTTCTCTCTCTTTTTGAGGGAATTAAAAAGGCTTACGAGTACATTAGCGNATGGGTGGGAGAGGGGAGGAGGGCAGGGGACCAGGCTGGCATACTGTGGCCTGGGCACCATGCACCGGTGAGGGAGGGTATATGCAGCAGGTAGTTTAATGGAAAACTTCCCATCCTCTTTGAAAAAGGAAAATACAGCATTCCTTCAGTATTTTTAGCATACCAAAACTAAAGCATTCTTCCCTTCTTGGCACATTTCTCATCCATGTGGCACTGTTAACCAACGTATCACATCGGCTCAGCAAACGTGGCTGAGATGGTAACGGTGCTGCTCCCTCTGCAGTCGCTCCAAACATGCCTCCGGACCATGCTGGCCAGCAACCAGGCCACCCAGCCTCCCACCTTGCCCAGGGCTCCACTGCCAATCTGCCCGGCAGAGCTCCCAGCCTTGACCCCAGCCAGCTGCCCCCTCACTGGGCTAGCAGGATCCAGCCGCAGACCACGCGGAAAAACAGGTTACTGGAACAGGGTGGGTGACAAACTAGCCTTTTCCTCACGGGAAATGATTTTTCCAACTTGGATCTTTTAGTGGCTTGGTTCCCTGGACAGCTGCGCAAGTGGGTGGGTCAGCACAGGCGAGGTCGACTCCTTCAGCCACCCACTGGTGGGCCACGAATCTGCTGTCCCCCAAGGTGGCAGCTTCTGCACCACCAAAATGCTCCCCATGCTCACATGGGAGGGAGATCGCAGGCAGGAGCGGATAAAGCAGCCTCTTCCAAAACAACATGGCAAGCAGCAACTGGGCAGGATGCTTAAAGGGCAGTATTAGCATTTCGCAGAGGGTACACAGTGTTCCCACTGACTATCCTAAAGAGCCAGAGAAGTTTTGCTAGTGTCCTGTTAGGGAACACAGTGTAGGAGGGTCCTACAAAAATCAAGCCTTCAAGTGAGTCCTACTCAAACTGCAGAGACAAGCAAGGGAAGAATTAGCCCCAAAGTCACATACTGCACCAAACAGGCGATCATCCCCCACCTCTTGTACAGCCACCCTGAACTGCACACTGCATTTTCTTTCCCTCCACAGACCAGTGGCATAACCAGAAACTAGTTCTTAATTAATTAAAATAAATAAATACGCACTCTTCAGGAAAGTTAGAAGAATCAAACAATTTATATGGCACATAAGTCTTCCACTAACCTGATTTTATGCAGCGCAAAAATCGGAATGGTTACATATAAAGATACCTACTTCTTATTATAAAATGAACGTAACACCATATCAACTCACAACAAACAGCACAACCTTTTACATACGTATCTATCTATATATCATTTATGAGTCAGAGTCAAAATGGGTAACAGATATAGGAGGAATACAGAAGTACTTTATTACAGGTCAGCTTAGGAAAAGGGATAGGTATCTTATAAAGTGTATTTAGAAAAACAGCTCTGTGACACAAGATCCAGAGACACAGATGTCCTCTCATAAAGAATTCATTATTTACAAATATGCTACAGAATACTCTATTTACAATGAAGTACCATAAATAATTCACACTCAGTATGTGTCAGAAGTGAAGGCAGTGGCATTTTCTTCGGCATCCTCACAGGGCTCCCCATACTCAGTGAAACAGAGCTCTGCCATAACATTGCAAATGCAACAAGTATACTGAATTTTCATTAAAAACACAACACTTCATTCTCCACAAAAGGTCTCTCCACCAACACAATTTAGATAGAGGCTTCTACACAAGCATTACCACTGTGGGGACAAGAAGTGCAATTCATTTGTTTTTAAGACACTAAAGTGCACAAAGTGTGCCAGAAGTTTGACATGGCAATGGAAACATGCCTCTATTTGAAATTAGATTAAGACAAAGTTTATTGTATATGGGTAAAAAGTCTTCAGAAAAAAAATAATCCAGCTGCTACTGATATGGAATGAACCTGGAAAACTTACCTAACAGTGGAGGGTCCCTAGTGCATTAGCATTTCATTTTCCATGACCCATGGAAATTCATCTATTTCCCAAAAGATCAAGCAAAAATTGCAAAAAACCCTTGATCATAAGTTCATTTTCCTCTCTACTGTCCTTGTACAGTTCTTTACTCCAGCAGGATACCTGCATGGGTGCAAAAGTTCATTTGCCTAACTCCTTTCATCTTCCTGAAAAAAACCCAAACCCAAAACCCCAAACACACACACCCAGCTACTGGGGGAAAAAAAAAAACAAACCACAAAACAAAACAAAACCAAACAACAGAAGCCCCTCAGAACCCTCCCTGACTAACTACAGAGGCCCCTTACCCCATGGATGGGTAGGCAGGACCTAAACTCTGTTTTCTCCCTTTTGAGTCACGAATCAAAAACCAGCAGATTTGTCAAAGAGAGAAAAGAAACAACAAAACAGAAAACCTCACCAGCCTGCTAGAGATGGTCCTGGGAATAGATACGAGCACAAACACCAGAGTTGGCTGGTACATTGGTTCACAGCATCAGGTGGTCTCTGTCCACCTCTCACAGACGTGGAAAGCCTAACAGACTACTGCGATCACCTCTCTGACCTCCCACCCAAGGTGTGCCGCAGACCTACCTGCAGACAGACTAACTTAAAGTCCGGAACATACACATCAGCAATAATTTCCCTTGCTAAGAACACGTAGTTCTAACTCACAAGCAAGTGATCAAGAATCCATCACATCCAAAGGGAGTTGTTAAAGGGAGTTGTTTCAGTGAGTAATTCATCCTACTTAATAATTTGTGTGTTACAACTAGCCCAGATTCATCTGGTTTCAACTTTCAGCTGTTCAGTCTCATTACACCTCCTCCTCCTAAACTGAAGAGCTTTGTACTTTCCTCTATAGATATATACAACTCAGGCACTTAAAGTAAGCATGCTAGGCTTTTTATTTTGAAAAAAAATTCTAACAGTAAAACAGGTTTTCCAACTGTAATCAATCTTTCTGCTCTCTAAAACCTTTTTTTTTTTTAAAGCATGTTTTCCTAAAGCAGGCACATAAGAACTGGACTCTGTGTTCCAGTAGTGACTCTGTGCCACCATACATGGGTAATACTACCTACTCCTACAGGACACGTTTGGCTTTTGCATCCAAAGACTCTACCCATTCTTCTAGTAGTGCTACAAGGGCTCGGTGTTTTGTTAGCTTTTTACCATCACCCCAGCTCCCTTCCAATGTAAACTGCTGTCCAGAACGTACCAAGCCCTTCCCTCTGCATAATGTACAGAGGTGGACTGGTCTGTGCTAGCTTTCACACTACTCAAATTAGTCCCTACCTTATCCCCTGTGTGACAAAAGGACAGGTCATTATTTGCCATACTCCTGACTTTTGGTGGCATTTTCAAATTTAACATGAAATAACTTTGTTCAGTACAATTATCAGGGATCTTCAAATAAAATTATCTCAGTTCTACCATTTAAAGGCTTGTAGTTACTTCTCCGTTCCCTTTGCAATTAATTACATTGTCTCATCACCCATTTATACTCACTGCCATTATCTCTCTATTTGCTTCATACATGTAGTCATACACAGATGTGACAGAAGTCCCAGTATAAAACGTGTTCCTCTTTGCAGAGAAATGTTGAAGAGCACTGGCTGTATACTTGACATCCTCACAAGCATACTGTTGTATATTGGTCCATTTTGAGCAGTGGATACAGTATTTTTAAATACAACCTTCACTTTCCCCTCACAGAAAAGCTTCATGAGTTAAAACATATCCTGGTTAAGTGAATGCAGGATTGCAGTTTGTTGTTTTGTTTGTTTTTTTTTTTAATGTAGTATCTAATAAAGCATCAGCAACATTAACATTATGGTTATTAGTTTACTTAATATGATGATGTTCCATTAGACAAAAGATAATACAATTGTAGGCTGGAAATTAACTATAGAAACATGTTGATATGGTTATATGGAGTCATGAAACTTTTTCAAATGCAGGAGCACTGTGTCTACAATACGGTTTAAACAAGTTAACTTATTTCAACTGTATATGCATAATAAACTTTTGCCCTATGCTGTCATATCAGATACTCATTGTTCCAACACAAAAATGTTTTTGTTTTGTTTTTCATATACAATAAAGAATTTAATGACTATTAAAAAGTGATGGCTGACGTTGAGTCAGAACAACTTGTCAGAACATAGTTCTTATGCTTTCAGCTCACAAAGGAGAACTCCTATCGTTATTAAATAGCAGTAATATTTATGGGCAAAAGTACCAATTTAGTTGTACTACTTTTGCTTTTCTTGAGTAAGACAACTTTATCTTTTAGACAAATGACACCAGTATTGTAACAGTGTGCTGAAAAAGTGGCATGCATAAAGAGGAGCAGAAGACCAAACCCACTGTCACAACAGAGCTGGACGTCAGTTGATGTTACAGCCTGTATGAGAGGAGTCTCTTGAAAAGCAGGGGTCTAGATGCCAGACCCAAGTACCCAGTGCTGCTTTGCCCACCTGGATTTATTTAGGGGATGGCAACACAGTAATGTAGACTTAAAGGTGTTCTTTTCCTAGGCTAAAGTTTAATAGAGCTTTAACTTTTTAACAAAGGTCAAAGAAGTTTCAACACATCTCCTCAGGTTGGCATTGCTTAAGTAAAACCAGTGCAGCCCTTTGTTAAACCCTAGTGCAACAGCAGAATTAATTACCAGAATTAATTACTAGCCACAAAGCCTTCCCCAGGATATTTAACTGATTAGCTAAGAACATATCCACCAGAGCTCATTTTAAAATAAAGTGTTTCATTGGTCAGAACTAACAAAGGACACCCAACTTGTCCATCAGAAGAACGCCCTGATCATCATGTAGCTGTTCCTAAATCACCAAGCTGAGAACTTGCTTCTCTGAGAAAAGAGGGGTTTGGGTTTGGGTTTTTTTTGTGTTTTGACCTCCATCACAAAGGTAAAGGGTAGCAGTTTCCTCATTTCTGAGCATGCTGGTATCCCAAGCAAGGGAGAGGCAGGGCTTTCACTTCTCACCTGCGCAGAGGAAGTTCACACCTCACTGTTAGCAACTAAAATAACCAAAATACAGCAAGAAGCTCCAGCCATCCGAGACGATGTGAATCCTTCCCGTTCTCTGTGAGCTGGCTTCAAGCAAACCAAGCGATTTTTGTAAGCCCACATCAAGCCTGTGGTGAAGAAGCAGCGCAACTTGGGCAAGGCAGACGGAGACACTCCAAAGAGAGGGACAGCTCAGACAGGACAGCAAGGTTCCTCCAGACCGTAAAGAGTGTCTGCATCTCAGTGACACCAAATGGAGCAGATAAAGGCATCACTTGAAAGGACAACCCAACCCTACTGTGGACATGCAGCTTAAAGTGCCACTACTTGTTATTTGGCTAGCGGGTTGCACGTTGGCCTTTTTTTCAGCTTTTGAAGTATGATCCGAACAGCAAAGTAGGCCGAGAGACCGTTTCTTGTAACTTCAGATTTCTAATATAGGTTCCAGCCAGTCACTTTAGCTCTGCGCTTGTCTTTTGTGGTTGCATGCATTTCCTATTTAAGAAAAGGACTACAGCAGTTCCTGGTTTGTCACATTTTCTTCAAATAAAGAGTTTGAGCAGCAGCTTCCTCTGCCGTGCATTATTCTGCATTGGTGAACACTCTCCTCCCTCTCACCCTGCTCAGAAATGTTCAGCCACCTACAAAGCTGATTTATAGAACACGAGGCAACAAGATGAAGGATTTCAAAACCATATCTACGATGACGGTTCATGGGATTTTTTCCTCCATACCTAGATTTCAGTCCTTCCTTCTCCATCTGCACTTTCCAGCTCTTACAAAATAACGTTTATCCAGCTTCACAAATCTGGCACATTTCATTTTCCCTGTCATTTAAGAGATACACACAAACTATTTGGTATTAATAGTAAGAACACCGTGCACTTTGTAAAGCTTTATTCAAAGCATCCTGTGATCTTCCACTGAAAGCATTAATTTAGCACCTTCACAGTACTTCTGAGGCACATACGATAATTTATCTCACAGGTGGAAACTCAGAGGCACACTCAGGCTAAAGTGACTTGCTGTTGGCCTAACCACCAGAAGAACTCGTGTCCCGCCTCCCCAATTTCATTCCGTATTTCAGCATTTCTGGCTAATGCTTCCTGCCCCACATCTAACTTGATAAGTCATCCCTTCCCTCCTCTATTACCACACCTATATAAGTCTCTGGCAGAGCTTCCCAGACTTCTTTTTTCCCAAGGATTTCCTGAGATTAAGTAATTAAATCATTAAGGAAGAAGTTCATTACCTGCTAAGGAAACTACTTATACAAACAACGTTCTCACCAACAGCAACCTGTATGGCTGTGTTTCTATGTCTCAGATACCAGCCACAGTGGCTGAACATGAAAAGCTGATGTTAACCCCTTCCAAATGAAAAGAATACTCTCAGGGTCTGGTCTTTAAAAATAATTGCCCCAAATAAGCCAGAGACTGCTAGTAAAATATCACATAGGTCTCAATTTGTTTTCAACAGGAGAGAAAACACAGGTCAGTCTCTCTCCTTCAACTATTCTTCAGATACATTTTTATGTAATTGCAAATAGTGTTTCTTTAATAAGAAGTAAATATAAACATATATGAAAGAGGACAAGCAATCAGAAAAGGATTAACACTTTAATATTAAGGCAACATCGGAAAACATAAGGAAATAATTTCAAATTTAATCAGTAGTGAAAACCAAAATCATGTATGAAAACGAGGCAGGCTAAGCAAATGTGAACTTGTCTTGCATGACAGCACGGCAGCACCTAACTGTACATGACTCACCAGTGCTTAAAGAGCACTACTTGTTTTGATTCTTGCACAAGGATCCATCAACATGACATCTGGACACACAGCCCTCTTTCTTGTTTATTAGAAGTAGTTTATTAATGCAAGAGAATACCTTGTCATTAACCACTGCCAGTTATGGTTTTAGTGAACAGTGGCCATTGCTACTTTTACTCAAACCTCATGCAATAAAAGGTCTCACCAGAAACCCACGACAGAACTTCAGATTATCCTACAGATGGCCCTTAAGTACCTGCTGAAATCTAAACTAAACAATATTTTTTTTCCTCCTTTTGTGCTTCAAGTAGTGAGAGCCACAAAGCATCTCAAGACTCCACTCTTCACTAGAGTGTTCAGAGCATGCCATCTCATCCCTTTCGTTCCCTCGCACCATGTCTGGAAACTGGAGAAACAAAAACACACCCTCATCTGGCTCCAACCCTCAAACCAGAACTGAGGAACAACAGCTGGCCTCTCCATGTAAGAGACACATGGAGCGTGCATTTATCAGCTGCTAGAGAGAGAACGCAGGCAGCCCTTGATGGCTCTGCAACAGCCTCTCTCGGCAGAAAAGGGAAGTTTTCTAGGCAGTCCATCCAAAAGATCAAAGGAAAAAGTTTCACAGCAAGCTGCACAGGTACATCCCAAGCACATCTTTCATGCTTTTCAATCAGTAAAAACTTGTTGGATATCCTCTCCTAGCATTGTATCAAAAAGCTCTACTTCAATTGAGTTTTGTTATTGGCATTGATGGTCTAACTGGTTCAACTTCAGAGAACGCTTCTAGTGAAGACTTCATCATCACCCCCTCTTAAGGCTACAAAAGGGAATGATATTTTAAGCCACAAGCCAGCAGAAGAAAGCACAGAGGAAAAGCACAGGAGATAATTTGTTCTTCCGAGTTGCCTATTCAAGAAATCCAGAGGAAGTTTAAGTGGGACACAGTCAAGTCTACTCGTCTGCCTGTCTGTTTTTAATAGCACAGACTAGGATATGGGCCAAAGAGCGTACACTTCCTTTGTAAAAGAAAAAGTATGCAATTGTTACAATAACACTCAAGTTTTCAAACTAGCAATGCACAGGATCAAACTGACACAGCTAGTATTTATTAGATGTATAATTCATCTGAGCCTGTGACAGACAGACCAAATGTAGAGTATTCCCTGGCCATCGGAAGATGGTTTTGGTGGGAGGGTACCATTACGCCAGTCCCCACGGGCTTCCCACGCTGCCCTAAGCGGATTACTCGAGTCACTTCAGAAGCAGGCAGAGTGAGATGCGTAAAATGAGGCTGTGTACAACATCCCTACAGAAGTAAAGGTCTCGACTTTTTTAATCTCTAAGAGGTGTGTTCAAATACCATACTCACAGGCAACTGTTATAATAAATCATGAAAGCAGTATACTGTTAAGACTGAGCATTTGAAAGCAAAAGGCTAATGAAGTACTAAAGCAACAAGTTGGGTTTTTTTCTCCTCATAAAATGGAGAAGGAAAAACAAAAAAATAGACCCAACCCTGTTGGCACACTTTATAGACAAATTCCTTTTGACAATTTATGAACTTTTTTCTTCCTCCTGTTTAACAAAATTACTTCAACACTATAAAAGCTGGCAACATAGCTATCTCAGAAAAGAAAAGTTGCTCTATTCCTTATTGGTAAGCAGTGCACGCACACACACAAAAAAAACACCCACAGGAAATTGAGAGCTATTCATTTAGTTTTAGCCAAGTCTTTGTGAGATTGTACCTTTTGACTATTAGTTGATGGTAAATGTGCAACTGTCTGATACTTAATCTCATATAAGAACTAGACGAAAAAAAGTATTAACGTTAAATCTTACCTTCAGAAAAAGGACACAAGTGGTATGAATACAATTCTCCAGAAAAATGGTACTTAGCAAAAACATAACAACTACTCGCCCACATACATGCAATATTTAAAAGAAAGAATTCAAAGCTGTAATTACATTCACACAAACCCAAACTGCAAAGTACAAGTTCAATTTAGGGATTCAAAATCCTGTAAGTGTTATCACTAATGACACCATGTACCCTACTTCCTCTCCTATTTATTCTTTGGTATGCTGATGGGATGCTGTCAACTGCCATTACCAGGGAGCTGAAAGAAAATATGAAATCACTTCTTGTCATCTGCAGAGAACATGAAACCCGGAGCAACGGTAAGCAAAAACCGAATCAGGTTACTTTCTGGTAAAGTGTATTTTTTGCTAGGTATAGTTCATCTGAATAACAGCTGGTTTTCATACAGCAATAACACAAAGTTACAAACCCCTAGGAATAAATAAATAAATAAATAAGAACCATGACAGTTACCCTTGGGGGACTGCATTCGGGAAGGCAACGATCCTGTAAAAAAGACTGGGGGTCATGGCAGACACAATCTAGATGCTAAACTTCCTGCAAGAATCTGCAGCTAAGCGAGGAAACGTAGCCTCCGGACGGATAAGAACATTATTTTGTATAAGGCAAGGCAGGGAGGGAGAGTATTATCTAAAGAACAATAACAGCGAGGGCAACATGCATTTCTGGTCTATTTGCTTCAGAAAAGAAAATACCACAAGAGCAGCTAAGATTCAGAAAACACATCTTTTATCGAGAGTTGTAAAAGTCTGCTTATTTGGCTTATCAAAGAGGATAATGGTTATCAGTGACTTACCGACAAAATGGCTAAATGTCTCTACCAAAATTTACTCAGAAGATAAAGAACAGATTAACCAAAACTAGGCCCCAAAAAGATGCTGTTGGGCAGAGGAAAGCGTTTTGAAGAGTTCAGAATTAATCTCCTCTGCCTGACTGTACATAATTACAGTTGATTGAAATGATGTGTAGTATGCTCAGAAACTCAACGACAGCAAGCTTGCAAAATGCAGTATCCACAAGAACCACTTTCTGTCTTATCCAGCTGACTAAAACCCTGTACAATTCATCTTCCCCACTTTGAAGACAAATGAACTTTGATTTTAATATTCTGATGGTGCGTAGGGAGCAGCTGGTGCTTCTGAAGAGATGTGCTCCAAGAGCCTTACTGGTTGGAGTTACCTAAATGCAGGGTTCTGTATTTCTGAATGGATAGCATTGCTGCAAAGTGCTCCACAGCCTCAGTTCAGTGTATTCAAGGCTTTTTCCAGAGCTCCAGGACAGACTGCAATCCACTGTTCTGCTGCTCTAGTTTAACTGGTGCTGCAGACTCAGATTTTTGTGTGGCTAAACAAGGAACATGAAGTGATTTCCAAGTAGAATCACTCATGGCAGATCTGAGCAGCAACGCTTACAATATCCAGATCCTCCTCTCTTTTTTTTTTTTATTAAAAAAACCCAACCATCCAGACAATGCACTATATTACATCCCTCCACGGATAAAGAGAAACAAAAATCTTTGCCATACTACTACTACAACCATGAACGAAACACATAAGAATTTCTATTGCACAAAATAGAATTGCTTAAAATTCTTCCGGAGGGCAATTATTGTAATTTACAACTGGGATGCCTCTCCTTCTGTTATTTATAGGCAGGAGTGGGCATCTCTGTAAGGTAACAACAGAAGTTATGGACTCACTGTAGAAATTACCAAGTGAGAGTTCACCATCTGTGCTAGGAAGACAGGATGCACAGACACTAGAGGCTTATTCTGGGGACAGAAGTCTATGAATGTATTTCACAGAATACGTTTTCTAAAATTAAAGCCCATTCCTTGGAGTTTGACGTCCACAAGTCATGAGTAGCCCCTGTAATTTCAAGGCGCCCTGGCTGAGCATCAAGAGGGCAACCAGAGAGCAAACAAGAGTCACAGCTGGCTTTGCTTCTTGGGCTGCAGACAGGCGCCCACCCAGCAGGAACACTGACAGCTGCCTGCCCTGTACAACCCCAACACCCAAACGGGTGGACTAGGGAGACCCCTCAGCTCCTTAACACGTCAGCTCTTTCAACAGAAGCAGGACTTTACCACCTGCAGCTGGAGGTCAGTCATGAACCAATACAGCACATTTTTTGTGGGAGATGAACAGCAAACAAGCATCTGCTGTTCTCAGAGCTTTCTTCATCTGCGTACCTTAACTAACATTTTCCTTTAATTTAAATATATAGAGGTTTTTAAGTTGAGTTTAATCTCATGTGAATTTTGCAACTTTTCACTCACTGGGCTCCCCCCAACATTATTTTTAGACTTTTTTTTTTTTAAACAGCAAGTTACTGGCATGTCTCAGGTTGGCAACCAAGCCAGAGCCTAGAAACTGCACAGTCTCCGTACGGAATGGATTTCAGAGAAAAAAAAAAAAAAGCAGAACATTTCTCTATCTCACTACACCAGCAGCAAACCCTTAGCCTCACTGCTCGGATTTCACCTTCAGACTCAACTGAAGTTTCCCTCTCAATGCTATTATCTGGCACCCTGTCTTCAATTCATTTAGGAAAGGTTTGATATGAAGAGTAGACAGTCAAGTAGAGAGTTGCAGAGAGGAAGGAAAAGGGGAGGAAAGTGGGCCAAGATTCAGATGGTCAGTAGTGGTGGGTTGACTCTCGGTACCAAACTGCTATCTGATCCATTTCCTAAGTTAAGAGGAAAAAAACTCAAACAGTCCCCACAACCTCTTGTGTTCTTGGAGTCAGGGCTTCTTAACAAAAGCCAAGAGGTCTCTCCGTACCAATGGTAACAATACATGGCAGGACCTTGACATCGGGAGCACAATAATTAATGATTTCAACAGTAAGTTACCAAGGAGTATCATCCCCTTTTTACTGAGAGGGGAGCTGACTCAAAGACAACCAAGGGAGTTGCCCAAAACCACAACACTACTCATTAGCAGAGCTGCAGTTAGAAGTTCCTGGCTGCCAGTGCTATTTTCAAGCACCGAAATTGGCGGCTGCCCCGCAGGCGCAGAGCTGGTACCCTGTGCGCTCGCCAGGTAGAGGGTCACCTACTCCCCACACCACACCTCCAAGCTCCAATCCCACCACCAACATCAGAGAAAGGAAGAAACGAGGGTGCACCCAGCCAGGGTGGTGGGCTCAGTGGCAAGCAGCAGCAGTGATGCCCATGTCACCCTGCTGACCTGCTCTGCTGGGTGCCCAACCTGAAGGGGCAGCTGCCACCCCCAGGGTCTGCCCTAACACTCTCCCTTGTGCCTGCGTGCCTGCTGGAGCCCTGAGAACTTGGGTGAGAAGAATAACCCCAAGGAGAAGCCAGAGCTAATAGTTTTTGCCAGGTTCAGTACCCTGCATTGGCAGGGATGGGGTGGGAGGAAAGATGGGCAACGTGCATCCTGGAGACTGCAATGCTAAATTACACCCCTTCTTGTTTGTGCTTCACATACTCTGAGGGGAACTTCAGATCAGTTCACTTCCCAAGCAAAAGCTGAAATGGCTCTTTCCCTCTTCGCCCTATAGCTTTAATATGCATTTTACAGTACTGATTTCAGTTTCTCCTACTTGCTTAGTCGAGAGTGCAAAGTTACTTACACCTTAAAGAAGCAGCCAGCTCACGACGAGGATATTCTACAGCGAAAGGTGGCCTTTTTTGTAAGTGTAGTTTGAAAGTTATTAAATAGGTTAATTTTCCATCTCAATTTTTATGGAAGCAGCACAACTTTTATAACAAGCAGCTTGGGAAACGCAGTGTGACAGAGACTGGGAGGGGGAAGTGAGCATTCCACTTTTACATTAAAAGCAGAACCACAGAAATTCGTTTTTCGTAAGATGACTAGTCTTAATTTATATATAAACTTATACCTAGGCCTCTGTTATATTAATTGAATGTATTCCCCTACTTTCTATATTCTGCCTGGTACCTGCCTATACCGAGTTCTCCAGACATTCCTTCCAACTCACTTGATCCTTTGAAGCTGACAGTTATCTACAGATTCAGGCACTGAAGTAATTTATTCTTTTAGAAGTGTTAAGCATTTACAACTTGCAACATCAGATTGTGCAAATATTCAAATTTTCTGNCTTTGTTATCTAGAGGCTTTTCCTTATGCATGAGAGATTTCCCATTTTTCTCCCTGTGCTTTCCAGGTACTTTCCACATATTGTGACAAAACAGCTAAATAACACAAGAAAAGGAACTCAAATTACCTGTTACTGTTTTACTCAAATTAGCTTTCTTATTTTGAAAGTTTTTCTAAGATGGCTTCTGTGGAGACGAAAATATTCATCAGCAATGTCAAAGGAAGTTATTAAAACTCATCTAGCAGTGATGCAAGAGTTTTGCACTGATGTGCACTAACACAAGAAGAAACCACAATGTACCAGTTTAGACAGAAGTCATTCCTGGACTTTGCCTTAATTTGGTTACTCCCAGTAAAAAAGCAACAACAAAAAACACACCCGAAATACAAAAACACACAAATACTTCAATGAGTTACCATAGTTCTGCATGTGTTAAACCAGGGTTTTCACTGCCAAGACTCACTAAAAAGAACAACCAGAAAGTGTTTGCAAAACAGATTGCTATTATAAAGTGCATTAACAGCTATTAATAATAGAATATACGTCAACCTCCTGCTTTTCAGCTAATCAATATTAATTGGCAACCTAATTTGGAACTGTTAAGGCAAGCGACCTTGGAGCTGCAACTCGTCAGGTCTAAGCTAACGGCGGGTGAAAATAGGCCTGATAACAGTTACTTCCTTGTCATTTCCTTCCAAAAAATGACACAATGCCGTTTCAGCGATCAAAGTAATTTTTATCTCATAAACATACCTCTGAAAACAGATTAGGCCTTATAGAACGATTTTATATTTATGATCCGAGCTATCGTGCAGACCTCATGTGAAACCTGACTTGCAGTTCACAAGGGCCCCAGGTTCCTTGGAAGGAAGTAAGATAAAGGCACAGGGAAATATGAGGGAAGGAAAAGAAAATATTGGGTGAGAGGTCTGGCACCTATCAAGATCGCTGAAACCTCTCCAAGTCTCATAATTTCATCATTAGGCTCCAGGCATATTAAAGGAGCTATTCTTCTTTTTTTTTATTATTTTTTTTTTATTCGACCCTGTCACGTAATCAATAGGATGAATGCCAAAAGCCAGCCACTACAAGGAAGTCACCATGGCTAGGATTAAAACAGGATTACTCCCTGCACGGGCTGGACCATGTCTCCTTGCTTTAAATGGGACTAAAAGATAGCAACCCCTTCAATTGCAACAGCAGCGAGAAAAAACACAGGAGTGCTTCAGAAATACTTCCCCAGAAGAAGAAACAGCAGGGAACAGGTCAGGAGATGTCCATGAAAACTTTAAGCAACCAGGGGAAAATATGGACAGGAGGCACAGACAAGACCTGAGGGCACATTTGGGGCAGGATCCAGATGCCTGTCTGGACAGATGGAAACCCAAACGTAAATGCGGAGAGGGAATGCAGAAAGGGAGCAGAAGGTTAAAAAAAAAAAAAATTACTCTGATGACATAGGAGTAAGGGATAGTTGAAAGAATGCAGGACACCAGACAACTGTGACCTTGAGAAAGAGCACAACCAGGACAGCCGCTTCTTGAGACACAGGAGGACCAGGAGTGGGACGGTGGCACTTCTCCAGCCCAGGCTGCTGGGGAAGGGATAAACAAAGCCCTCTCAGAGAAAGGAGAACGAGATACACACATTCATAGCTCAGGATTAACTTCAACCCTGAGAAGGTATCACACAAAACGAGGACAGAATATTTTCTTCTAGGGGAGAAAGATGAGAGCCAGTGGAAAGTGCTACTTTTCCTCCAAGAATCTCATTTTAAAGCCAGTCCTGCGATTGCTGTGGATCTGGCTCCCCATTTGTATGTCCCTGGGGCTGGCAATAAAGCCATGGCGAGAGAAGGTTGTCGTGGCCTCAAACTGCACAACTTGCTGCAAACAGACACCTCCTTGGTGGTTGTTTTATGAGAAAAGAGGAGAGCAAGCTCGCCCCAGGATAGACGGTACAACAGCAGCCAGCTGCTGTGGCGCAAGAGGTGCCCGCGTTACAGCACGCAGATTCATCAATACCCACTTCACAGAAGAGAACAAAACTTAAAATTAAACAACATAATATATATACGCTATAGACTATATGTATAATACATGAGGAGTAACATCTTAGGAAAACATGCTGAATGAGTACGACAGAAGTGCTGTTCCACGTGCACACCAAAGGAGTCCCCAGCATTGCACTGACACCAGACAGATACACTTCTTGGTCAACTGAATCTGCTAGAACAAACCAGCCTGAACACAAGCATCTCTATCTATCCCATACCAGCCACGCTACTTTTTGACGAAAGCGCACACGTGCCCGTGGCGATGCTGCGGTGGGCACCGCACAGCCTCCAGCTGCAGCAATGCCAGTGGCAGGCGTGCGACGGGATAACATGCAGCCTGCATGCCGAGGGGTGCCAGCGCAGGTCGGGCTGAACATGCTCTAAGAAGTCCTGAAAGCAATTCTAATTACCCATTCTTGGAGCATAGGTAGACTAGTTTGAACACGTGCAAGTGAAGAAGCTCGTTTACATAACAAACGAGGTATGCATGCGAGGTGCTCTGTGTAATAGCACTGCACGACCTCTCACCTGAAGAGCTGTATTTTACCAACTGCACACATACAAGACCACCTTTGGGTAGAGAATAAGCCATTAAATAAAATATTCATAACACGATTCCACAGTGGCATGAAAGAGGCTGGTTTGAATGGACAAAATGTCTAACATTTGCAAAAAAAAAAAACAAACCTAAGCAGGAAGCAAGTCTTTGATTCTTGCATACTCCACACAATGCCAAGAGCCATTCAAAGTTTTCAGTTCTTGCTTGGGCAGCCACCCTCCGAAGGGTAACCCTACTGAGCAAATAAAACTTAAATGGAAAAAAAAAAAAACACCAAAAAACTTAAATGGAAAAAAAAAAAACACCAAAACAAAACCCTCTAGAGTGTCTACAAGAGCTAAATCTCTGAAGCCAAGGAAGAAGTCCTGGTCCTCATGCGACGGCATGATGCATTTAGCTGTTTCCGCTACACTTTCCAACCAACAGGCAAAAAGAGCAACAGGGATTTTTGAGACCTCTAAATCCCACAGAGGAGATAAAATGAAACATATGAGTGATAGAGCTGGATAGTCGCAGGGTGGATTGTAGGCTGAAAGACAGTGACAGTGGTAGTATCACCTAATAATAAACACCACTGTGTTTGGCAGTTTGTTGTTTGACTATAGTTACCCCAACACCCAAGAGTTTTGAGACGTCTACTCCTCTCTGCCAGTTGAAGCCTCTGAACCAGAAACTGAAAGAGAAAAAAGTATCTTTCTAAACACTGCCCTTTAAAAACGCTGCTAGTAAAAAAAAAATTAAAAAATAATCAGCAAACCTATGGCTTCCTTCAGCACATTAGTGACAGCAAATACTCATTTCAAACTCAAACCCAGAGGTTTTCTACTCATACATACTGTCCTAATAAAAAAAAAAAAGTCAAAGATCTTTTTACCTTTCAAACATCCAGGGCGAATATGTGTGTGTGTGCAATAACTCAAAACTGAACAAAGACTCTTCCACCTCATCTGTTACTTTATAAAAAGCTCTAAAATAGTAGGGTAAGTATGACCTATCTTGCTAACCTCCATGCCTGGAAAGGCATACATTTTTGTCTTCTGGACTTTGTACATCAGTTCACCGGGAGAAATGACTAGGACAGAAGCTGTACAGAACAGAGGTGGTCTCTGCTTGGAGGGTCAGAGGCAGATGTAATGTAAAAATAAATATCTCAATTATTTGCAGGGTTCTGTCAGGGAAAGAAACAATTGTCTTCAACCCAGACAACAAGCCAGTGAGACTGTTTTGTGTAGGAACATGTTTATCTTACTCTCTCACCTTATCAGACGCATCTCCTCGTCCTATTCAGTGTCCAGCAAGTCATAAAATTCCATCTGTAACAAAAGGAAAAGTCCATTAATACCTCCTGATAACCTTACAACACAAGCAGTTCAAGAAAAAAAAGTTAAAACTTCTGCTGCCATTCCAGTATAATCTACACCCCAGGCAAGTCGCCCTCCCGTCTGCAGCAATCTGGGAAACCTGGATATAAAAGTATTAAAGATGTTGTAACATGTTCTGTAAGAAACACGCTCTTCCTCCTCCTGCAAGGATAACAGAGGTGGCCAAAGCATATAGGTTGCCCTGCCGAGTCATAAATAAGTCTGCAGCATCCTCTCATTAAATTAAATGAGCATCAAATTACATAACGTGAACGGTTGTAAAATCAGACCAGTGGCAATGGCTAGAAATAATCTCAGCAGTGTTATACATCATGGAGACCATTTTCTATCAGTGTATCAAACCTGGATAGGCAGCACCTTTTGTCTCCAGGCCAAGAAACTGTCAGCATACAACCTTTCTTAAATACAGTAAAGCATACAAGAAACGGATGGAACAAAGCTCTCATGCATGAGTTAAAGTGACGCCTACCCCGAACAAGTACATTTAATTTCTTAACACCTTTACAAACCAACCTTTCAAGGCAACAAAGATGTTTTTATAGTATAGGTAAACATGACGCAGTCTGGCATACCTGGGATCAGAGGAAAGAGTACCGCACACCTAACCAACAAAACTGCAACCTTGGAATTGTCAACAAAATTTACAGTCATGATAGACTCAGGCTCAAACAAACACTTTTCTGTGGCACTCTTAAGAAAAGGAGACATGACCTGCAATCCAGCCAGTCCGTGAGTCACTAGGGCAGACGAGAGACCTCCCATCGGGCAACTCTGAAAAGAGTAAGAGTCTGCCTAGAGTGAGAAATTTGAATCAAGGATCCAAAAACCCAAACAAACCAACTCCTCCATACACCCTTTTAGCCCTTTCAGCGTCCTGCCTACAAGCCCTAGAAGCTGTTAGCCCAGTGCCAGGCTGGAAAAGGCCAGAAAAGTGCAAGACTGAAATGGCACACTGTATGAGAGAATACTATTTAAAAAAAAAAAAAAACAAAAAAAAAAACACAAAACCAAACAAAAACCACAACACCAAAACAGCCCTTAATTTTTCAAGACAGTTATCTGGGGGAGATATGGCAGGAATAGAAGGATTTGAAGCAAACAGTTTTCATGTTTGGTTCCCCCCCGCCTTACTTTTCCTGTAGCGATGCTACTAAGAGTATCCCTGTGCCTAAAGTACAAAACTAGATGCAAAGAAAATACTGTGTTTTAGTGGTATGACATCCCCAATTTGCACCCTCACTTCATTTTTGTTGGACACTGAGCAGCTGCGATGCCAATGGACCCCAGCAGGAACCACAGGTGCTCAGCGCCACGGAAAGGGGACATCCTTCACCGCACTGCGCTGCCATTTCCCCGCCAGCAAAACAGGGATGGCAGCACACATATCCTCAGCCAGGAGGGCTGCCTGGGAGCCAGGGTCCGAACTGCCTGCTCTGGGATGCTTCTCTTTTTCCCCTTTCTTCAAGTGTACAGTAACGTACGCATCAACTGCTAAAAATAACCCTTTCATCCAGTGAATACCATTTTCTCATCTTCTAATGATGATAATTTGTTTTTTGGGTATTACCAGAATAATATGACAATATACTTCTACTATTATGGGGTTTTTTTTGGATTCTTTTTTTTTTCTGTGAAGAGATATTTTATCCACGTGACAGAAAGATCTGAACAAAAAAGAAAGCCACTGACCAAGAGACCACTTGAATATCCCTACCCTCCTACTCCCCTGCCAACCCAGTAAAATTCCTCAGAGCACAACCTCTTCCTGGCTATTTTCAGAGAAACTGCAACAATCATACAAGAACAATGGGGAAGTTTGTTTTACTCAAAGAGTAAATGTTTTGCAGCTTCCAAGGTAAATATTTTAATTAATGGATTTTTTTTTTTAACTCTCTACTGCCTTACTCATGTACATATTTGTACATGTACTCATTCATACAGAGCTATCAGGACAGAAGCAGCACTCGATTTCCCCAATAGAGAGGAAGAGAGAAGAAGCACAACATAGAAAAATGACACGTTGACTTCAGATAAAGCACCTTCATAAGCAAATAAAAAAAACTCACTGGGCATTTGCTGAGGGAGATCTGGGACGAAAAGAATTAAAGAAAAATAAGTCTGCTCATTTCCTGTGTACGGCTGAGGGCTCGTGTTAGCTCCCATCGAGATAGTGGGCCTATTTTAATAGCCAACTTGTAGAAAACCACAATCTAATCTGTTTCCAAAACAACGTTACGCCCAATGACCAGGTTACAAGGAAAAAGCAATGACTACCTTTTTGCCTTAGGCATCGATATGGTGGCTCCTAACCACCCCATCACTCTGCATTCACTTCACAGAAATGCTCAAATCTCCTCTTAATGATATATAAACCAAGTGTTGTGGACTCTGTCAGCAGGATGGGACTCAGATTTGCTCTCTCTGGGCAGGACCATTTTGGTACTATAGAAGGTGGCTGGACAGAGATGCCAAGCCATCCCCCACACGCTCCTCTGGAGGTTTCTGGATCCAGCAGCAACCCCAGGTACAGGCAGCCCATCCACTCTGAATGGTGCCTCTCCCCGCAGAAACCATCTCCTTCCTCTGCCCCCAGACACAGGGATAGAGTTTGGATGAGATATCAGCAGATGGCTGGCATTCAAGATTTATTTTTTTTTTTATTTTCTTTTTCAAATGAAGTGGGACACAGATGGTGCTGTTCCTGCTTTCCCAAAGCCTGACTGGAACGTGAACGTAGACCTGTCTGAGCTGGGAAGCTCAAGCCCATAGTATATTTCTGAAAAGCTGCAGAAACTACTGCACAGACCAGTTTAGCCTAAACCAGTCCCACACATGGCAGTGTTTCCCTTCCCCTGCTTTTATCTGAATGGGAGGTTTTGTTCCTCTTGTACTGACCTCAACACACTTGATGCCTCTTAGCAACATCCTTCCAGAAGTTCAACAAGCAGCTCCATAGAAATTCCCTGCCACTGTCAGCAATATGCATGATACATACCCCAGGTAAAATTCTCACCGTACCTTCCCAAAAATACTGCATTTGTACTTTTCCACCACCTCATACAAGACATTGGTTGAATGCTCATAAGACTTTCCAGATTCTGAGATGCTCGCGACCACCATCCACATCAGCAGCTCCATCACCTCCGGGCCACCGTGGCGGTGGCACTTGGCTCGTCACATCCCACCAGGCAGTGAGGGATGGGTAAGGATGGGGAGAGACCCACTGCCCTCTTCCCTGCAAGGGCTACTAATTGGAGGAGCAAGACCTCCTGACTGCAGTTCATTGAGAGCAAATCTTCCACAGTCCTAAATTAGTAAATGCTATCAACCACTCCCATTAGGATGGGGGGGTGGGGAGAAAGAATACCCAGCTGTTAATTAAGAGAGGTCCTCTAATTTGGTAGCAGCAGGAGACACTGGGAACAAGGAGGCGATTACTGTTTCTGCACAGGCAGCTTGAGGCTGGTGCTCACGCCGACGGAAGCAGATGTGAGCAGATACATCACCCATCACGGTGCACACCAACCTCGGTACCTGTCTCCTGCGAAGGGCAAACGGATACCGAAGGGCAACGCTGGCTTGAGAACTCCCTCTGTGGCAGAGTGATTTGGAAACATGCATCTGCAACACCTTTCCTGTCCCTGCCAATGCCACAAAGTGAAACTAAATCTCCTGATCCTGCTTTTGAGTGTTACCAACCGCTGCCATGATGGTATACACATGCATAATATCAGCTTTAGCTTCCACACCAGCAAAGATTTTATTTTTAAAAGAAAAACACAACCAAAAAACAACCACCCACCATTTGTTTCCCCCATATTCCCCATCAGATTTCCTTGCTATACATGCAAAATTAAAACACAGAGTAAAAATCAAAGAAATAAGTATCTCTGCTCAAAACAGAGCTCTTGCAAAATAAACTCATGCCACTTTTCATGAGAGACCCCAGTGAGGAGGCAGCCTTTGCATTAAGCCCTCAATGCATGTGGATTCTGGAAAAGGAGATCTCTTAGCAAGCGAGTGACCTAAGGCTTATGCCAGTCCTTCCACCTTCCTCTCTGACCTCTTCTAGGGAGCCACTGTACTCGGTTTTTTCATGTGCCTATTTTATCAGCAATGTGAAAACCGCACAACCTTACTGGTGTCTCTGTGGTCTTCTCATCAGGTCAATAAGTAAAAACGCTCCCCAAAGCAGCGGCACATTCATAAGTCTCCCATGCCCACAGGATGGAAAAGAGAGTGAGGAGGGAACAGATGAATGTTAATCTCTCCTCCTTGCCTCCAGCAGCAGTCTGTACTCTCCCACGCAGAGAAAAAGGAGGCTGTACAATTTGTGGAGGCCAAACTGTCTGGAAAAATGTAGAGGGAGAGAACTGATGGCAAATTCTCTTCTCTACCGATTCTCTTACTGTAAGGAAAGTGAAAGTCAGTCATTGAGTTGCTGATGGAAGATGAGACCACAGGGTCTTTAAGGGGCTGCTTTTACGTAAACCGCAGAGCTGAACTACTCAGGATTGTATCAGTTCAACATATTCACCACCTAAAATATTCTGCTCACACACTGCTTGCACTGTATGACTTCTTATGGGGATTACTTCTACTGGCAGGTTAAATTTTTTGTCTGATTGTAGGAACACACAAAAAAGGACCCGAGACCACTCCGTTATGGATGTTAATTCACAAACATAGGACTCTTCTCTAGCCCACATGACTCCAAACACCTGCTTCCTAACCATGAGTAGGTAGCCAATAAGCACATGCAATACCAAGCTTGGAGCAGTTGCCACCACACACGCTTCTGTAACTGATTTGTGTCTCAAAGGTGTCTGTCAGCACGGAGTACTGTACATGCGCCAAAGAAGAGCACGGGGGAAAAGCTCTAAGCAGGAAACAGAAGCTGGTCTTAGATTAGCACAGCTCACTCAAGTGCAGTGCTATGCTCAGATTTGGTTTTGATTTGCAAACTTTGCTGTCATTGGCTAAGAGGATGTTTGAAGTTTTGTTAAAAAAAAAGCCCCAAAAAAGGCTAAAACAAACACAGAAATGAAGTTGCCCCAGCAGCAGTCGGTACCTTTAACACCCTATGCAAGACGCACCTTTCTCAAACCATGTTTTACAGCATCCCGCTTCTTGCTTTCCCATCAACCCCTCTAGCTGAAGGCACCCGCTCAGATGGGCACCTCCCAGGTCTCCAGCAAAAAAATGCAGCAGAGAGCACCAAGAGCATCTCCCTGCTGCAGGGGCCTGAGACAACACCAGCCACCTCTGATCGCGACAGTCCCTCACCACTACCACCCCCAAATCCCTACTGCAAGAGAAACACTTTGTCGAGATAAGCGCCAAAGCCCAACTCCAACTTGGCTCCAAGGAAATTTTAAATGGCCACCCAGTGGGCCAGCAACAGCCTTCCAGCTCTCACTATTAATTCTGAAATTAACAGACCTGGAGTCATCATATTGCCTGAAGATGACAGATCCTACCCTCAAACACACACACCAGCAATTGCAGCTATGGTTTCGATTATGCTAATACCTGCCCAGTAGGAACCGCTCCGAAAGACTTCGCTCACTCACCCCAACTCATGATAAATCACAGCAGCAGAGACATACTGCAACTAGTAACTTGATCAAGAGCGAGGTGAAAGTTTTTCTCTGGGTAATCTAGAGAAGAAATCTGAGCCTTAAAGGGAGAACTTAAATGAAAATTGATGGGGGGGGGAAGAACTCCCACTATTTAATGTTACTATTTATTAATATTTGGACTTCAACTGTGGATAGAGAGACAAGAATCTCTCTGCCTGTGCACATATTTAACACTGTTTACACATGGAGTCCAAAAGGATGTCCTCATTTTATAAATAATTTGATCTGATGACTCCATCAGAAAAAAAGTGCAACTTGAGGCTACATAGAGAGGCAAAACACTTGGCTACTNGGGGCAAAGACTAAACATCAGAGTCACTAAAACTCAGCAAATGGTTTATAGTTGAAGCTAAGCACATAACATAGTGCACATTCAACACACACCAAACTGCGACTCCTCTTAAACTCTTAAAGCTGTGCTTACCAGTAAGTCATTTTAGTATTCAATATAAGATTCTCCTGAATGTAAACACTCCATCTGTTACGTGTACCTGACCACACAAGCCATCCGGCAATGCCTTACTGCTCCGATGTGGTAGGCAGAACACATCAGAAAGAGCACGTGCAGAGCCACAGCACCAGGTAACACACAGACAACTTCAGGAGAAGTTGAGATTTCTCTCTCCCTCCCAAGAACAAGGAGAAAAGGTTCCTGAGAGATTTACCAGCTGAGCTCAGACCCTGTGGTTTTGTTTTTCTTTGTCACGTGCTGCCGTATGTATGCATATATGGTTGTAGTTACAAGTGCATGTAATTTGCTTAAGATCAATCACTTTGCATGCCAGAGCAGTGGGGGAAAAAGAAACCCTGCACACAAGAAACTCATTATCCTATAAAGACATGCTATTTCCAGCTAAAATTTGTTCTTCACTTTAGTCAAATGAACAAACGTAGTTTGTTTCCAGTTTCGTTTCCCAACGGAGAACCTGTGAACAGCAACATTAGAACACCACAAACAGCCTCAAAAGATGGTCAAAGAGGTATTTGTTACCCAAAATTTTGAGCAGAATTCATAAATCGAGCAAATGATGTTTTTCTGGGATGTTCTCCATTGTCTGCTGCAGGCCGTAATGCGAGGTCATACTCTGAATACATTGCACAAGGGCGTGCTTTGAGTTTAAAGCAAGAGGTAATCAAGAGGATCTGTATGCAGAGGGAAGGAACAGGGTTTGGTTGTGTTTTTTTTGTTTGTTTGTTTGTTTTTTTTTTTTTTTTAAAGGCAAGTAGTATACATGTAATTTTGGTGTAGCTAAATTTTGTATAGCTATGGATACTGTATATACAGTACCTGATATACATTATCAGTAAGGAAGATCTGACAATAAAGTAGAAGTCTGTGCATTTAAGAAGACCTACATTTCTGACCCAGAGGAGCAGTAAGGACTGCAAGCATTTAACCTGAAATCAGTGACCACATGTGGTAAGAAAGGCTTGCCAGGATGTGATCCTTAATTATGACTTCATCCTGCACAGCTCCCTTGAAAAAGGATCAGCTGAGATATCTTGCCCAAAGCAGCTCCTACAGAGCACAGCCCAACCAAAGAGGAGACCAGGGTGCCAAAAATAACAATAAAAAAGTTTTTCCCCTCAAATAATGAGGTATCCTTTATAATTCAGCCCTATAAAACCGGATTTGTCAAGTTCTAAATTGGGTTGCAGCAATATTTCATTACAGCATAAATCTTCCTTACACCCTAGTAAAGATGCCTAATAATTTAATGTGCTATAATTTTTTTTTAATCTGGAACTCATCAAAAATTGCCTGAAATAGGCATCTCTTTTACAGTCCATTTTCCACAAAGGTATAGATTCCAAAATGTAACTGGTTCACATTCTTTGCATGGAAAAACGTTTGCACAGTGCATTTACATGTAGACTAAGAAAGGTTGTAATTATCTCTCTTGGGTTTCTTAGGTAGGTCAGTGCACATCCTACAAAGTCTTCTGCATTATCCCATGATATTCATTGAGCATCATTTTTTTCTGAAAGCTGCAGAACCTCCTGAAAAGGATTACACCATCAAGTAAAAATTGCAGAAGAAAAAAGTAGGATTCCAGAGCCAGAACTTTGAAACTTTTTTTTTCAAATTTTTGTTAAAAGTACCACAGCCTTTTTTTTTTCTGAAATGGATTACTACACAAAATGATGAATTACAACTGTCTCATATACTACTATTTCAGTGGATAACATACACAGACTTCACATAAAAAGAAATAAAAGAAAGGAGAAGATATTTAAATGGTTGGGGGTGGGGAAGATACTGCCAGTACTTTTTATTAAAATTTGTACTTCCCATTCCCTCCAACTAATCAGGTCTGTAATAAAACAAACGCCATTTCAAAGCAGTTACCGTGTCTGTATAAACCACCACTGTAAAAAGTTAAGAATATGACCACATCAAGTACTACGGCATATACACCTTTTTCTTCATGAAATAGTTATGATGAAAACGGCTACATAAATTTAAGATTGCTCAAAGGCTGAAAAAACAGTGATGTCATTATTCTGCTGCTTCTGAGAAGTAAGCCCAGTTTACATCCTTGCTTCCTGCTGTCTCGCTTTGCTTAACCCAAGAAACACCGCAGCGCTTCAGTGCTGGGATCATCAGAGGAAGTTGGGACAAATCCGTTTTATATCTCGCCAAGCCTCTTTTAACAGCAATTCTATAAAACCTGTGCTGCCAGGAGTTAAAAGGTGAACTGCCCTCTTATTTGCTATGTCTCTACGACCACGCATGCTACTTTTTTTTTTTTCTTTACCCTGTTCAGACAGGGGTCACCGGCAGCGTATGGAGAAGCTAATTCGTGGTCCTGATCCTGCAAAACCCTGCTAGGAGAAGGCCCCAGAAAGCATCTAAATCAAATATATAGCAATTAAGATGTGTGTGTTTGACTGGTCTGCTTATCGCATGATTGCACTCCCTGGAGTGGAATCTTGATACAGGCTTAAGTCAAGATAGCGAGTGTCACAACCATTTCACAGCTTGCTGTCAGATCTTTGAGACAATATTAGAGAAGGGGGGGGGGGAAGGGGGGTTTTGGGGTTTTTTGGTTTGGTTTTTTTCTTCTACTTCAAATATTTTACACTAGGGCAAGGCTTTAACAAAAATGTTATTTTAGGTAACTGACTGACTCACTTTTCCCTGAGATTAAATGGTATCAACCAATTCCTCAAGAGTCAGGCAATCTAAAAGCAGTTCCCTGCAAGAAAAAGCTGAGCTCGTACCACCGAAGGAAGTTCCTAACCCCACTTTTAGACTAACATACAGCCGACCCCGTTGCTTCTCCCTTGGTTCCCACACCAAAACAGTGGGAACTTTACTTTCCCCTTTACTTCATTTACCAAAACGCTACATTTTTTGTGCTCCAGACTCCTCTCAGGGGTGTTCAGGCTGCGGTGGCCGCAGAAGAGTGGAGGCTGTCTGCAGGGCTCAGGCAGACTTCTGAGAGGCTGGGGGGGGGGGGGGGGGTGTGTGTGTCGGTATTTTGCTTTTTTGGAGTCAAACGCTGGGACTAAGACCAGTTAGCTAAGATTAACGCCCAGCCAGTTCCCCCCACAGTTTTTAAGAACTGGGTTGGCTTCTCCAGCTGAGGAGGAACTGAGGCCAGGCTCTGAGAGCCGTTGGGCTGATGCTGATCTGCAGAAACTCCATGGAGCTCAGTAAAATTATTCTGCATTTATTTATAGCTCCACCAATAAATGCAGAATCTGGTTAAAATGTTTTTCAGATATTGAAACTGTACTAGCCTTAAAAATGTAATTCTAGCTGATTTCTGACTTTTGAATTGCTCAGATAAAGGAGGGACCTGCCTTAATTCCTGTCTTTCTAAATTCGCTTCCCCAGTCACCACAGTTAATTCCGTGCATCTACTACAATCAGTGCTTACTTTTGTTGTTCTACTCTGTGCTTTTGTATTTTACAATATCTGCAGTTGTATATATACACAAAATGCTATTAGGATTTGTTTGTTTTTAAACAAGTAGCACACAATAAATATAACTAACATAAATATCTGACTGTACAAATCACCAATACTTCAAAGTAAGGATTTTTATTCAGTTAGCATTCTTCTTTAAAACACACACATCCCAAAGAAAGCCTACACAGTGCAACACAAGAAAACACAAAAATCTTCTCCCTAGAGTAGTACTTACTTGCTGAAAGAAGTTCCTATTTTCCTTAAATGGAACATTTTCATAGCTGGGAAAGCAAGGCATAAAGATTTGGCTAAATTCACACGCTCGTACCTCTATTAGTTAAAATATTTCTTCAAGGAAGTTTAATCAACAGTTATGGCTAACACACGCAGTCACGTAAGTAATGCTGTCCACAAAATACTACCAACAAAAATATTTGTATAAACAGCAGAGGAAAGACATAGTGATGTTTATTACACAGCTGGAACATCTCACCAATCAGACTCAGAGCCTTTATGGCATTACAATTAACAGCATAAATTTTTAATGATTACAGCCTTAGTCAGTCTTCATACCTGGCAGAGTTTGCATCTACTACTTCCAGTGTATTTAGTCTTGATTTTGAAATCAAGGTACACCAATAAAATTATTAATATTTTCAACATTCACTACTGCCCTCTCTTTCTTCGAATCACAAGAAAACACCCAACCGCGCCCCCACCTCCAACACCTCTTTCCAGAAGTATGCTTTCTAGGTTTTCAGATACGAAAGAGGCTGGAACTGATCTGTGCAACTTTGATGATTGCATTTTCAAAATAAAAGCCAGGAAATTAGTCATGGTAGAATGGCATCTCTAGGGGACAGTTTGGGTGGCCACCACCAAGATGCACGTGGAAGGATGTGTGACAGAGGAAGATTGGTATCTACCACTTCCTCCCTTCCACCAAAAAAAAATACAAGAGGCGAGAAAGTCCTTCCTCGCTTCCTGCGGGCTGGACGCCAGGCGCGGGAGGGGGCCAGTGCTGGCGTTCGTGCACAACCCAGACAAGGGGCAAAACCCAACAGATTTGGTGGGAAAATTCCTCAAAGCCAAAAAACACACGGTTTCACGGTTAAATGGCGATTTCTGGAACTGTCTCGGACAGCAGTTGCTAGAAAAATAAGACCACAAACCTGTAAGGGATCGGACCTCCAGAAGGACAGTCCTTTCCAGTCACCAGCAGCTACATGCTACCTGTTTAGCTCAGGAAGGTCATCAGAACATCCACACCCAAAAAACCCACAGAACGGTCTAACACACACCACCTCCTCCCTACGGCAAACCCACAACAAAGGCTCCTTCCCCCCCTCTCCCCCCTCAACTCCCACAGAAAGAAAGGGGGACATCACCATGCCCCAAATCATAATAGGACAAACTCGCCAGGTGGGACAGGCGATTTCTTTAGGAGCTGGCCCCTGCCCCAGCCCCAGCCCAAAGACTCTGCAGTGAAATGTAAGTGTCCATTAAGCGTCCAACCAGTCTCACCCTGCAGGCAGCCGGAAAAAGGCAGCGCTCTTCCCAAAGAAATTTTAGAAGCTAAAGCTATCAGCAACTAACCCTTCCACAAACCTGAGCAGTTTTATTTTGGGGATGACCCAGAGCTAAGTCAGACCTGTTCAGGTCTAATCCAACAGATTTCTACCCATTACACAAAGTCTGTGCCAGCTGCTCGCAGCGCAGGCTCAGCACACCTTGCCAGTCTGCTCTCCTTGAGGACAGCACCAAAACTGGTCAATGCTCAACAACAAAAAAAATTTTACTGCTACCTGCAAGGGGTCAACATTGCAGGCAAGGAGACAAACATCAAGTTTTCCTCCAGAGGCCACTTTGCTTGTCCTAATACACTGCCAGACTCCTCCAGCTTTCCAACACGGCCATACCCTACAGATGATGGGGGTTTGGGCCTCAGAGACTGCTGAGACTCTCTGCAGCCAACGAGCCCCACATCCTCCACCACATGTCCCACCGACGAGAGCAGAGACACCACCAGCACGGAAGGAAAAGGAGGAATGACAGCAACGCAGGATCTGGTCCTGCCTGCTGAAAGATGAGGAGATGAGCAAAGGAGTGGCTCTGACCGAGAGAGGACCTGCTCCCAGCACAATCCCAGCGCAGCAGCACACCACACAGTGCCATACGTAGGGCCCAGCAGTCATATCCTAGTGGAAATGTTTAATAAAACCCCACTTTTCTGCACACTTCCACATCACTCACCTAAGATAACAGAGGAACAAAAAGGACCCCCTGGGAAACAGAGGGAAAACTGCGCAGAAAGGCCTCCTGCTAGACCAAGAAGATGCCCTTCTCTGAGAGCAGGAGGAGAAATGGAAACCAGCAGAGCGAAGCATGGAGCATTAAAAGCTTGGCAGATAGCTGCTCTGCCAATGGAGACATAGCCAGGGAGTAACTTCCACAACAGCTCTTGAGGGCTGCAGGAGAGCAAGAGGAGAGGAGACCCTCATTTTCTTTCAAAGGCATGACAGTTCCTAAATTATCTTAGGCAACTTCCATGCCACTGACCTACCTTCTAAAGACCTCAGCCTAATGCTCTAGCACGCATTACTTCCTTTAATTTGCCTCTTGCCACAACTCCCACCCACCTTCCAGCTTCTCTCCCTACCTTCTGGCTTTTTACATAGGTCTGGGCACAGCCACATTGCATGTCATCAAGAGAAGAGGGAACCAATTTGCTCCTTCTCAAGCACGAGGAGGAGGAGGAGCCCCCAGACAGAAGAGCCCAACAGGGATACCAACCTCAGCTGGCAACCACCACAATTTGGCCAAACCCAATCAACCCACCTGCAACCTCAGTTCCTGATGGACTGGTGACTCCAGGCTACAAAGGCTTCACAGGAAAC
Source organism: Ibidorhyncha struthersii (assembly GCA_013398815.1). Lineage (NCBI taxonomy): Eukaryota > Metazoa > Chordata > Aves > Charadriiformes > Charadriidae > Ibidorhyncha > Ibidorhyncha struthersii. The sequence continues at coordinate 15,812 of VZSZ01006999.1, read as the reverse complement.
TCCACCTTCCTGGCTGATGCTCTTCTCCTTTACCCACATTAACATCACTTGCTTATTTTTATCATTTCTGCTCAGAGCTCTGTAACACAACTAAGTCTCCACTTTCCAAGCACTAGTATAAATTTTCCACAGTTTTTTAACCACACAGTAAGTACACAGGCTAGGTCCATTTCTCTGAGGCATTAAGTGTTAATTAACAGTGAAAAGTCCACGTTAATAGCTTTGCTTTTTTTAAGCTTTCTGGGGTCACTACTCCAACTTCATACAGCTAGGAAAGGGAAAAACATACACAAGCAATGATAGCAAGAGGTAAGGTAGAACTAGGCTGTGAATTAATATAAAAATGAAAAACTGATGGATGAATAACGCAGGAATGATGGATTGGGTTATTCAGTTGCGTATGACCATGTGATAGGGCACATATTTATACCACACACAAATATGCCTTCCATCACGTTCATTTACGTAGCCTGCTCCCGTGGCATCTACCGAGAGCCGTACCTTCTGACGGTCTGCACTGTCTCCTGGAGACGGAAAAGCCTGCTTTTGGGTCAGTTCCACACGGTTTCCTCATCTTTCAAGTTACACATGCTTCCATCAGAGACCGTAAACCAAACCCCACAACACACAGACTGTTTCTTGCCCACGTAAGAGTTAACAATTTTTTTCTGAATGTTTTGGGAAGTAAATAAAGGGTATTTCCATCAGAAACAACTCTCCTCATCCCAGGATGAAAGATGATACAACAGAAAACCATGTAATGAACTCAACAATTCCAAGATCAATCTTCTTCAGCTATTAAAACAGGTCAGAAAGATACCAGGGAGGGGTGAAGCTTACACTTCAGATACACTGCTTCTGCTTTTTGAGAGTTTTAATATAGACACTATCCCATAAACTCTTCAGCCTCACATTTATGAGCAGAGGGACACATTTATTTCTTTGGATAGGAAAGATGGAGTAGATGACGATCACATCACTGGTGAAAACTACTATGTCATAAAAGCCATCTGAATTTATGAATTCCTCTAATGAAGTAGCATGTGCCAAGCTGGGCAATCCTGATGAATTGCATTAGAAGCCTATAGACTTCTCAGAAATAATTAATTTGCTCAGAGCAGCATCCGCACAAAGGCATACATACACTCACGCTTCTGAAGGAAAATAAATCCTGACTTCTTACATCCACGTATTTTCACTTGAGCATAAACCTGTAAGATTATTAACTATAATAAAGCTCTAAAATGGATGCTAAAATGGTGTTTGAGGGCAGCATCAGACATTCCAAAAACATATATAAGCTGAATTCTAGTGCACTATATAAAGGCAAGTTTCAACTAGAAAGCTTTACTGTGATTTGTGGTACTTTAAAAGCACTCTTGTAACAATTTTAATAGTTTAAAATATTGGAGCTTAGTCCCAAAGAGATGTAGCTAGCGCTAAACTGCCATTTTAATGGAATTTTTGCACCCTCTCTCCATGCACTACTTTATAAATAAACCTCTAGACTTTTTATTGATTTTTTTAAACATGATAGATTGAGCCTCTCTAGCAGAGAGGACCAAAGAACAGCACATGAAAAATTACCGGTTCACAATTTGTGAAAGGGACAACAATAACAAAACCCCCAAGGGAAAACAATTGCAATATAACGCATATATGCTTGTGTTCATTGCTTTTCAGATCTCTGTGTGTGTGTAAATATGTATCTCAAGACCTCTTTATTAAATTTACTGTCAGAAACAATTAAAAGAATATCATATACAGTCATATCACGTGCAGTGCATCTTTTTCAGTTACAAAGCATAAACTTGACTTCAGTGTCTGACTTGAGCAGTGCTTGCTCTGAAGTGATACGGGACATGCTATCAAAATTATCTCAGAAAGTTTTGCAGTAGTTCAATGTCTAGGTTCTGGAGGTGAAGAAGTAAAATCATTCAAGAAAGTTTTCATGGTAAACATAGCTACAACTAGCGTAAGTTAATACAGTCAGCCGGTCTTACAGGGTCCTGCACCAGACAGCTCATCAGGATACTGTCCCACTGACCCAAATTCTGTAAACAGCTCTGCCCGTCTGAACATCACCAAGTGCATTTGTGGTCAAGCTGTGAGATCACTACTCCTCCTGCAAGCCAGCTCAGAAACACCCTACAGTGGCAGAATAAAAACTCGCTACCCATGTGCATGGATGCAAGTGTACAGGATTCATAACCCACCCACACAAAAAAGACACTGTTAGTTTTCCAACAGAGAGCAGGACCTACTTTGGTCATGCGATCCACTTTTCAGTTACCAACATTCTGCAAGGGATAAGCAGAACAGCTGATACCACAGGTTACGTTCTTACACACAGAAGAACATGAAGGACAACCGCAAAAAAAAAAGAAACATAACACAATGCCGGCAGCAAAACCTAAACTTAACAGTACAATCCTAGATATTTAGCAGTATTTTGTCTTTATCCCATTTGGTTCATCTCTCCTTTCTGCAATGTATTGTTTTTTAAATCTGGATCTGTTCACTATATATATATGTGACTAGATTAGAAAGATTCCTTGAACACATGACTGTGCAATATCATTTGAATTCTTTGCAGGATCTTGCAAACTCCCGTATGCTTAATTTTAGAAACAAGGACAAAAAAAAAAAAAATCAAAACCCCAACAACAACGTCTGCCATTTCCATATGTGCTCTATATTCTACTAGTTCTTCACCAGAAATGGAAAAAACAAACAACAAACCCCACAAAACAAGAACTTTAGGGGCATTATGTCTTCCCTGACACTTTGAAATGCAAGACACTTCTGAATTGTTGGTTTCCTAGAGATCTGTTACACCCAGCTATAAGTTCCCCAACTGATGCGCAGAAGGAACAGCAATTCAGAGAGCTATTTGTGGGAACGTGAAGATGATGCGACAGCAGTATCAGGCATACTGAGGGATTCTGGCCATGCAATACCCCAAAATGATTTTCAGTGAACACAGTTGCATCATTCCAAGTCCAGAGCAACTGCATGTCCCCCCACATCTTCCTCTTGGCAGCTGTTCTTCAGATGATGGAAGGGGATGCAAGATCAACAATTACTGTCACAGTAGTAACCAATGGGGACCTAATACACATGCATGCGATGCAACAGCAACCAGTGATACACCCAGAACAGCTCAGGATGCTCGACAACCATCCAGGGAAAGGTGGGGTCAAACAGTGGGAGAAACCGAACTAGAGATTTCATGTCACATCGCTCACCATCCCATACCACACAAGTCACCAAGCAGGGTGCAACGCATGTCCAATACAGTTCCCATGGGCTGGTGCGCGCATCACAAGGGCCGGTGCTTTTTCCTTGGTTCAGCCAAACCAGATATAGTGACCCAAAACCAGACCTCCCAACTCCTTCTCGAAGGTCACACCTCTGCAGCTGGACTGTGGAGCTGAAGGACCAGCACTGCTGCCAACCGTGCTGTTGCTCTGTGAGGAACACGACCTTCAGAGGCCAACGGTTTCAATCTGGCCTTTTTGCTGGTACTAAACTCACACAATTCTTTATCCCCATTAAGACTGATTTTTAAATACCGCTCCGCCTCAGCTCGCAGGCACCTGCTACTGACAATTATCAGAGAACATATGTAAGAAAAAAGAATAGCATATGGCTATACAAATAACTACAGTGATGAAGTGCTCCTCACAAGCTCTGAAAGGGACAAGCAATTTCACTAGAGCGTTCCAAAGGGCCACCTCCACGGCATGTGGGAGCACCCACCACTCAAACACACGCACATGGGTAACACCAACACATGCCCTCCCAGGGCATCCCTGGGCACTTCCCCCTCCATCCCTTCTCCTCCACTGCTACAGAAGAGCTGAGCCAGAAGAGACATATGAAGAAAAAAAAAAAAAAACACAACAAAACCAAACAACAAAAAAACCACCCAAACTGTGTGAATGGATATCCATAGCTTTCACATGCCAAGAGCCTGACCCAAAGCTGTTCCTGCAAGCCTTCCTGTGGAAGGCACCCAGAGGCCTCCTCACCCTCCTCCCCGAGCACAGTGCTGCTGGCGAGAGGCAGGAGGAGATGGGAAATCTCTCCATGGCCATTGTGGCAACAGGTGGCTTTGTTTCTCTGTATTTTTTTTTTTTTTTAAGTAATTGGGATCAGTCCCTTCCCCACTGCCTCAGACCTCCCAAAATAGTAAAGATAAATGAAAACATTCTGCATATGGGACATTATGGCTGGAAATTTAGCAAGAGGAGAGTCAGGATGAATGTTATCCTTTTGCTTTGTCTCTGTGCATGTCCGGCACCGCCACCATCACAGTACCAAGTCTGCTCCATTCAAATGCATAAATTCAACATCACATTTCCCCCTTTTCTCTTCTTAATGTATTTATTTTTCCTCTGGGAAGTGACTTACTTTAAAAATTGCTTTATGATTAAGAAAGGGCAGCAATCAACTTTTCAAAATGTCAACTTTAATTTCATTTCTGTTTCCCTCCTCCCAGCTCCTCAGGCTCTCACAGGAAACCCCCATGCCTCCGTTTCACGCTTTGCCACAGCTGCAGCCTGAGCATCAACTTCCCCCCCCAAAGGGCAGCCCCAAAACCTTGGTGTTTCTGGTGGAGGTAAGGTGCTCTCTAAGCCCTCGCCATGGAGCTTGGCTTTGCATGGAGGACAAGCTGTAGGTGAACCCGCTCTGGTAAGTGTAGGTTCACTTACCTGCTGTAGGTGACCCTGCTCTGGCAGGAGGGGTGGACTAGATGATCTCCAGAGGTCCCTTCCAACCCTGACAATTCTGTGATTGTGTGACATGCGGGCACAAGCTAAGAGCTTTAGTTCGCCCATCTACCCAATCTCACAAGGGTTTAACCTGCAAGGCTGAGGGGACATACCCATGCGACGATGCGCCGCAGCCATCTCCAGATCTGGTCACCGGACCCACCAAAAGGCAAAGTGCCCTCCCTTGCTTGCGTACGCTGCATCAGCCATCCCAGGAACGTCACAGCGTTAGGGGGTCACCTGGTCCGGCCACCCGCACACCAATGAAATGAGTTACCTTCCCATCAGTTTCAAAAGGCTTTAGATCAGGTCTTTATTTCTTTTCATCGTACAGAACTCAGAGCATTTATGATGAAGTTATCAACATGGTACAGTCAGTAAAGGAAGACTCACAGTACAGACCTAATACTCAGTTAATACCCCAAAAGGGAGGAGAAAAAACTCTGAATTTAGCATGGCTGACATAAGCTGTGATGTCATTTCCACACAAAGGCTAGTGAAAAAAAAATAATAATTTTTTTTTAGATCCAAGATACAGAGATATGTAAATTGCTTGGCCTCCATTTCAAATAAACAGTGTGAGATAACCCAAAAAACTTAATAACGCTTTCAGCTTTCATTCCTGCGCTTCAGAGGGCTCGAAGCCTACGACAGGATGAGATCGCCGGGAGAGCAGCGAGCCAAACCACTTGTACAGGCACGCAGCCTCCGCGCCGTCCCACCCTGCAGTGCCAGGAGAGTCTGGTTCTCACTCTTCAACAAC
>VZSZ01006999.1:0-10221 GCA_013398815.1 Ibidorhyncha struthersii | reverse complement strand
TAATTTTAAACAAACTACAATCTTGCTGTAACAGCTCTAAAGGATTTTTTATGGCTGAAATTAACAATTCTCTACGGACAGATTGAACAAGCCAAGCAAAACAGGTGAAGATCAGAGAGAAAGAGCATCTAAGAATTATAAAAGATGCTGCCTATTTAAATTAACAAAAAAAAAAAAAAAACAGAAAAGAAACCACTGAAAGAAAAGTCTGAAAGTACAAAAAAGAAAAAACTTACTGAATTTGGGTAACTCGGAAGAGGCTGCAGAATAGTTTTACCATTTTTAAAAAACATGAGCTTTTTTTTTATATATATATATATAAAAGCCCCACTTCTTCCCCCCAAAGGTAACCCCTTCAAACAAACCTTGCCTTAGGTGCTATGCATACCTATTATGCCAGTAAATAATTTTAGAAGTTGAGAACATTTATGAGAAAATTCAACCTGGAGGGTAATTTTCCTGAAGTTTCTGCTTGGCAAATGAAAATAGTGTTTCTAACAGATGAATATCCTTCTCTGTAATTGTTATTCTCTTACCATCATGTAAATTGGTGTTTTACACAAATGCAGCTTGAGATCTACCTAATGAAAAAAAAACAACCCACAACCCCGAAATCAAACCAACCTGCCCAGGACAAGGCAGAACAGCACTAACAACATGTAAGCACAGGTTTCTAAATATTAAAAAAAAAAAAAAAGAGCTGTTGCATAATTTATTCACTTTCCTACTAGTTTCACAGATTAAGATAGCAGCACCATGAGATAGCTGAAAGATTTCTTTTGCCTTCAGCTCAGTAATTTACAAGTGTTCAGGTTTCACTGGGTTTTGTTGTTGTTCAATGGGAAAATACTGTGGAAATAACGTTTACCTGCATTCCCAGTCTACAAAGCTCGCGAACTGCAGCTTGATTCAGGCACATGCCCACCAAGCGCCATAAAGAAAGATTTACAGTAAGTGGTGACTAATCTTTACAGCGTGTACTGTACGCGTTATCACTGAGTCAGCTTGAAAGTTCGTTCATTCACTCCAACACCGCTTCTTCCATTCTCCTCCTCTCTGATCTGCAGGCAGATCTGAAATCTGCCTTCCCTTCATTCAAGGAGGGCTTCTCATTGCCTTAATAGGCAATAGGTGCAGGTACAAAAACTTACTGATGTTGTACATGATTGACCTAAAAAAACACGGACTTGCCTACACAGCAGCATAAAACCAAACAGACGCAAAATAAAAGGCGTCGCATTTTCTTTCATCAAGAAACTTGTGTGTATGCAAGGAAGAAACCCATCAGGAAAGTATCTCTAGGGGACACAAATTGACCCTGCTACTGGAAAAACTTCCCAGTTCCAGCAATTTGCAATCTGATCGTACAAAGCCTGCGAGAAACGCTCAGTTTAAGTGATCTGGTTTACTGGTAGCAAAAGCAGTAGCAGAACAACACAGGCACATACTATAGATAACTGGAATGGCCACATATGACTTCGCATTTGCTGAAGCCTAAAATAAGATGCCCCGCTCTTTTGTTCTCTTTTTTCGTTTCTTGCCATTTACATAATTAGCAGTACGGATTTTCCCGAAATAACCTGAAAGTAAAAGTTCTACCTGAAAAAAAAAAAAAAAAAAAAAAGCTGTTTATGCTAAGGACAGTGCGGGGCTTAAATGTAAAGATTTTCTGCACTTAATAGAAGCCTATCATCTACTTTGTAATTACGATTCTTCAACTAGAAGAATATAATCATTACAAACTAAAATAATTACAGCAAAGAGCTGCATTCATATACAGACCCAACCTTGCACCTTCCTTCAAACAGTCGCACAGGTAGTTCAATCGACTCCATTATGAGCAGGCGTTGCTACGGATGACTAAAAATTGAAAAATTTGGCCCAATACTGAGCACACTTAATCCAACAGAAGCCTTTCCATCAACCAGCTTTACGTAGTAACCTCTGTGACATTGCCACAACGTCTGCGCTGCAACCTTATTAGTTTTGGACGATCGCCTACTGGCTGAGAACTAGTCTTTAAAACCAGATGAGCCCATGTTATTTTAATGAACTTTACTTTAACTAACGTTCAAGTAGTCAGCGTAGGGATCATACGCTGACAGACTTCCAGCATGAAAAGTATCGCTCCTTTCATAAATTATTGTAGTTCTGTGGTCTTAGTCTATCATTTGTACAAGTGCATTCAACATCCAGATTAAAATTTCTTCTGAAAGTTGGAAATTGTTGAAATAAAAGTCTGCTTGGACCTTACTTTATCACCCCCGCATATGTTAAGCCGTACCTTACCATGCAGGCAGCCACATTTGGCTTAAGTTACATTCTTCTCATTACCAAAACAGTACTTAATCCAGTCTTTTTTCTGTGCACCTCCCTTTTCAGGCGCATTATTTCTTTAAATCTAAAACTGTTTTTAACTTCAAAGACTAATTTTTTACTACAAGCAAAATGAAGGGTAAAATTCATCCTCTGCAATGCATCTTTGGTTTTCAAGCATATAAATGGCGAAGCCTTTTTTCATTTTACCTGCAAGGCATATTCTCTTATTCCCGATTTTGCATTATAATAGCAGCAACTTTAGAAAAGTATTAAAGTTCATTATGAACCAGCTCTTTCAAAATTTCATAGTCCTAAAAAACCCACTTTTCCTCACTTCAGAAAAATTTTGCTTCTCATTTTCTACTTTTATCAAACACATGCAGGCAGCAGCAATACTTTTTCACCATGATCCATGCAGCTCAGACACCAATTTACTGATCTCTGACAGCATAAAACAAGCTTATCCGATGAAAAAATATAGAGAATTACTGTTCGTCACCACCACTGAGAAGCCTCTTCCACTCTTGGAAATACATAGCATCAAGGGAAAAAAGAGGGAGAAGCTGCCTGCCCTCACTTTCTGCAAACGTTTTGGCTTAGAGGAATTATCGCCACCTTAAATGGAGATATGTCCCTGCCATACTGAGAAATACGGGTTTAACGTAGTTATGAATATGAATCTCACTTTTCCAGGCACAAATTGTCTGCTAATTTAGAAACCTCCCTCCACTCCCCCCGCTCTGTACCTGATGCTTTGCCATGGCTTACTGAAACACATGGGGATGGTTTGCAGGGCGTTCCCGCGGACGGGGACTGAAAGGCAATTACTGCTTCACTGCTTGTGTTCAGAGACGCCCACTAACAATGCAGAAACCTGGTTCCTACAGTCTGTCCTATCTCAGCGTGATCAGGAGGGTGAAGGTCCTTCTGCACAGAGGCAAGAATGCCATTTCTGACACCCAAATGCCTACCAAAAAGACTGCATCCTGCCCTGCTTGGCATGCTACTGCTCGCAGCAATTGTGTTGCCAAAGAAAGCCAGAACTTCAAACAGCTTTACTCAGTCCTTTTATATAAAGTATCCTGGTTCAGCATCTCACCACTATAGCACGTCAGTCTCCGAGATGGTTTTCTGCCCTATTTTTGCCAGGAACTCATTAGAATATCACTGCGAGTACTTGTTTATTATCATTGCTGGGATGCTGAATTCACGTTTTTACACTGATCAATAAAAACTAAATCAACACACTACACGCCCAGCCCACACATGAAGAAAATTCATTTAACAAGAAGATCAAAGTTGTCTACCTTCTACTGCTGTAAAAATAACAACCAGCCTGTTGGTCTTCGCCAGCTATCTTTGAAGAATGGTTGGAAATGAACAAAAATAATTCTGGAAGCACATACTGAAATTGCAGATAGAAAACGGAGATAGGAGGACACATGCAAATAACCACGTGGGAGACCTTCGCTTGAATGCGAACAGCATGGCAGGCTGATGACACAGCTGGAGCATCAACACTCCTGCAAAGCTGCACCATTCAAGGTAGCTTTCTTTTGTTTTAGCAGAATACACACGGGGAGCATTCCTTTGCAACGCTCAATATAAGCTTTCGAAAAGCAACCAAGAAAAGTTTCTCCCCCAATATATTAGGGGCACAAGCAGCAACAAAACTGCTGTGCTCAACGCCGAGCTACACGTGACGTGACCTTGCGGCTCAGGTGACTACAGCCTCCTGCCCTCAGCAGAGGCAGCTCTGGTGGTGGCCACAGAGCTCAAGGGGATTTGAGGTCCCACTGCGACCTCGGCCCCATGGCAAAGGTGATGCTTTCCGCCTTCAGAGAGAGTGCAGCGCGCAGCCCTCTCCCCGCTGAAAGCGGCACGTAGCCAGCTCAGAGGCCCCCACCCCTCTGCAAGGCACGGCCAGCTTTGACGCTCAGGACGAAACAAAATATAAAAGAGGCGGGCCGAAAAGAAGCAACTGAGAAGATATTTACGGGACTCCAAGTCAGTATCCTAAGTATTTCAGGGCTTTGGCAGCCTACATTTTGGGGAAAAGAAAGCTCAGCTCAGCTATGTAGGGTCTTCTAAGCATTCATACTTGTGGCAGATGTGAACCATTTAAAGACTGGCCAGCATCCATTTTTTATTTAATTTTATTTAATACGCAGCTATTGTTGCTAACAATGCAAATCTTAATGTCACAAAAAGAGCAAATAACTAGCAAATTTGCTTATGAAATAACAATGACACTTTTTACTAGTCAGTTGGGGGGGGGGGTGTTCTTGTTTTTTTCCTGGTACAAACAGGCTCTTCCACCAGGACTTCTCCACCAGCAGAACGAGAGGAAGCAGGGTAGCAGCAGGGAGGCAGCGCTGGCGGTACCAGTCCAGCCGGCAGCACTGCCAGCAGCAGTCCTGCCCCAACACCCAGCACCTACAGGCTCTTGCCAAAGAAGCCCCAGTTACCTGCTCCTCCTTCATGCACCACTACACTGCCCAGAGGAGTAAATAATCTTCAGTCTCTGATCAAAATGAGTACCAAAAGCATCGTACCTTATGCCTCCGAACTTTCACAAATTCATTACTCTACTTCCTAATCTGCAGGATTTAAAAATTGTAATCTAAATTAAAGTACGTGGGATCTCTTTGAGGAAAAAGTATTACGACGTACGAATAACACACTTCATAACATATTTCCCGCTGGCCAATAAATTGTGTTCAATTCTGCATGCAGAGCAGAGGGCTATTTCAACTTGTGCGGAGCTCTAAGAGCATTAATTTCACTAGGACACGCTTAGATGATACTCTTGCAAGAGCACCCGTATGCATTCGTGCCACAGGACAGCAGGGTCTACCCTACTGACCAGTCTAAAACTACATGCCAGGATTATAGTGTGCGTTCTGTTAAGAAAATGAAAGAAGTAACTATTTAGGTCAAGTGTAAAATAAAAAAAAAAAAAATTAAAAAAAAGAAAGAAAAAAGCCTTACTAATATAGCTGTAATTGGCATAACCCTCCAAGTGTAAATAGAGATCCTTCCAGGAAAAGGCAATTCTAGTTCTGATTCGGTATGTGAAACATGACAATACTGGGAAAAAACACTTCTCTGCTAGTACAACTGGCACTCAGATGGGACTCTAACCCACACAGAAGTGTTGCAAAACCCCCCAACCCCCTAATATGCACTATTTTAACAGCAGAATTTTTGGTTTAAAGGGGAGAATATATTTAAGGTCATCTCTAAACATACCAACATTAGCTTTTTTTTTTCTTTTAAATATAAAAACTAGAACACAGACTTCCCTCCTATCCTCCCCCACATCTCCCCAAACACACATACACTAAAAATATATAAATAAAGGAAATGAAACTTCCCCACCAATGAAAATAGGGGGGGTGGAGAACAAAGACAAAAATGGGTCCGTACAGCATCTTTTATGGACAGCTAAGAGTCAAATGACCTTTTTTTTTTTTTTTTAAAGACAGAGAACTTCAGCCATTTAAACTTAATAGCCACTGGCTTCACAGTGTTGCGTACTTTTTTCTTCCACAGTCCCATGCTGAAGTTATTTAGGATTTGATATCCACTTAAAGTACTCAATATAAATTCTGCACCTCAAATGGACCCTGCCCTTTAAGAGCCCTAGCAAGCCTTGTTCTAGACAGAGAGTGTGAATGAAAACCTCTCACCGTCAGGGGCCTTTTAAAAAAAAAAGAGCTGCTGACAATTAATCATTTAACTTACACCTGTTTTGCTGGGGCAATCCTTCCCCAATCCCTATTTTTGCAGTCTTTACACTCTAGGGTTAGCTGGAGGTTTCAATACCCGAGTTTAAGCTTTTCCTCATTACTGAACATGAGATTTTTGACAAATGGAAAAAAAAAACAAAACCCCGAAACAAAACCAAATATCAGAAAAGACCATCTACAACAATTTTGCTTTGCTATAGAGGCAATGAAGTCTAAACATGAAGAGAAAAAGTAAGACAGAGCAAAACAAAACCTTGCAGCACTGCACTTCAAGGACACACCACAATGCAGGCTCTATCAAAAGTCTTACCATGAGCAGCTGATGAGGGGAGGGAGGGGAAAGACAGCAACCATTTTCTTGCTGAATTAAAAAGACAGGAGAAAATTTGTGATAAGGCCCAGGATGGCTGCTTTAGAAAGGTCGAACTGGTGGGGTAGGGAAACTCGGCACTTGTGGTCACTGGGAAGTGACCTACACCAGCCCAGCTGACCGCTGGATGAGAAGCTGAAGATCAGGATTCGCGTCAAATTCTAACAAAATTTGAACTGTAAATTGCAGAAAGAGAAACCGAAAAGAAAATTAATAAATAAATAAATACCAACTACCTTTTGAGTCTTCATCATATCAGCGTTTTGGGTCTTTCCAGAGCAAATCATCAGTCAGCTATGAAAACTTAGGTGGGCTGTTTGTGTGAGACGCATTACTCTTTGTTACAGAGTAAGCTGAAACCACAAGACTCATTTCAGTCAGAACCTCAAAATATACCCAACACTACACAACTCCTCCAAAACCCTGCAACATCCCCACTCTAATATGCAGAGTTTAATCTTTTTAAAAAAAAAACATGTTATAGGGTAACATTAAAAGCACGCCCTGCGTTCCCCAAACCATTATCCTCTTGAGAAGAAAGTAACATAAATGATGTATTTGCCTTGTAGTTTCTGCGGCAGCAGCTTGTAACCTGAGCACATTTTCCAGTTTTTCCCTACACAAATCAATGTCTTTTTTCTTCTGCTGCTGTTTCAAGCAGGGCCAGGTAAGCCCGCACCCCCACCACCACCAAGCAACACAGCCAGGCCAGAAAGCGAGAAAACTAACCGCTGTCAAAAATACTCTTCCTTCTGCCCACAGAAACCAATATCCAATGAGAACCAGAGTCTACACAACTCGCTGACTGCCCGTGTTACCTAGTTTGTCCCCCCCCAGCCAGGCTGGACCGCACATCACCTAGAGACACGCATGCAACAGCGGCAGCGAGGAGGTGATGGTGCAGGAGCCCGTTCTCGGCATCTCCAGATCGAAGGGGAAGTACTCCCCCAAACTCTACAAGATAACCTGGCGCATAAATGCATGCAAAAAAAATCAAATTCGATGGATCTCTGAAATCTGTTTCGTTTCAAGCAAAGAGTTAAAGAACAAACCAAAACTGATAAAATTGCTGCTACCTTTCTTTGAACTGCGCTCAGACCTACTCTTTGAAGGAAGAGCCGCCTTTCTTAAAATACATTTGAATGCACTATTTTTGTCTTTATCTTAGAAGGCCTGATTTCCCCTCACAGCCCTGCAATTGGTTACAATAATAGGTTTCTCAGAGCTGGACAAGTTAAGAAGAGGTTTTATAATTTCATATGCACAAAAACGTAGGGAATTCGCTGCCTTCATTTTTTTAGTTTCAAGTGCAGCCCCCTCACTCCCCACCCTACAAATACTCACAGGTGCAGGAGCTCTACTCTTCCAAGCAGTGCCATGGAAGTCAGTGTGACCGCTCCTGCTGCTCACCTTACCGAAATATCCAAGTGCGTGGCAGCCACGACAGGCAGAATTCACACATGCGCTTAGAGATGCTTCTACCTACATCTTACAGGTGGAGCAGAAGCAAAAGGATCTGTTAATTTTAGGGACAGAAAAAAAAAACGTAATTCTGATCACAATTTTTCATTGGAAGCATTTGAAGCTATGCAGCCTCCCCCAAAAACACGCGAGGGGAGGAAAAAAATTGTTTCCATATCACAATTATTTTGTATCTATCACACACTGCTTAGGTTTTTTTTTTTAAAAAAAAACAACCAAACAATGTATTTCTAAGGAAGCTGAAATGAAACTTCCTTATCTTGCAAGTTATTATGACACATCATAAGGAGACACAACCTTCCAGCACCAGAGTCTCACAATGATGTTACAGATCCCAAGGCCCTTCTTTAATTTACTACTGTCCCATTACAGAATTGGGGAAGGGAGAGAACAGTCTTTGGGAACACTTTGCCAAGTAAGTTTTTAAGCAACGTATTCCCCACTTGCTTAGAACAAACAAAAAAATAAAATAAGATGAAAGTATTCACAGCAAAATACTATCTTAGTGCTTTAGGAAACCTACGGTGTGTTACAAGACCACTCTTCTTACACTTTTCTCATACTCCCTGCCAGATGCCAAGTTACAAGCTCACTTTACAATCGCAAGCCTCACTGTATCACTGGAAATATTAAAGCGGCCAGAAGTAACGGAGTTTTGAGTTTAAAACCTAGGAATTCCTTTTTTTCTACCTAGGCTAGTTGAGCGCTACCCAAAAGCGAAACAAACCCGAAACAAGGGCTCGCTTTATGGTGTTAAACGCATAGTGGAGTATTCGCAGAGACGTGTGATCAGCAGTAACACAAAGGCTGAGAAAATTAAACGGATAAGACACGAAGACTTTTTCAGTCCATCCAAACACAACCTGAGTCAACGCTGGGTAGAGAGGTTAGTCACGCTGTGGTTTATTTACGCTCACGCTGGCCCATGCGGGAGTGATGCAAAGAGCGGAGGCAGGATGCCTACCCAGCCACCCGCTGCCCCATCCCTCTCCCCCGGGGAGGGATGCCAATGGCAGGACGTACATCGACAGCGGAGTGATTAAGCTCCAGCCTTATCATTTCAGCGAGAGGCCGGTTCTTCACTCAGGCCAGCTTCCACAGTGAAGTGCCTTACTTGTACTTGAGCTCTTTTTTGGCTTTTCAAGACACGCTGGTTTGACCGCCACGCCGACAACGCTGCTCAGTTCCTCACTGGAGTCTCCCAACTTCAGAAACACAAGCTGCTTATCCATGGTAGCTCAACACATCATAAGAGCACTTATTGTTGAGTAGGGTATATTTCAGCTTTTAGTTTTTCCAAAATACATCAGACTATTTCTTATAGAACAAAAACGCACACATTTTCTTCATACCAAAAATCACCTCTCTGAATTCTAAACAAATATTGAAATTGGTTTGTCTGAAGCGAAGCTGCACAGCTTAACTTCCACGCCATGTCTCCACGCATGGAGCACGGATGAAGCAGCACTTGTTAAAATACGTGCCTTGGACAAGCCTTAGGAAAAAAGGTAACATACCAACCAGGGCACATCACGTCCCATCACTCCAGTGGGTAACAAAGTGAAACGGGTTATTTCTACATAGATGCGTCTTATTAAGGAAACGTCTCCATTCTGATCCAATTTAACATCCAGAACAAGACCACAAGGTAGACAAGCGATCATGGCAAACAGCTGCATACACCGCACACAGGAACGGCTCACGCATACATTATGGGGACGGGTCACTTTATGGTGACACCACAGCCTGAGCGAGGGCAGGGGGCAGGTCCCGAGGGAGCTCTGCGGGCCGGTGCCCGGGGCAGGATGGGTACGGGCAGTGGGGTGGCCCCCGGCGAGCCGCCCGGCCAGCCAGGCCCGAGCTTGCCAGGTGAACTCTCCCCTCTTCCCATACTTACAGTAAAATTATAGCTGTCAAAGACATAAAACTTCACCCCCCGTGATTACCCGCTTAAAACATTAATCATGCAGTTAAAGCACTGTGCGGCGTTTTCCATAAATAGTTTAGTTATGGGTCATCATATTTATTTTGCTGCTATCGTACTGGTCTGTAAAAAAAAAAAAACACACAAAAAACAAAAAATCTCTAAACCTCACCAGTAACTGCCTGAATCGCGACTGGTGTGGGTGCACTGGGACAGCAGGTACAGGTCAGATCTTACTGGGCAAACCCCGCTAAGTTGACACCTGGAGCAGTCAAGCCAGCCCAGTCGACTGGCAGATGTGAAAACCGCTGTGTAAAGCCCGCAGAAGGATGAGTAGGCACTATCCATTTATTAACTGGTTAACTGCCAATTAA
>VZSZ01006996.1:26966-37927 GCA_013398815.1 Ibidorhyncha struthersii | reverse complement strand
CCCCGGTTGAAAACAAAGCAAACTCTTTTTTAAAAAAAAAAAAAAAATAAAAAATAATTTTTTTCTTGCTACTGCTGTGATGGAAAGCTCAGGGGGAAAAAAAAAATCGCCTTATTCTAACTGTATTTGCAAAAGCTGCTGGACGTTTGTATATATTTTTGTGCCGTGCCTTCCGAGGAGCTGAGCTTCCTGCGACAGATGCAGGATTTTGCACTGTTAGCTTTGCTGGGGGAAAAAAAATACATATATCTGCAGTGAAGCAGGTAGCTCTGAAAGCTTTTTTAATTTTTAAATAGAAATCTGAGAAATATTGCCGTGCTGCAGCAGCTGGCAATTAGTAATAGTTAAAGGTAGGGGTTTCCACGTGTGTCCCCATTATTTATTCTATACTCATTAATGATTCAGAAATGCTGTGGCTCTTGGAGGCAATATTTAGTTTAGTCATGGTTATGGAGCTCATTTTCTGTCACGAACAATCAAAATTGGAAAATCCTATTGCAGCGGGTTCAAAACGAGCGCCTGTTCACAAAAGGCACGCTGCAAAGCATAATGTTTCTCCTTTGCAAAGTGGAGTGCAATATTATCTGGGTGCCTGTGTGTGTGCTTTTTGTGTCAGAAGGATCACAAAATTACTTCTGACAATTTTTTTTCTTGAGCATTTTGACACTGGCTAAATATAGAGAGTTGAACAATCCTGCTGTCACGACCAAAAATGCTTTCTGTTTTCTGAAGAAAAGGCTTTAAGAGCTCAAAAATAAAATCATTCTTCAAGGCTTAATGTGCTGTCTGAGCCATTTTGTTTAATCATATATTTCAGTTTGGTAAAGGCCACAGGTTGAGTAATTAACAATAACTCGGTTTCATTTGTCAAAAACAATTTAGCTGTGTAAAATATACTCCACTGCAAGTCAGAAGGCTCCTCAATTCCACATGGAGAGAAAAGAAATACCAACCCCCCTGGATTTTTAGGTTTCGTTTTTTTTTCCTAAAGACTAAATTTTTGATCACATGTTCCGAACACGAAAATGACAGCAGGATCCTGGATCCTTTATAAGTTCTTTCTAGTTCTTGTGTAAAACGTTGGTCTGAGGACAATACAGATCATTTAAAATTATTGCCTTTGCTTAAATAAATAGCAGTGGATATATCCTACCTTTCTTTTTACTGACAGTATCATTTTTTTTCTTCTCCTTTACTGCCTGTAAACCATTTCAGATCACTTGCAAGTCACTGCGTGTGGATTTGAAATCTCTTTTAATGCCCTGAGAAGCATGTAGGCAGCGGGAGGGTTTTTTTAGCTACAGTCTGGATCCCCCTGTCTCCCATCAGCTGCAGAGGTGCACAGTTGCAGGCCATCACCGTAGCTTACTGGGTATTGAAATTTTGAAAATACAAAGCGATTTGAGAGCAATATTAAACAATTCTCCACATTAACGGCAGGCGGAGGTCTCACTGGAGGGGAGGTTTGCGGGCTGTCAGTAGAAGCGGGCAAGCGGGACGGGGGCTGCCTGCTCTGGCTGGCTGTGTCTCAAAGGAGGGGGCGAACCGAAGCCTTTTCTTCGCAAAAGCTTAATACTGCAAAAAAGACATCTGTCAGACGTATGCGAGGGGGACTGGCTCGCAGGAACGGCTTCATTAAACGGCAGGGTTGGTATTGAAATTCAGTTCGGTTGCCTGGGGATGGACCAGGCTGGACTTCCCCGGCTCCTCGCTGCAGGGGAGGAGGCTGCAGCGGTGGGGGTCTCTGAGGGCAACAGCAAAGCACCACTGCATCACAGCCTGGCAGCTCCTTCCCAGAAGAGGAGTTTGGGGAGGATGAAAGCACGCACCCGTCCTTTCAAAAGCAGGTATGAAACCCTAATTCCGCACAGGACAGCACCGCTCTCCCCACGCTCATGCAGTGTCTCACGCTGCTGGCCACAGCGTCATGACGTGAGGGGCAAAAATCCCAACATCAGCAGCTGAGCATCTCTTTTTCTGGCTTTGTTAGGGCTTAGATTCAAACCACCGTGGAAGCCACGGTCTGGCATGTAATGTCATTGCATGGGTGCTGGGCAGGTGCCGTATCTGCTCGCAGGCGGTGAGTTTGTCCCCGGGTCCCCAGTGTGTATGGCAGCGCCTGCTCTGCTTCCGTGGGTAAGAAACGAGGTCTTGCGCCACAGCCACGCTGGCTGCAGGCCAGGAGGCAGATACCTGTCCTTTTGCGTTACACAGCCTTCACAGGGGAATTCAGAGCCGAGAGCGTCACGCAGCTTTTCCATTTCCTTGGTTTGCTAAGCCCATTACAAAAAGACACCTTTCAACTCGTGCGTTGAGGTCCGTTCTTTCCAGCTCGTCTTTAGGAGTACTGAAGACATTGTCTGCACAGCCCCCTTCCTGTGCTCTTCCCAGGGCTAGTGCAAACATCCATCCCTCTCCTGCAAATGCTCGTCCAGCCCCAGTGCCACACGGCGCTGAGAACCCACAGTCCTCGTGACATTGGTGGAAGCCGGAGGTGCTGTGAGGGACAACCAGCACCTTCTCAGATGAAGTCCTTGTGTCCTGCCTGGCCAGCTGCCCCTGAGATCGCTGGAGTCAGTGTTTGTCTCTGTTCACTTTGGTGAATATTTCATTGGTCCTACAGTGCACTGAAAGAGAAAAAAGAAAAAAAGCACTACCAAACCCAAATATTTTACTTTAGATTAAACTCTTGCTTAATGTTAAGCCCCTATGGAAATCTTTGCCTGAGTGTAAATGTCTGCAAGATCAGCTTATTAACTTATGCCCAACTTTGCAAACAAATGCCGCACGTGCTCGCCGACAGAAGGGATGAAGGGCTGCTAAACCTATTCCTTTGTTTTCTTACTGAAATGGTTTTCTCATGACCATAATGAAGTGGGAAGGCCGCACACTTGGCAAAGAAGCGGATGTTAAGTTGTGCTGGTGGAAAAAGACATCGAGTAGGCTGAAATAGCACCGGGTCGGCTTGTTGCATTTGGCACCACACATCTGGAGAGCGGCTGCATGCTGAACAGCATGCACGTGGCCCCGCGGGAAAAGCAGGGAATCTCCTCCTCGTGGAAAATACTCCGGATGAGATTTAGGTACCTTTACTCGCACTTAAATAAACCAGGTTTTATGGCACAGATACGTCCAGCACATCACCCCCGGCTCTTGGAGGTGGTTCTCCATCGCTTTCGTGCAGGATCTTCTCATCCCTAGGGAGTCCTGGAGAAGGACCACGAGAGAAAAAGGAGGGGACATACATCAGGGTGGCCTGAGCCAATGGTTTGGAAGATAGGCAAGATAAATAGTCCGTCCAGATCTGACAGAGGAATAACCCGCCCTGCCTTTCAGACGGCAGTGGGCTCCTTGAACCTGAAAACGAGGTCTCACCTGATGCCAGGCTCTCCTCCTGGTGCAAGAGTCTGTGGCCAGTCGAGGGGCAGCTGATGCAAACACCACCCGGAGCAGCTTCGGGGGCAACCGTGGCCCCTACCTCGCGTGTCGCCTGTTCCACTGACTGCGAAGACGTGCCTCACAGGCCACTTGCTGGCAGCTGGGGCAAAAGAAGGCACCCTCCAGATTAGTTTGCCTCATGCGCTTTGTGCAATGTCTGGCTTGGTGTTAGAGGTGGCAAAGGACGTAACAGGTTAAATTTTATAGAGCTGGGCTATGAATGTAATGTATCTTCTGCAGCTCTTTACGACCTGGTGCCACACTTCATAGCTCTTAACAAGGGCGCTGTATGAGGTATGCACTCAGCGTGTTGTTCCAGCAAGCAAAGAGCTGTGTTTCACGGTGTGGTACCAAAGCATTTCACAGAGTTCAGAGCCATTTAGTGGCAGGTAAACTCTTTTCAGGGATCATTTCACAGCAGAAACTTGTATCAATATGAAAATGCACTGAGGTAGCAAGGCAAGAGCGAGGTGAGCAGCAGAGAACATTATAACCATCATAAAGACTCTGAATAATCATCGCAAAACTCTGTTTATTTCTCTCTGTATGTGGCACGGGGGATATAAAATGGGATTTACAGCACATAAAGCTGTGAAGACCTGCCTTGTCCATTCTAGCCGGCTCCTTCAGCCCTGAAGCACCGCTCCAGGGACCGCTCCGGTGATGCTCCCTTCACTTCTCATTCCTGCGTGCATGTGCTGCCAGCGCGCTCCTCGCACAAGGCCCTTCTTAAAATTAAAGATGAGGTGGGGAAAAAATACCTTATCTTCACTGCCCTGGAAACTGCGCAAAGACTAAGAGTGGGCATTGTGAGCAGCAGCCTGCCTTGCATGAAGGCACAGCTCTTCCTTCTCTTCCTCTTCTTTCTCCTCCCCTTCCCCTTCCCCTTCCCCTTCCCCTTCCCCTTCCCCTTCTTCCTCCTCCTATTGCTCCTCCCATGGGGCACAGCAGCTAAACCCTGCAGTTCACCCCACAGAGCTGCAGGGCCAATGCACTCACAGTTCTGTAGTATTTTCTTCAAGCATCCCTAATTAAATATTGCCATCTCCTAGAACCGATTTGCCAGGTTTGCCTGTGTTCTCGCTCCCTGCCACCTGGCCACAGCAGTGCATCATGACCTGGGCAAGAAGCTCTCAGGGGCAGCAGGATTTTTTCTCAAGGCTTCGTCTCAGCCAGGTGCTCCACACTGGGTCGTTTGGTGCAGCTCCAACACCAAAACCATGGCACGGTGAGCTGCAGGTGATGGGGTGGACACCCAAACCCTTTGGGAGGAGGAAGGGACCACCAGCTCCTCCCATCCCCTTTGCTCTGAGGGATGTGCTGTACATCGTGGTCCTTGGCCAGACAAAGATGGGGCTGGTGGTAGAACTGTGGTCCTTTTTCTCTGCCATAGAAAAGAGGGGAAGCTTGTGATGTGGGTGGTGATGCTGCTTTGGAGGAACTACTTCAGATGTAACTCGCAACAGCTGGAGCCCAATATTAGAAGATGAGCCTCTGTAAGACACTTTCCCACCCTTCCTGGGGAAGCCAGTGTCTGCCCTGGGCTGATAGGGGCTTTATGCCCTGCTCCCTTAATAAAAGCATCCATATATAGTGATGGGTGCAGCACAGCATCGGTACCAAACGGGGTCACACTTGGACATAAAATATTTTGGAATGGAAACGATTGCTCAGTTCCCCTTGTCTCCCTGAATCTACAGGGCTGGCAAGAAACGATGAAAATAAACCAAAAAAAATAGTCATTTATGTCCCTATAAATTTTTTTCATTGAAGTCTTTTCTCCAGTGGGAAAAAATTCCTTTGAGTAAAATGGGTCTTCTTTTTTCACAGGGGTGGGGGGTTGAGTAGAAATGTTTTAAGATGCAAAAGATGTTTTTCTGACTGTGCTTTTTTGGACAGATAAGAGAAAATGACTAGTCCTGTATGGCTGGAAAAGTTTTAGTTTTATTCAGGAAAAAGCCAAAATACTTTTTGATCTCTCTGGTTTGGGTTTGATGGGAGGTGCTCTGTTAGTTTGCTTTGAAAGAGGGAAAAACCCTCCTGGCTTGTTTCAGTTCCAATTTTTTCCTGGAAAACAGACACAACATTTTGCAGTAAGCTCTTGTAAAAATATATATTTGTGGCACCCGCCTGCAGCTGTGAGGGCATATGGAGTGGGAGAAGAGCCGCTGAATAACACGATAGTGTTTTCACAGCCACTTCTCCAAACCAGGACCTCACTTTCAATCGTGCCCTGAAACCTTCCATCTCCTCCTGGCCCCTCTTCACCTCTGCCTCCGTGTTCACCCCTGCCAGGCAGAACCTAAGTCCAGACCTGGTTTCACTGGCGCATGTTGGGGTATAGTTAATAGAGATGTCATTTGAAATCGGATGCTGTGTGAGACTTTTTACGGCAAGTCAGATAAAAGTTGCGTAGCCCCTTGTCCCCAGAACTGAGCAAAAAAAGACCCTTTCTTGCTCTATACCCTCCCAAGGCAGCTCCAGAAGAGAGGGACTTGCTGATTTTTTTTGCATAACACACCAATGGGTTTAACCTANTTGGGACTTGCAGTAAATGCATCGTGCAGGAAGCCAGGCATCTCCCAGGGAGCCTGCATGGACCTGGCAGCTCCTTCTTTCTGTTGAAGCCGTGCCCGTGCTCCTAAAGATTTTAAATAACACATGAAACATGTTGTAAGTTATGGGAATGCTGCTGCTGCTTTCTGATAGTTTTTCTGGATCAGTGGCGACGGGAAGGAGTGGCGAACGTTGGAACGGGAACATCTGCATCACTGGCTGCCATCATCGGGATGGGGACCACAGATCACAAACAAAGAGCGGCTCCTTTCTGGAATTCCCCCTCTAAATTAAATGCTGCTCCTGTAGGGAAAGCATAGAGGTTATTTGAGTTATTGTGTGTTATTGGACATATGCAATGCCAGAAGAAACAGCAATATAGCCATTTGCTGTTCCCGAATAAAACCTGAACGGCTCTGCTCTCCATGTCAAGATTTATTTGTGTGGTATGTATGGTCCTGTCTTTTGGCACAAACCTTATTTCCCTCCGCACTCCCTCTGCCTTTGTTCAATCCTCCTTCTCCAACAAGGATTTAGCGGGGATTAGCAGCCCCCCAGCCTCTCTGCACCCCTCGCCGTCGGGACCGGCAGCTTCTGGCTCGGGATGGGCAAAGCCAGCCCTGGCCCCCATGAAGTGCACCAAGCACCAAATCCTGCCCTCTTCTCCCAACCCCAAGAAATTCGGCATCGCCATTGCAGAGTGGGGCTCCTGCTTAGCCCGGGATCGGGCGAGCGAGATCCTCGTGGATGGCCAGGCCAGTAATTTGGATAAAATGTGAATGAAACAATGTAAGAGGAAAATGTAAGTACAAATTGTAAAGGCTGCACACAAACAATGCTTCCTGCTATTAATTCAAAGGCATCAATAGCTGAGTGCTTTCAGGGCACAGTATCTATTCTGTTTTCCATTTATATGCTAGAATTGTGGTAGATGTCAGGAGAATTTAATACACATGATGTAGGCATATGAATAAGCTGGATCCTTTTCTGGGAACAAGTATTCATAAGTCTCCATGTGGTTCCACATCTACAAAGACATGGGTATTTATTTCATGAGATCTGGACTCCATTTCAGGCAAGAAAAATCCCACTGAAGCCAATGGGGAATCTTTCTGTTCACGTCAATGGATCTCAGAGCCCCAATTCAGGAATGCACTTAAAACACATGCTTAACTTTAAAGCCAGGCTTAAGTCTCACTGAAGTCCATTAGATGTAAGCGTATGCTTTTGCTGAAAGATGAGGAATTTAAACAAGCATTTATGTGCTTACCTGAATCAAAGCTTGGCTCACGCTCACAGCAGAGCGAAGCTGAGGCTCGTAAAAGAAGTACTACAGAAATAGCACACATCTGAAGTTTCACAGGTCCAGGTTGTCGGTCTGCCGTTATCCAGCCAGCGTGGGGTGAAAGGCTCTTTTGCAGTTGAAGGCAGAGTGCGACACGCGTTTGTATCTGCTCCGATTTCCCCGAATGGTCCGGATAAACATCACTGATTCACACGGCCAGCAGCGAGCCTGACCCCCAGTTGAGCGGGGGCTCCCAGCCCACCGGGGACTCGTGCCTCCCCACCAGGCACAGACCCCCCCACCACTTCAGGGAGAAAGACACCTCTGTCTTCCCCCAACAAGCACTCAGGTGTCCTGCGTTCACTCCTTGTTGGCATCAAAACACCAGTTCTTCCCCAAAATCCTTCCCGCGAAGCAGCCTGGCTTTGCCTTGGGGGCTGGAGGAAGCCCCAGCAGGTGCCGCAGCCCCCCTAGGGTAATGGTCTGTGCCAAGTTATTGTCCCCCATGCACAAGATATAATTTAGGGTCAGCAAACGCAAGTCCTACAGAGGCCCAATAGCTCTGCATCCCTCCTTGGGTACAAGCCACTGCCAGCCAGGTTGCAGAGAAAGGGTGCGTTAGCGCTAGCCAATAACGTCGGCAAGTCAAAAAATGAGTTGCCAGCTCAGGCAGGGAGAGGAGGGGATTCCCTGGGCTGGCTGCGGGGTGGGACAGAGGGACTTGGAGAGCACAGGAGTGGGAAATCCTCTAGAGAGTTGGACATCACCTTGGCCACTTCTGCCGTGTATTTATTTTCCCTCTCGCAAGCCCTCACTCTGGCTTTTAGCAACCCCCAGCTGAATGAGTGACCTGCTCTGAGCTCCAAGATTCAACATCTGCAGTGATTAATTTCCTCAGGATTAAGTTCCTCTGGTTTAAAACAACAGATAATGGCTAATAAGGGGAAACATCCCTATCATAAACACTGCTTTGGCATTTACCATTTGAAATAATTTATATTCTCTGGTCTAGTGGGTTTGTATCACCAGACTTAATGACTGTTTCTGTTTAATTTTCAGATGCTTAATTGCAGTAGAACACTTCAACACCATTAAATTAAAACAAGCTACCAGCTTTTCCTTGCCTATGCTGCTGGCCTGGCTCCAAGTGACATTTAAAGCGATCTCAGATGTTTTATTCCTGCCACACAGGCTGCTCGCTTACGAACAAAAAGTGTGTGTGCGCATCGGGCTGGGGGGGGTCGTGCATAAAGCCACCAACATGGGAGCATTAAAAGCAACTTCCAGGCAGAAGAGAATTGGGATGAGGCTTGGTAGCCACCAACTGCTTTCCCTTCTCCAGAACAGATCGGCAGCACCTGGTCATGCCGATGGCCAAGGTACCACCGGGTGAAGGGTTTGGGGCAAAGAAGAACCCCAAAATGGGAGCAGACCCCAGAGATGAGCCATCAGTCCCCAGCCTTGGCAGGCCTCCCTGTTTGGCCCAGCACAAGCTCTGCTGGGGCTTCGCTGGAAAAGATCCTGTTAAGGGGCTTTATCTCGGGCAATTTCACATCTTTGAGCAAATTTTCCAATGTGGAAGTACTTTGGGTTTCAGGTACCTATTAAAAAGGAGTAAGAGGAAATGGAGTTCCTCTATAAGTTAATATTCTTTGGTAATGGATGTTTAGAGTTAGTATGTGTCTTTACAACATCATTCATAGGGGTATTGTTTGCTTCTGACAGTTTTTCTTTTAAGATTAATGTGCTTATGAAAACCTTGTGCACTGCTCTATGAGGCAAGCTTGAAATCCATCAGCAATACCATCGCCATGACACAATGCTGGGAGAGCAAAGCAAATGACAAACAGAATCTGGTTTTTCAGAGACCAGTGTGTGTTGAAGAGAAATGATCTGAGGCAAAATTTGGCCTCTCTCCAGCCACCCTTCCTGTTCTGCTGTTGGCACTACCAGAGAAGAGGGAGAGAGTAAAAATACATGCGAGGGAGTGAAAGAAAACAAAATTAATTGGGGGGAAAAAATAACTCAAACCTGCTAGTGTTTGGTCTCTTTTTAGCAAACAAGCATATGGAAAATTCATATAAAGTTTAAAGACTATTTCAGCCAAACATGCTTGTTATACATATAAATAATTTCATCAGAGATCAGCGGAAACAATGCAATTAGAGGCGAGTTGCATTTAGCATGTTGGGATTGCATCCAGTTGACGTGCATCCTTGTGAAAATTCAAACATCATGGACCAGACCCTGAGCTACTCTCCATTGCCAAAGCTGTGCTGATTTTTTCTTTTTTTTTTTTTTTTTTTTTGGTCATGGGTTTTTTACTGTTTGCTCCCCCAACCCTGATGAGACAAGACAAGGGTCTGGCCTCCCTGCAGCAGGAGACAAAGCAGCGCGAACACGCTGGGTTAAGTGTTACGTGCTGTAGTTGGACACGGGGGAGCCGAGAGCCTCGCAGAAAGTATGGAACCACCGCCGGTAGGTGATGGTGGCTGCCCTAAGAGGAAGCTGCAGAAGGAGAGGGTGTTGATGCGCTGCTCCGGGTGGCCAAGTCCTTCCCACAGACCCCCAGATCATTCAGAGGCTTTGCGGAAAAGCGGGTGACATTTGGAGGGGAAAAAAAAAAAACAAAACAAACGTTAAATGTTACACTTACTTGGGCCAAGGTGGCCTTGTATTCACACCTGCGTCCTGGTCACCTGTAGGAAGAACACTGTCCCATGTTCCAGACAATCCAGGGGCTACGTGAAGGCAACGCCCTCCGCTCGCCACACTCAAGGCTGGGAGAGACCAAAAAAGCATTCAAGCAATATTTGTGCTGGGTTACCCGATCCTAGCGCCAGGATGAATGCAAGAACAGCCTGAGTTCAGCCTCTCACACTCCTGTTTTGATCGTTATCTCAAAATGAGACACAATGCCCATTTTTTCTTTCTATTATAGCTATCTGAAGAATACCACTTAGAATTAATTTCATTCTCCCAGATTTTTTAGCACAGCAACAAGAAAACACAGGAGGCACAGACTTAGTCCTGTGCAGCTCCTCTCAACGAATCTGCTTTCCTGATGAAAACTTGTGACGCTATATTTAATAAAGCCTCTAGTAAACCTGAAAGGGATTCCTTTTCCTCAGAAATACCGATGGCTGAGACCACCTGGGACCGCCTTCCCATCTCCTCCGGGAGCCCGAGCTGCTCTTTCAGCTTTCCGAGGGAAGGATACTGGCAAGGGCCAGCTGTCCATCCATCCCTCCCTCCCTCCCTCCATCTTTTTGACGCCTATTGCTCAGTGCCCACCCACACATTTTGCCATCCTCTGGCAAACGTCAACAGCAGCCTCAAAAATATTAATTTTCTAGCAGTGAGATGCAGCGGCTGGGGGAGACCCTGGGCTGTGGCCCCACTCCAAGGAAGGGGCTCCCCTGAGCAGCCATGAGGACACAGGAAAAGCCCCCAGAGCTGCTTCTCATTACTCTGTCTGTAGTAATTTTCATCAGACCAGGTTCAGACAGGCTCCTCACTGCGGGTGCAACCCACAGCCCGACCAAGGAGGCTCCATGCCAAAGAGCTTGCCTGGATCGGCAAAAGAAGGAAGATGAGCAAAGAACCAGAAGCCCAGGAAGGGTGAGCAAGTCCCCCAGGATCATTTATTAGAGAGGGAAGAAAAAAAAAAAAAAAAAACAGA
>VZSZ01006996.1:1669-16799 GCA_013398815.1 Ibidorhyncha struthersii | reverse complement strand
AGAGCTAAAAGGTCTCTGTCCTGCAGAAATCAGCAGATCAGCTTGCTTTCAAGAATGTGGCACTTGTGATTACTGCAAGAAGAGGGGAAAGAGAAGTATCGCGGGTCAGTTGGGATGATCCAGGCGGGCTTTTCTGGGAAATGCCTGAATCCGATTCACTTGGAGGGACTCGGGAATCTGGGAGAGCTGTTGTCAGCACAGCTGCAGGGGAGCGCAGCCCGCATCCAGCGCCGCACGCTCTGTCCCTCCGCTGAACGACATTTGGCTGTGCTCAGAAGGTATTTGGAGAGGATTCGGGGGGGGGGGGAAAGGGGGGGTGTTAAAATCCCCATTGTTGGGCGGCTGCAGCTGCCGCAGCTGCCCGGGCGGAGATGCGGGGAGCGGCCACACGGTGTCAGCGGAGATCGCCGCATCGCCGGCCCCGCACCGGCTGCTGGCCCAGCCCGAGGGACACCATCGGCGGGGGGCGAGAGGGGTTCCGCTTTGTTCCCGCGCTCCCGAGGAGCCTCCCGTCCCGACCTGCCATCTCTCCCCGCCCCCTCCCCGCGGCGGTCCCTTTGGCTTCGTTCCAACCGCGCTGAAAAACCCCGGGGTCCCACCGCTGTCCTTCCTTCGCCGGTGTCCGGGGGTGGATGCTTCTGGCAGCCCCAGCGGCTCTCAGACCAGAAAGGGGAAGGGACCAGCAAGGCTGTCCCGGGCACGCAGAGGTGGTCAACCCCCTGCCTGTGCCACGGACAGGGGCCAGCTGGCCCCAAACCAGGTGACAGGCACCTCGCGATGCACTGATAACCTCTGCCAGCATTGCCTCCTCTCCGGTTATTCCCCCACCACCACCTTTCCCTTTTTGTGCCCACTTCTTCCTATTCATTCCCTCTCTTCCGTACTTCTTGCTCCATCCCTCCTATGCTGCCAGCGTCCCCAGCTCTGGCCTTCCCTCCATGCAGCAGAAGGCACCTTAGCATGGGGACACAGCCCCTGTGGCACAGCTCAGCGGGGGCTGTTTACTCGCTGGGCAGCCTTACTTCAGTGCTTATATTTTAATTCTTGCGTACTTACATCTTAAGCTGGCTGGTCAGTTATATTATTGAGCCTATTTTAATGGTGCTATACCAGCGTGGTGAGTACTAAGGATGTAGCCCTCTGTTTTTATCATTACTGATTTGCTGCAGGACCGCATGGAAATACACGTTTGAAATATAACTTCCCAACTCCACATTGAGAGACTATGAGACACTACCAAACGGAACTTTTAAAGCAAAATGTTGCTTTATACACTGGCTTTATTCTGGCACCACTAAGGCAGCGTTAAGAGAAAAGGTCAAATGGTGCTATGATACTCTTTTCTAGGCAGAAGAGACTACACAGCTGGCAACGTGGGTTTCAGTGGATATTTTCCTTAAATGAAATTTGTAGTAGTGCTGAGCACTGATTGGCGGAAGCACTGACTCAAAGCAGCTCACAGGAACACCCTCCCGATGCGTACGGAAGCACTGGCAGGGCAATGCCAACACCCGAAAATTCACACTCAGCTCGACCCCAGCTGGGCTGTCAGCATGGTCTGACTCCCACGGACCAGCACACTCACAGAGGCAGGTCAGGCTGTCAGTGTGGTTTGACTCCCGTGGTCCCACACCGTCACCGAGGTGGGTCATGCTCACCACTGAGCACTGGGAACATCCACCTCAGCCAAGGAGACAGTCTTGCTCACACCAGCAAGGGATTTCCCCTCGGCAGCAAGAAAGGGCTCCTCCCCAAGCTTTTGCATTGTAACCCGCACCACAGCTGAAACCACATCCAAAAATCAGCCCCACGTATTTCCCTGATGTGCCGAAGTGAACAGAGCCGCTCCTGGTACGTGGGGGGGGGGCTGAGCTCTGACCCGCACGAGCGCCTGGGCTGCCTGGGCTTTCACACCACTCCATCCCTTACAAGACACCTAGTCCTGCACTGGCCTCCAGTGAGCAATGACAGTCAGGTACCCCCCTCTGCTGTGGGGAGGAAGACATTCAGAGGACCCCCACACCAGCCGAGGCCACACAGTGGCTGCCTTTTCCGTGCCGCTCGTGTCCAAACAAGTAATAGAAAGTCCTGAAAAATAATGAATTCTGCTTCAAACGTAACACCATGTTTAAAATGCAGTAGGTTTCTTTACACTCATCTTCAGGTGTCCGTGCCCTTTGAACGCACCTACTTCAGTTTTTCCACTACAGGCAGCAGTGCTGGCAATTTTTCTCCCCCTTTAAACCAGAGCAGAGATCACAGAAGAATGTAACAGCAAGAATCCAACAAAATGGGGCTCTAAAACTAGATGTGTATTGCGGGGTTTCCAGCAAAAGGGATCAATAACCTCCAAGTATGATTTTATGGCCTTCTGGAATACGAAACTGGTTCAGCTGGGGCATCTGAACAGGCACTTTGCAATCATAGAGAGACAATTACTAAGAAAAATTTCAAAGATTAAGTAAAAGCAATCTCTCCCTTTGGCCAGAACTGCACCACCTCCAGCACAGAGAGGTCCCAGTTCATACCAGGGTATTAAAAAATATAAAAGCTATTAAAGTAAACACGGTGACAAACGGCAATCAGCAGCATAACCCTACACTTTGCTATAATGAAGCAACACACTTTTACGCCAGGTAGGAGTATTCTGGGAACTTTTCTTGGAAGTTTGGAGTTTTCCTTCCATCCAAACTTCCCTTTCCTGCCAGCTGCCTCCCTGGGGTTCCAGTAACTTTTTGGAGTCCGGTATGGGCCAAAACACTGTTTTCCTGCAAAAAGGACCTGGACTGCTCCATGAAGGAGCGAAACGCTGAGATCTCAGCCCACCCTTCATCAGCCTGGGAGATGCCAGGGCACTAAAGGCACGTTAAGAGTGCTGGGCACAAAATGTGCCCTATCACAGACTCCATCAGCCATTCCCCTGATTACTGCTGTGCTAACCCCGCTCCGTGCTCCAGGGAACTCCCTTACAAACTGAGACCCATCACGCAATCACTAAAACATGGAGGTGGGCAGTGCCAGGATTTCCCTCCCGGCTGTGTTATTGCTGGCTGCGCTGAGCAGTGTTTTAAGCGGATGGCTCCAAACACAGGGGGATTAGGTGGGATGGGAGAGCACGGCACTGCAGGGCTCGGGGGAGTCACACGGGGCAGCAGCTCTGTGCTGCTGGGGGGTTCCCACCTAAGGGCAAGTTGAAGGTGATGAATTTGCTTTGAAACATTCACTAGAAACTGAAAGAAAAAGATATGTATAATCTTTCCAGAACAAAGAGCGGATTTTTGCAGAAAACTAGTTCTGTTTCAACAAAAATATATATATAGGTTGGAAATGTTCCCTCCACACAAAAGTTCAGTGGGCTAAATTGGAATCTTCACCTTGGGGCAGATGAACAGTCGGGATGGTGTGAAACGCTGCAAAGGGAGACGAGTGGAAAACCGGGCTAAGCCACAGCAGAATAATCTTTTGGTGTATCCACTGGGACTCTTTTCTCTCCGACGCCAGCATAAACACACTTCACCTAATGCTGTTCTCAGCCAGAAGATTATCGGTGCACTCGCGCAGGCATAAAGAGGAGGTCTGCTCTACAACGAGACACCTTGAACAAACAGCACGCTGAACCCTAACCTCCGCCAGCACAGCGCACCGAGGACTGCTGAACGCAGGTCAGCGCCGCTCCCGCTGCCACCGGTAAGCTTCAAGACAAAAGTTACAGCTCCGGCTTACTACTGAGCCAACCAGTGGGAAAGCATTCACACCAGTGAGCGTGAAAACAAGCTGCACCCGTACAAGGCAGGCTGGTGTGATAGGAGTTACGTTATTGTGGCCATTTCGCTCCAAAAACAACGTGGTCTCCAAATCAAAATTGTTATAGCACTACAAAAGCAACATCCAGAACATATACCTGTTTATAGGGGGCAAGAATTAAATCAAAGTGCGCTGCCTTCGCCTTGCAGAAAGCTGTTGAGCTGCTGGAATTAAACCCAAACAATCTCCCAGACAATAAAACAGTATCTTCAGTTATTAAGGAAGAATATAGCTTTATAAAGCCTATATTGTACAACAGGGCATCGGGGCTAGGAGACAGTCAGAGCTGATAGCAGGAGATTCATGCCATGGACTGCGTATAGCTACTGACAGAGCAGCTACACATGTACTAGAGGGGAAAATTTAAAATGTGCAGTAATTAATAGGCAGCAGGACTACTATCGGTTTTCTCTGNGTAATATGGCTGGAGAGCCGCATTCAGATCGGCGTGTTGTAATGTGTCTGACAACATTATATTCTGATCCAGCTCTTCACGTAACCTTCAATTTATTTCTAAGCCCCTGTGTTTATTTAACCGAATCTGTCTTCCGTCGTTTGGAGCAGTAGCACTCAACCTTTAAACAGCCCAAGAGCCACTTCAGCCTCGAACAGATGCAGAGAGCTCCCGAGTCAGGGAGTCACAAAAGAGCCCGGCGCATTGTGCCGTGGGCGCCGAGGCGCACCGAGCCCCGTATTATTCATCGCACCGGCACCTCGGCAGGGGTTGTGAGCCGCGCGGCTTTGCTCGGCGCTGGGGAAGGGAGTGGGTGTTTCAAGGCTGGGCCATGCCAGCGGAGCGGCATGCGGGGGCTCGGGTGGGCTCCAGCGCAGCGGGAGCCAGGCAGGGGGGCGCAGGATCTCTGCAGCTGGAGGGCTGTAAGACTGGGGCTTTGATGCAGCGCCGTGGATCTCTCCTGCAGCCCTGGTGAGCCAACCTCTAGTGTTTCAGCACACTAACCCACCCATCCTTCACGCAATTACAGCTCCAGTCCCACCAAGGCACGTGCACAAGTGACCATCAGCAGCTGCTGGCCCTGGTGTGTCAGCACCAACCCACCAGCAGCTTTTGCAGAGGTGAGTCACAGTATCACCGTCTCCCTTCTAACAGCAGAGATGATTACCGGTTGCTCAATTATTTGTGAGCATCATCACAACCTTGTGGTACATTCGTCTCAAGAAAGGCCCCCTCTCCCTAAGCCTCTCTTCCTATACCCAATACTCCCCAACTACAAGAGGAGCCAGAGTCACACGCCAGACTGGTCCCAGGCGGGAGCAGCCCCGAGCGTGATGCCATGGCCTCACCGATGCCCCGACACCCAGCAGTTCCCCCCCACACCCCACGGCAGCCAGCACAGCCCCCGGCCACCAGCAGCTACCCCCTCCGCAGCACCGGCATCGGCACACAGGCCAAATCCTTCAGGATTTCAGTCATTTGCTGCTACGTTCCCCGAGAGCACAGAGTCACCAAGAGGCCCCAGAAAGCTGGGAACCCTCCGCGGGTGCTTTCCGAAGCCAGGGGTTTTGGGCACCGGGATCAGCCCCTCCTTTGCAGGGGCTGGAGAGGGGACAGGAAAACTTCAGCTGTGCCAAATCCATCTGCCCATGTCTGCGCGCTTGTCGCCCAGAGAACGAAACCCCAATGACTTCCTATTGCTTTGTCTTTCAGTTCGGCAGAGTTTTGTGCTGGCTTTGGGTTCACCACATGTCGTTTAGAAACCTAAAGCAATTTATAGGAAAAAAAAAAAAAAACAAACCTTGGCTTGCTTTTCTGTTTACTGTTCCCAAGCATAATGAAAATGTTAAAATGCTAAGTCACTTGACACCTGCCACCCCAGTAATGCACTTGCTTTACTTTTTTTGTAGGTACAAGAGTTGGTGAATATGTTTAAAGCTCTTCAATTCACTTAAGTCGAGAAAGACATGCTGCATATTCAATGAAATGCCACAGTTGTGACATGTTCCATATCCTCTGCTGTGTTAAGTCTCTTCATTTATTCTTTTACAGACAGTCACAGAATTTATTCTGTTATGAATAAAATTATCTCTGATGTCCTTCAGAAAATAATGTAGGGCTTTTGACTGAATGCTGGAAGTTCAAGGAAAATATTCCAGGTGTCCAGGACATGAAGAACAAGTCATTGAACCTCTTTCATTGAGCTGTCATCGCTTCCTCCAGCTTGCGTGCTGCACCCCTGGCTCCAGACAGGCTTCTGCCTTAGTGAATAATGATTAACAGCACCGAAGCCTTTAGTCTGCTGAATGCCAACCCACATGCACTGGAGCGATGTGGGCTGCCGCTTAAAAAAAAAATAAACTAATGCCTGTGGCCCAAATTCTCCTCAGGTACCACTTCAGCAATTTGCCCAGTGAAACCACAGGGATTTACAACAGCCAAGAAACCATCTCTGTTTGTTACCCCATTGCACACGACGGATAATGTTTTGCATGAAACTAGCGCTTTGGATTGGCTCGTTTCTTCTAAATCTTTTCAAGAGGCAGCCTGAGCTTCCTGGCCATGGGTGGGAGTCAGCCGCCTTGCAGCTTTACCCGATGTAGCGCTTACCTTTAGCTTTGGGTTGCTTTCAGTGCCGGCACAAAAATGAAGAACGCCAGGAACCAGAGACGAGGGAGGCATCCCAAGCCTGGGAGCAAAACCCCCGAGAAGAGGAGGGAGCGAGAGCGGGGTAGCGAGAAGGCAGCCACCAGCTTGGCACGCCACGCTGATTACTGTTCAGCTGGTCAGGCAGGGCACATCAGGCAAGCAATTTGCCATGGAGTCATGTAAGCCCATGTCTCCTGAGGAGGAGAGACCACACCACCTAATGAGGTACCTAGCCAGGGAGGCTGGGATGGGGAGCAAACGCCCAGCCTCCCCGAGGACTGTGGCCCCCGAGCTGCGAGCGTGGGAACCCAAAATGTAGGTATTGCAAGGGGGAGAAGGCCAATTGTGGGTAGTTGTGCTTCAGTCAGCAGCTCTGAGCCCTGCCAACACGAGCACAAGCGACTGAAGGCAAGCCTTGACCGGTGACTCTGCAGAGAGTGAGGGAAATAGTGCCTTTNGGGTTTATTTGTTTGGTTGGTTGTTTTTTTAAGACCCTGATCCCGTGTATGGGTTCGGTGACAGCCAGGAGGGTAAAGTACCCCCTCAAATGAGCACCTACATCCCTTGAGGGTGTCCCCACTAGGGGTGCGCTGGATGAAACGGTGCCTAAACATCTGTAAGCTGGGACCAGCTTTATAACCAAGAAAAGCAACACTTTCATGTACGTTTACCCTGATGCCTACAGACTTCCTCACAGCTTCAGCTGAAGCCACCAGCAGCTCCAGCCTCCTGGAAGTCAGGGCAAGAGTGGCTGGAGAAATGGGAACCAGAGAGACTGATTTTCAGTCTTGGGCTTTAGAAACACTGACCATTTTTTGCTACTGCCTGAAGCGTGCCCTTTCCCAGAGAGCCTCTGCTTTATACACTTGAAATCACGTGCTTTCCTACCTGAGGCCACGAGTCCCATGGTGCTTCCAGTTATTTAATGTGATCATGTACTTCTGTCTTTTGTAAAAATCTGAGCAAAAGTAGACCAAGTGAAAGCTGATCATTGTATTAATTTGGAATACAGATACACAGATGCTCTCTGAACAGCAGAATAAAGATGGGGATATGGACTCATTTTTTCTGTGCCTCACAATGTAATTTTTTCCTCTATTGTCAGCATCATTGTTGATCCTGAAATTATAGTGTCTGAGGAGTTATTCAACAGGAGATGTTCAACATGAAAAAAAGAGTCTCAGAAAATAACTGCAACGAGAACATTTAAATAAACCCAGAGATTACAGAGGCAAAATACAAAAATGACTCCAAGAAGCTCATTTGGTTTCATTCCACTACATTTGAGTGTTATCTGAGAGTGGGAGGAAATAAAAAAAATCCCAAATTGGTTAGGTATGATGAGAAAAAGCCCAGGCACCTCTCTACCTACATCACAGCCTATTAATTACCCTCAGATTATAATGTGGGTCAGGCATTCAACATTCAACTAAATCACTAGTTAAAAGCTTTATCAGTTTGCCTGCATCTCTGCTCCATGGAAGGGCTTGGCTTTTGTAGAAGACTAGAGTAGAATTGCTCTTGTGTAGCTCACAGAGAAGTGCTGGGGTTTTTTTTCCTCCCCCCCTTTTTCAGTTAATCTCCTCATTTTTAAGGCCTGCCTGCTGATTTTCTTTGCACGCTTAGCAGTAGAAGTAGGACATAATTCCCAGATTCCCCCTACGCCCCCAAATAGTTGCAGCAAACAGATTTGGTAAGCCCTGGAGACGAAGCCAGTCTTGCCGATGCTGCTCTCCTCCCAGCAAAGTCAAGCAATCAGCACCTCCACACACGCAGCAGCAAGCATTTAAAGGTACCCAATTTTCTGAGGAACCCCTAAAACAAGATCTCCAACCTGGCCAAGCTCTACCCAGCAGCAGTTTCGCACCTCTCTGCCTCTCACTTGAATCAGAGTTTTTGAGACTGCAGAATACCCTCCAGTCTGCCGTGGGGAAGGAAATCAGAACGCTGCTATTGGTGTGAATAATATTTTGTGATAAGTAAATCTTTTTGGTTTACTTCCAATTATTTTTTTTAACATCAGGTTTTTATCTCAAAAAGAATCAACATTTCTCTGCCTTTGAAGAGCAGAACCCTCCTGATAGTCATTACTTGACTCAGCTGTTCACTCAGGTCTTTTCCTTTGATGAAAAGCTTTGGTTTACAGATAGTATTTAGCATCCTGATTAGTACATAACGTGACCTACTATTGGAATAAATGGGGTGTGTAGCACTATCTCATAAGCAAAAGAGTTGACTTAGTTGTACTAAGAGGAGAAACCACCCCATACCCTTGAGAATCGTTATCTAACATAACTACTTATTTAAAGGGGGGAGGACACCAACAAAAAGGAGCACTTTCTCCTTCCCACCTTGCTTCAAGGAAAAGGAGGACCACATCACAACTTATCACCTGGCCAAGACCTGCCAGCCAGGAACTTGTCCTACTACCTTCTGGGCTTGGAGTCCCAGATACTCAAGTCTTAGGGAGGGAAAAAAGTGCAAGTCAATAAAGGCATCTCTACAGCAAGAAAAGTCAGAGTTTCACCAGGGAGAAGGGCCAGTCAATATATTTTTTTTAATTATTACTGTGGCAAGGTTATGTTTAGCAATAGCTATGACAATGCTATTAGTTTCAATGTGTATATAAGCAGCATCCACACAGCAGCTTAAGCCTGAGCATCCAGAGGAAGCAGCACAAGCTCACAACACCACTCACAATTCCAGCAGCTCGATGTTTGCAGTTTCCCCCCTAAACGTGACCCCACGGACCCAGGCAGCCCAGCCAAGCAGTCAGGGGAAACACTAGTGCCTTGTTAGCCAGGTTGTAGCAAGAAAACAGACTCATGTAAGGTGACTTTGGTGCAAAAGCTCCCCAGGGTTGCTTTGTACCCACAAGGAAGCATTTAGGGGCACTAGAAAATATTTACCTATAAAGATCAAGAACATCAAATGCTCTCCCCAGCATACACCGCCTACCTCCATGGGCACAGCCCCCACCTCACTGAGCCACCCTAGCTACTGGGACATCCTCGTGGAAGGGAGCAGCAAATATCTGGGATTACACATTAGCCAGCGCAGACGCACCAAGGTCCCCAGTAATAGGAACGGTTACGAGACAGAAGGAAAAAAAGCAGTCAGTCACACTGTTAATGTGTAACATTTGTGCCACCTTTACCTTGCCTTCTGCTTGCCTGCGTTTGGGTGTCAGCATCTGCCAGAAACCCCAGGGAGAGCGCAGCCTGGGCAGCAAAGCCTGGGTGAACTCTCGGGCAGGGCTTATGTACCTCTCGGGGGACGTGTGGGTGGGCAGAGGGCAGGGCAGGTGGGGAGGAAGGGTGGGGAGCCTCGTTTGGCACCTGGCTGTGCCCTGCATGCAAGGAGGACTCTTTCCATGGGCTCAGAAGAGGCCTTGATGAGGGAAACCTGGTGAAGTTTGCTCTCAGGAAAGGTCCCTTGGATGCTCTTTCTCAGAACGGTCCTGACTGTGCAAACTCCTGCCGGGGCTGTCGTAGACCTTGGAGCCTCCTCTCTCCCTCTTCCCCCTGTTTGTAGACCCTTCTGCTCCCTGTTCCCTCCCCAGATCAGCTTTCCTAGTGTTGGGTTTCAAGGTGCAGAGCTGTAGGGAACAGGATTTGTCCGTCCCCCTGTCGGGGCAGCCCCCACAAGAGCTTCACTGTTCCACTGGGGACAGAGCTCAACTTTTCTTATCACTAGATTTGTGTCCTGTTTCCATGGAAATGAAAGAAACCGGGCAGTAAGCCCCCTCCCAACCCAACTTTGAACAACCCTTGCAGTATTCTCTGTCATGCGGTCACTTTGGACGTGCCACGGTTTTCCCAGGGAAGTCCTTGAAGCGCGTGGCGCTGCTGACCTGCTCCGGCCAGGGTTTCGCCACCACACACCAGCATGCCGAGCACTGGACGTGCCCGGGAGGGTCAGCAGTCAGCGCTTCCACTGTCACTGAGGTTTTGTGTTGGGAAGCCCAGGTAACATCATTAGTCATGGGCAAGTTCAGCTGAAAAGTGATGAAAACAGATCAAAAACGAGCTAAGCAACACTTAATTTCAGCTCCCAGATCTCCCAGAGTAGCCCTGTAGCCAGCAAGCCCCATCCGCATCAGCGTATTGGGGATGATATTGGTCCAATCCTCCCTGGTCACTTCCCAGGAAGCCAATGAAATGGGTGATGCCACTCCGACCTTACCAGCTGCTGCTGCAATTTCTCCTCTGATGCCAGCCAGCACCGCAACCCGTGTCAGCAGCAGCCCCACCAACAGCCTCCCTGATCCCTACTGACAGTGATGCCGCAGCCACGCTGCCATCCGCTCCTGCCGCACGGGGGTCTGGGCGCCAGGAGATGGACGAGTGATTGATGGGGCGCCCGCGATACACCATGATACGCTCCTTATCTGTGGCTTCCCAGTTGGTTCCCATGTCGCTCGCAGGGTTTATGGCGTCAATGTCACTTTCTTTCCCTTGGATTTCTTTTTTTTTTTTAACCTGCTTTGGTTCTTTCACACCTATTCACCCACCCCAGTGAAACGATTTCATCTTCAGGATTAGTAAAATTGGGCAAAATAGTCCAGGCAAGACCCATCTTTCACAACTGTCCATGGGAAACAGGTGAGTTTGGACAGACGGGTACATATTTTTCATGGCAGGTCCACTGAGAGCTAAATCCATCTAAAGCACCTTCTGTAGGAATTCTTAGTCAAATGTCGCAATGGCAGGTGTCATCCAAAAACTTGGGTCCGGGTAGAGAGACCAAGGTTAGCTATGGGCAAAAAGAAGCAGACGAACGGGGTTTATTAAGAGGGGAGAAGAAAATCTGGGTGGGAAATATTATGGGCATCACTGGGAGATCCCTCCCTCCCCCCTTTTTGGGCTGGCAGCTCCTCCTTGTCATGGCCATGGATCTTCACTTGAAGACACTGGGAAACCTCCCCCCCCGTATGTGCTATGAACAGCACTGGCTTTGCTGGGCAGGTGAGACCACCAGGACAAGCCCACAGCATCCCCAGGGAGGCTCTCCAGAGCTTGTGCAGAACTGCTGACATTACGGGAGCCCTCTGCTTCCCAGCAGCTCACCAGCACACCATCTCCCATGGCCAAGGGCTGGTGTCTGAGCACAGATGTTATGACTTGAGGTTGATGTGTCCCCCATCAGCCCTCCCAGCACCAGCCTCTGTGCCCCACCAGCTCCCACCAACACTTGGCTCCTGCTCCCCCCGTTGCAACCCCCCAGGAAAAAAAGAAAAAAAAAAAAAAGAAAAAAAAGGTTGGATGCCCACTTCCAAATCAAACCTGACCAAAATGGGTAATTCAGACCTACCTCTCCATAGGCTTCATCTTTCACCTCCCCTCTTCCAACCAGCCAAGACACTATGGAAAAGAGCCAGAGCGAACCCCCATCCCGGAGAGCGGGCTTTGCTGCCGCCAGATTGTGCTGTGTGCTCAAACCCGCAGGGACAACCCACGGCCATCTGTTAATCCCAGGTGTGTACACGCCACAGCTCTGCTGGCAGAGATAGTCTTCTCCTGGCTCCTCAAACACACCGGTCACCCGACTCGGCGTGAGTGGGGGTTGTTAAAGCAGCTGCTCCCCCATCCCTTCTCCCATCTCCTCCGTCACTGGCCCCAGCATCAAAGGCTTAGGTGGTGAACAGGTTGTCTTTTTTATTTATTATAAAAAACAGGCTGGAACAAGGGATGACTCAGTCCAGACTTCACAGAAACTGTTCCTGCTTTTCACCGAAACCCAGTGTCTCCCCACACGTGGTGCTAAAAGAGCACCTTCCCCAAGCTTTTGTCCTCTCCAGGGGAGAAGGTCTTTCTGGTCATTTTTAATTCTTTCCTTGTGAAAAGAAGTGGGCATGTGTGTATGAAAAGTGGAAATATATTCCTTCAGCCAGGGAAATCTTGGGTTTATTTCACCCTGCCTGATCCACCCTGAGCATCCCAAGCCTAGGCACCAACCCTTAGAGTTTCCCTTTGATTTGCAAGAGAAGATTTGTCCCCAGATTTAGGGATCTCTCGGGAATGCTTGGGTTCGGGTCTGCCCCAGCTTGGGCAGCCAGCCCAGGCTCTGGATCTTGTCCTAACTGGCACAGGTACCCACACTCTCCAGGGACCACAGACCAAAGCTCAGCTCCTGAGAAGGGGTCTCCCTGGAGCCCGCGGTTGCACGACAGCAGCCCACGCATCTCCAGGGCCCCTTGGCCATACCCAAGGCTCCCGCTCTGTGAACCATCGGACCAGCCTCTGGACAGGCCAAAGCAGCACAGGCTGGCTCAGAAACGCCCGCAGGAGTACAAGCCCATCCTGCACGTTGTGTCAGTGCCATGCCCCGACTGTTTCAACCCAGCCTCCAGACGTTGCTTGCTGGGAAGCACTGGGATCGTGCATGTAAAATGCTGGGAGGGAGTTATTAACAGGGCCAAAGTAGCCTGAACCAGCTCAAAATCAGCATCAGCAGTAGCCAAGAGTTGTCACCTTACCCTTTGAGCAATGAGCAGGAGGAGGGCAGGCAGCTCCGCTACCCCCAGCAGCTGGAAGAGCCTGCTGGGAAGATGGCTAAGCCTTGAGATGAGAAAAGCCCTTTCCCCTCCTCTGGGGCACACGGAGGCTGGTAACTCACGGTCCTGTCCAGAGCCGGGGGCGCAAAGAGGTGCCGGTGGACTCTGCACAAAAGAAGTTGAGACTGTGAGTGTAGATACTTGGAAATAACCATCCTGCAACAAGATGGAGCCCTTTCCAACCTCTCCAAACTGGGGCCCAGATTGTCTACCTTGCACACCCACCTCTCCGAGACACTCTGAGCAGGATATTTTAGAAGGGGTTTCCACTCCTGCCTCTTCCAGATGGGCAGTGTATTGGGTGCTGGAAGGGAGGGCGATAGGGATGGATGGGCGAAACAGACATCTGCTGCCCCACAGAACTACTGAAGGAGGAGGAGATGGGGAGGGCACCAAACCACAGGTGGAGGACTGAGCAGCAGCTTGTCACTGACTCGCTGTTATTTATTCTCTCCCTGGAGCTGGAAGGGATCCGGTAGCTCTTCCCAACACATCCTCATGGTTTGAGAGTCCAGCCTTCTCCAACAAAACAGTTACAATTATTGGGGCTGTTGAAGGAAGAGAGAACAAACCCACACAGAAAAGGTATCCTGACCTCTTCTCTTCCACCTTTTTTTTTCCTGAAGCAACATTTCCTGATGAACCTACAAACAAATATCTAAAAAGCGTCTGCCACCTCTGAAACATACACTCTGATAAAACCTCCCAGCTTGTTTTTACTCACCAGTAAAGACTTAATTTCCACAGTTGAGCAAAACGAGGCCACGTGGGTTTGGTGTGGAAATTCACATTGACCACTTCACTCTCCTTCCCAGGGCCTGATGGTTTGGCTTTCAGCAATTCTAGGGGATGTTCGGACACTAGCATCAGGTGCCAAAAAGCCCTCCAAAAAGGTTTGCTTTCAGTAATGAACACAAAATGGTTTTGTTAATAAAATAGTAACTGCATGGTTTACAATACAGTCTGAGAGACAGCTTGTCACTGTCACTGGGGACATCTGCAGGTCCCAGACCCCTGCAGTCCATCAGACTGCAGAGCACGGTCATTAGGCAGGTCCCGTGTCACCCAGCATCGGACTGGGGCTGAGCCATACATTGCCTGGAGGTTTGCTGTCAATGACCGGGCAGGAGCAGCAGCCTGGAGCCCGGGTTCAAATCAGCCTCCTGAAGGCATAGCTTGCTGCTCCTGTAGCTATGGACCAGCCTTGTCCTCTCCCCACCTCCAGTCCCACCTCCTCACCCAGCTGCTCTCAGCCTCTTTCTCCCTCCTTCCCTCAGGTCCCAGTTCGCTCCCCTTTGACCCTCCCTCACCTGCCCTAAATCCAGCTGTTGCACCCTTGCCTTTCTCCCACGCTCCTCCTTCTCCTCCTGCTGTGCTGTGTGGATGCCAGGGAGGTAAGAGCCACAGCCCGCGAGGTGGTGGGACGCGCTCCCGCGGTCCGGGGCACAACAGGCTCCGCCACAGGGGAACCTGCACACACGGTGCATCCGCAAACTTGCAGCTCTCATACAGGTTTATAACCAAACGTATAGAAGTGCAAGCTCACATCCCACGTGCAGCTTTCCCTGGGGATGCAGAAGACATGCCCCAGACATCCAGGATGAATTTCTTGTTATGAAAGCTGAAGGCTTTACAGGTATATAAATAAGAGCTGACTATTTACATTTGCATTTTTATGTGGGCAACGGAATAGTTTTTCCCTAATTTCACTCCCTCAGTCAGCAGTCTGGACACTTTTTTATCCAAACAAAACAAGCTTGGTAAAGTTATTAATTGCTCAGAACAAGATCTCTATTGATTAGTATAAGGATCAATCACTTTATCTGCGGGCAGCTCTGTTAGAGCTGCCTGTGACCGGGGTATTTAGCTAAGAGATATCTGTCCTGGGCCCTGGGGAGTTTCACAGAGGAGTCCAAGGTCTCTCCAGTGCTTTAAAAAATACAGCAGGTGGTGGAGAGAATCCAGATGAGGTGAGATGGAGAAGGGTCCCTGTGACCTTCCCTCTAGCCCCAGCAGTCACCAGTGAGCCCCAGCAGTCACCAGTGAGGCCAGCTGTAACCTCTTCCTATTTTCCGTGCGTATTCGCGGGGGGTCGTTCCTTTTGCAGGAGCCTCTTGCAACCAGGTACCACTTTTC
This sequence comes from Ibidorhyncha struthersii, assembly GCA_013398815.1. Classification (NCBI taxonomy): domain Eukaryota; kingdom Metazoa; phylum Chordata; class Aves; order Charadriiformes; family Charadriidae; genus Ibidorhyncha; species Ibidorhyncha struthersii. The sequence goes on along the minus strand of VZSZ01006996.1, from coordinate 1,701 downwards.
ATCCCCAGCTTCGGGGAAGTCGGACAGCGCCA
>VZSZ01006989.1:25466-52388 GCA_013398815.1 Ibidorhyncha struthersii | reverse complement strand
CAGACAAACCCTCCCGCAGTTCCTTGAGGTTTTTTTGTATTATATATATATACTTATATTTTTTTTTTTTTTTTTTTAAAAAAAAGCCTTCTGTTACCCTCCTTCCAAAAGGAGAAAGTGAGAAATGAGCCAAGTCGGGTTTCCGGTAAGACCTGCCTAAGCCTGCTCTGCTCCACTCACTTCTGCAGCCCAACTCCCCCAGTTTCCATTCTGAACTGTACTTTGGTAATATTTTTTTTTTTCCTTAGTAATCAAAAAAAAGAGTGACAACTAGGTCTGAGAATTCAGAGGTAAATGAACGGTTCCCTAAAACGATGATTAAAAAACTCTATAGAAAAAACACCAAGCCCAAACTACCTCAAAGTTAAGATTAACCGAGTCTCCCTCACTGCTACAGCTGGAATGCCATTTACAGAAATCCCCAGAATACAAAAATTAGCAAAGTCACCCTTTACACGAACTGGAAAAGCCGTCGAAGTCGACTGCGCTATAAAAATAAAAGGTTGAACCAGGCCACTCATCGTGTTTCTGAGCGAAGGACTGCAATCTCACCAAGGCTCAGCAATCAAACAGATAATAAATTAGGTTATAAAAAAAATAAAATTAAAAAAAAAATAACAAACAAACCAAACACACAGCTCCCAAATTGCAACACGGGTTTCAAATGAAAATCCGGGGTTTATTTCACAAGTTGCTAAAATCTAAGTACAATAGTCATTTTCATTATTACTGTATTATAAAATCTTGTAGTCGCAACGTCTCAAAGAAAGGTTATATGGCTTGCAAGAACCAAGGCTGCTCTAACCCTCTCCCCAGGAGAGGGGGAAGCAAGCAGCATCCGAGCAATGTCAACCCAGCTCATGCAGCAGTTTGCAGCGAAGCAGTGGAGGGTCGGGGAAAACAGGACACGACGCCGGATACTCCACCTGAATGATACCGATTTACAGGTTCGGCTGTCGAGCAGCACGGTCAGTCTCTTGTTCCGAGGGAGCTTGAAGTGAAATGGTCTTTGTCCAGGAGAGGGCCGACGCGGTGGCTTTCGGACAGCTCTGCGGCAGAACGGATAGCCCTTACGGAGGCAGGAATCCCCAACGCGACAGTGGGAGAAATAAACCAAAGGTTTGTTCTTAAAAGCGTGTCTAACCCCCCCTCCTTCAATTCCCAGACAATTTAACCTTTAGGGCGTTAACACCGTTTTGTGACTATTCCATCAAATTGAGCTTTTCTGTTTGCTTGTTGTTTTTTTTTTTTTGTTTTTCTGCAAGAAGGGGAAGATACAGATGGGGAGGAGGAGATTTGGAAAGACTGCAGCAAGTGTTTTAACAACTATCTAAACCTAACGTGGTACCTTAACCAGCCCAGTTCAACACTACTCAACTGAATACGCAGTTTTGACCGTAAAGGAAGAAGCAATTCTTCTGGCATTTAACACATGTATACCACTCAAGTCTTTTCCTGGTGCATTTATCTAAAACTTTGCAGAAACATATATGCAATAAATATATCCTTTAAGTTACCTGCAACACTCAAGAACCACAGATTAAAAACTGCGCCAAAACTGGTTTGAATCCCGACAGCCAAATATGCGTGTGATGTTTCCTGTCCACTTACAAAGCCTTCAGAATAATTCTACCCCAATACTTAAGCTAATATTTACGGGGTTTTATCACACAATGAAAACTGATTGTGGTCCAGCATTGCTGAGGGAGCAACGTTTTTAAGACAGTATAGGCAGACTCGTTTCTACTGTCAGTTCTGAATCTTAAAATAAGTCTTCTCAATTATTTTAAGGCTTATTTTAAGTCTCCCTTATCCATTGTGCTGAAATTCAAGTTTACAGACGTCTGCACTGAACTGGCAGTATCCAAAAAGGATTTGACGTAGCTTTTAAAACAGGCGAGTTTAATACTTCTGCCCCTCTTTCCATTCCCCTTTTCTCCAGCATCAGCTGAAGCTAAAGCTACCCCAAAACACTGGAAAGAGATTGTGAAGTTGTCCAGGCTTCCCAAAAAGGTGTCTGAATTTTAGTTTGAGAAGTTTTGCTTGTTCTTTTTAAACAAATGCACTCTTCCCAGGTGATTTAACAGTGCTAGGCATTTGTATCAATGATGAGATAATGCAGGCGTTTGTCAGAAGGGAGAAAAAAAAAAAGCCCCAAAAAACTCCACACAGGTAAGGAACTGAAACTTTTTCATAATATTTCAAAGTGCAAAAATAAAATGCACTCAATTTCTCTCTCCACATCTCCCAATCCAAAATATCTTGGAATGAAAAGAAAAATTAAAAACTCAAACCAATTCCTCTCATCCCCATTTAGCTCTTAATATACATTTGTAAAACAAACAAAAAACAATGTCAAATTGAAATTCTAGGGCTTTATACAGCAACAAATACCATTTTGCAAAACTAGGTTTTCTATACTACCGAACAGTTTTCAAAGTATCTAAATACTGATATTCACACAACAGAAGAGGGGCGAAAATGAACAAATTTTCTTTTTCACTATGCCATAGTTAGATCTGAAGGGGGACAACCCTATACAGTTATTGGTTTAAAGTTAGATCTAACAGCAACTGCTAAGAAAATAGATTCAGCATAGACTGAATAGTAACCCCTCCCCCCCTTTTCTTTTATATATAGATATATAGATATATATATATAATTTTGCAAATAATTCTTATCAGCACTACTTCTAGTACTGATATGCAACATAAGTAGTAAGGCATGTATTTCTGCCACTTGAATTCAACTTTAATTTGGGAGAAGCACAGGGAAGAAGGAGGGAAGATGACAAGAAGAAGAAAAAAAACTGGACCTGACGGATTTGGGTTTAACATGTGGAATCCCCAAAATATATTAAAACCACGTAGAAACCTGTCCTTAAAGCAGGGTTACCTAAAGCTCTATAAAAATGAAATACTGAAGTGATGGACAGAGGAGCATGCTTGGTACGCCTGGAAGAACGGAGCTCTAGAGGGATCAAGGTCGGCAGTCCTGCCCCCAACATGCCCAACGCGTGCTGGCAGGGTCATGGGGCCACCGCAGCACGGACCGGGACCGGCCGCTTCTCGGTGGGTATGGGCAGAGGAAGGAGCCTGCGACCTGACGGCAGCCTCCCGGTCCTCTGCTCCCTCCACTCGCCCTTTCTGATTGCGTGCAGCTTCTGGAATTCCTTTTTTTTTTTCCTTTTTTTTTTTTGAGTAAAATTGCTCAAAACAACAACAAAAAAAAAACCTCCAAAAAGAAAATAATCAAAAGCAGTTTCACTTTTAAGTCTCTGGGAACATATGAAAGGCCCAACTGCTCTTCGCTGAATTAGAAAGACTGAACAAAGGTGTTTGTCTATTCAGTAAATTAGATTTTAGACTACCAACAGTTCAAAGTCTATTCAAAACAGAATCCAACAAAAGTGAGAGACTCCTGCACTGGTTCCCACCTACCAGACAAGTTTTGGTGGCAGCCAGTCCCTTAGAAAAAAACCAAAACCCATACTCAACTGGAATTTGAGTTTGCACTTATTTATCATTAGCTCATCATCAGAAGATTTGGAAACATTATGATCTGTAGACTGCCTTCCCGGCTGGAGGAGGGGCAGGGAAGAAAAGCAACCATGAACTCGGCTCACTAAATGCATCTGCAAGATGAGGTTGAAATTCCTCTCTCCTTGAACTGACATCCATGCTCGAGCGCAAACGAACACCACGTTCCTGGCGAACGGGTAGTTATTAATAAAGAAACCGAAGGCAGAGAGTCGTTTAGTCCTCCTTTCGTGCTGGTGACAAAAAAAATCCAAACTAAATACATACAGCCAAAAAAAAAAAAAAAGAATTCTTCCCCTTCCCTGACAGCCTTCATCATCAGTCAATCATAAGAATCTGAGAACCAAACGAGCTGAAGTCTTTCCCACCCACGTGGTGTCATTTTCTCATAGCAGGGACAGCAGCACTCGATGGGATGAGGAGTGGTCTTCTTGCATCCTATAAAGCCTGGGGCATATCCAGCTGGGATTAAAGCAGATTCCACTGTAATGTGGTATAAAAAGGATGGCAGAAACAGGAAAGTCTTCCTCTCGGGCACTCCTCTGCATTATTTCCACGTGGCGGACTGTGGGATGGACCGTGGGGGAATCATATCCAGGAGATATTCACGCTGGCGGTCTACTGCTGAAGACGACTTGTGCACAGCTAAACTAGGATTAACAAAAGGTAAAGCCCCACCTGACGAGATATAAAAGAGAAGAGAGAACACGTGTCACCATATGATAAAAGCAGGAGACAAAACGGTGGCAAAACCACACTACTCGCATTTCACCCACATGAAAACGGATCATCTAAGCATGTATCATGTAAGCATGGGGCACTACTGGCCATGAAGGTCAGACACCTTCAGAAGACGAGAGCTTCCAAAATCATCTGAACAAACAGGAGCAAGATTTTGTACCAGAAATGAAGATTTGAGCAGGCTAGAGCTCTCTGCAATGAAATTACATTTAAAATTATAAATTAAGCTGTCAGGAATAAAAATAATGAGAAATCCATTCAATACTGGGCAAGAAAGTAGATCACAAAAGAGCTAGTTGCTAAGGTGTTTCCTTCCCGGAGATCCTAATCATCATTTAAGAAAACAAACAACTCTTCTCAAGTCAGAATCTTATCTGTATAAAAAAAGATTAGATTAGAATTTGCAATTTCCATTGGTTTGAAGCAACAACTTAAGTTATTTCAAATCCCGAGGAACGCTGTAGCCTTACCTAGAGCAAACCATCTATTTACCGTTTGTTGCTTTCAGCAAAGAGAAAACACCAGTCGCAATTTAATGACTGAATTAAACTCCCAGAAACGAACGACAAACTCCTGCAGCACGGCACTGGCTGCACGTACAGACTCAGCGATGAACAGTCTGACGTTACACCTATTTAGTCTACTCATAAATGCATAAAGTAGTAGTTTTTATTTGGTAGCACCACCTGATCGCCCCTTCTGATGAACATAAACCCCACCAAAAGCAAGTGCCAACACCAATACTAAGAGCGAAGCCTCGGTACCCTCGGGCTTTCATGCAGGAAGCGTCGAAGAGAAAGCATCCTTACCCAAAGAACTACGATTGTTGGACAGAGTGCAGCTAGTAAGTACAAAGAAAAGAAACTTTAGAGAAAAATCTACCTGTATTGATGGGAGTCTTCTTCCAGGCGGCAGCGCTGCCCTTGCTGACAGGTCTCTCAGCATGCTTACCTGGCCTACTCCCAAGTGCTGCTGCAGACGATGCATTCTGCAACTTGGGTGACTGGCTAAATGCATGCAACACTCCTCGGGGAGCTCCAGGAGGACCTCGAGACATCTGGCTAGAAGTCTGACAAGAGAGCACAGGGTGAGACGGGCATAGCGGTCTTCTGCCTCTCAAGTGCAATAAGTCTTGACAAACATTTACTGCCCCTCTCTCCTCTCTTGGCTCCTGCCAAATCTGCAAGGCGTTACTATAGTTTCAGGGCTGAAAACTTTCAAGACATCTCTACAACAAAGTAAGAATCAGTTTTCTAATTCTGAAAGCACCTGCAAGGATGAGGAATTATAATCAAATGCAAAGCAGCACAAAATGCGCTGGGTAAGCATGTCCACGCACAGGCAGCACTCTACTTCCCTGTCCTAAATAACCAGTACCTTGATTATTTCAACTCAAGCACTTAAGCAGCACGTAAGCAGCTTCTGTCTTCCCCCACGTGAAAGGTGGTTTTACAAGGGGTGCGAGATCCAGTCCCTGCCATGGATGGTCGCTACCACCACCTTAAAACTCCACAAGCAACATTATGTGTTCTGGCTCAAACCAGGTGGTTTGGTTTTTTTTTTTTCCTATCTTGGGTCAATTTGCTCATGTGTATTTGGCACTGAAGCACACTCCTCCGTTTTGTACATCCTAAAAAAATTCAGGAACAGACTTTGCAAGCTATGAGTTAAACAGCCTGGATAATTACAATGACTCTGCAGAAAACCATCATTCTTCAGGTACACAGAATATAATTTATATATTGCGTCCCTATGACAGAACAACACTTTCACCAGCCCCGTTTTAAGCTCACATTCCAAGACACACACTGTAGAGCTTAAATAAAACAAGTTCACGCATCAGTTTCACGCCTGCATAGCAAACGCTCGTGCCCGGAGCCATGGGACCCTTGCCCCATCGTCGTCCCAGATGGGGCTTCTGGTGGACGGCGGCGTACCTGCTTGAGCGAGTGGTGCTGCACTATGGGGTCGGACTTGGTCTGTACAGGAGAGGCCGTCTGCTGCAGTATCCTCTGCTCAATCTCCTGCTCTTGCTGCAGTGCTTTTACGAAGGCAGCCTTCAGTCGGTTAGTGTGCTCAGCTTTCAAGGCCTTTTTCTGATTTGACGTCATGCAGGTTTCACACATAATGGTTCCGTTCTTCTCCTCCCTCCAACGGCAGGTGAAGTCAGTCTTACACTGAGCACACATATAGGGCTCACGAGATGATACAGGGACCGAAACTTTACCTGGAGAACACAACCAGGTTAGTTCAGCTCCATCTGTGGCTTCTATGGATGAATAATACTTGAGAAACCTCAAGAATACTTTAGCATTAAAAAAAAAAGCGACAAAGCAAACCCTCCCCCCTTAAGCCCCCCCCCCAGTCTGAAGCCTTTTGCACTACTAAATCTTTCCAGTGGATACTTCTTTAGATACTGGTTAGAGGATTCAGCAGTGATGGACAGACAAGTGGCTGACATGAGGTCAACAGCTCTGGGGAGAACTGGATGCACCTGAGGGAAATCTTTACAATCAGTGTCTAGCCTATGAGAAATCGTAACTTCTTTTTTTAAATATTTTTTGTAGATGTTTTTTAGAATTTTAAATAAAACAGTCTGAAAATTATTAAAGGAAGTGAATCCTAGATTTGATGGAATATGATAATTTAATCCTGTGAAGCCTGAAACTCTTTGCTGCCTGCTATTGAGATAAAATCCAGATGGGCAAGGTTCTCCCCCAGCCTTTGAGGAACACTTGTAACGCTACCTCACCTTGAGTTTCCAGCAAATTCTGCACAACTTCTTCCAATCCGACTAAGTAAATAAATTCGTTATTAGCTGCACTTGGCAGGAAGTTCATCTCTGGCGCAGGCGGCTTGGGAGGAGGGATCTCCAACAGCGTCTTCTCCAGCTGCTTCCGCAAGGCGAGCTTGGCGGCAGCTTGCCGGCTGGCCGGCGAGTCGTTGGAGTTGACGATGGAAGCGGCGCTGGTCGTAGTAGCGTTAGCCTGAGCGGATGTCACGGTTGTACCTTTGATTGAAGTTGGCGAAGCCTTGGGAGGAAACACGACACAGCTTAGTGACAAGCGCCAGATGGTTGGGTGTTTGAGACACGTGCTCCGCTCCCCCAAGAGGGACGAGAGGGAGGGATGCAGCATCGGCTCTGCCGCCGCATGGGGCTGTTTGTGCCCGGTGATGGCTGGCTGCTTGGGACTGGACTGACCTGCCTGTCTCTAAGTCCTGTTTTTTTGCAGGTGACCAAACAGACCACAATACATACGTTCACTGCAACACTGTACCCGTCATCTAACGCTCTAATTCTTTTTCTGAAGAACTTTGTTTTTTCTTTACTGATCGCTTTTATAAGGCAGTTTTAGAAATTCTAAAGAAAAACCAAAAAAGAGTAGTTTTCCTTATGCTTTTGTCAAAGCACTGACTTTAAAATTGTTTCCTTTATCTACAGCACTTGTATGTCAGTATCAGTGGTAGATGCTGAGTTGCTGCTTCAGTATCGCTTGTTGTTTCAAGCAGGAGCACTAACCCATTTTGAGCTCTGTTTACCAGAACGCCCATTTATGCTTCTTAAAGAAGAAAAAAAAAAAAATTCTAATGGACACCTTCATGTTGAAATACCAAATTTGAAATGAGGCGCAACGTTCACTTCACTGAAATACGTATTTCTTCTCAATACTGTAATATTTTCCTTCGTTCCTACGTACAGAAGGTGAATGTGAGCAGAGAAAGGGACCGCGCAGGAAGAACAAGGAGTGGGATGGCTGCAGTAATAAGCAACTGCATCAGCTAAGAGGACAGCAAGCCACACCAATTAGATACAATAACCCCATGATCATTAATTACAATGGTTCAGCTGTGTTTCTCCAGGTTATGTGTGGCACAAAGTACCTTGTGGAGCTCACCTGCGGGATGTTGACAAGCAGGCTGGTGTTGGGGACGTTGGCGACGCGGATCAGACCCTGCTGGATTATTCGCTGCCCCTGAATTTGTACGCTGGGGACCGATGCTCGCGGTGCCAGCAGCAGCGGAGGCGGCCCCGTGCTGGAGTGCTGTCGGATGTTGTGGATTTGCTGGGAAGACACAGAAATGGGCTGATGCAATGGTGCCATGAAGGATGGGGAGGATTAGATAGCGGGAGGTAAGTGGTGGGAGTTGAATGGGATGACATGATACAATGGAAGTGAGGCAAGGCAGGGAACGCAAAGAAAGCGCGATAATTAACGTCCGTGTCAAAATGCGACGTTTTTCCCTTTCCCTCTGTCAAAATGAAACAAGCACAATGTAACATGAAAAGAGATGCTCATATGTGAGGCCATCACATTACGGCCAAAACAGCCGTACCAAAAAAATAAATAAATTAAGATTCTCGCTTTCCCAGTCAAACTTCTTTCACACAAGCCTGTTTCATTTTAAAGGCATTAGAAAAGCTATTTCTCAGAATGGGTTTTTCTCCATAATCAGAACAGAAAGAAAATGAAATACCAAACCTCTGCCTTCCTCCTTAATGCTGGCTATGCAACAGATAAAAGCAGACCTTTCACTGCAAAATAAATCCTCATTTAACAAGGAAATATTTTTTTCCTGGTATCCCAACAGAAATCATAATTTTAGAAGACTGTATCAAATTGAACATTGCTTTCCTACTCCTTTAGTGACACCTCTATTTGCTGTTATAGGTGATAAAGACCCTGCAAAGCAGCACTTTCAGACTTGTAGTCGCCTATCTCATTTCAGCAGCTCTTATTCAATTGCAAGACAGACACAATGAGGAAAAAAAAGAGTGAGTTTTAGCATTTGAAAAGGTGAAATTGATATGACAGAAAGAATAATGAGGGGGAAAAAAAATGGAAGAACGAGGGATTGTGTTTCATTTCCTCCGCTGCTGCTCTCCTAAAAAGCAGGTGAAGCTGGAAGCCTGTAAATTAACTTTCATAATGAACGCAAACAACCTGCTCTGGCGCAGCTAAGGGAAGCAGCTATGCAGGTAAGGCAGTATCCTGCATCACCACAGGACTTCCTCATGCTTCACTGGAAGCATTATGGGACAGCACAACATGCAGAACTGCAGTGATGCAGGACCTTTCAGTAGCAATACATCCAGCCGTATTAAGAAATTCCAGCAAGAACTTCACAGGTTCCCTCCTGACAAGCAGAAAAATGACTACAAAAAGAGTTAAGACGCATTAAGGAAAACCAGAGCGGATGTACCACAAGGCAAATACTTACCTGTGCTCCTCTGACAAGAGGTGGCATTACTATCTGCGTGTTTTGCTGAGTTCCTAATTTTGAAGAAGTCTGCTGCCCTCCACGGACCAAGGGAGGAGGAATAACAGTGCCTGGTATACGTGTAGAAGAGGTCTGCAAAACAGAAAATAGTTTACTCGCACTGTTTTGTTCTGATATATTTATAAGCACGCTCTCTTCTGCTGCTTAGTGTGCCGATAAAGCAGTCTCTGAAATCTTATGCAATAGAGACATGTGAGAGGACGCGATGGCGGTCTGGCTACACGCTCGGGGACTGTTCTCTCTCATCCTGCACAGAAGTCAAAAGGTAAAGAGCAGTCCTGAGCAACGTTGTTATCTGCCCTCCCACCGCTGAAAATTCAGTCTCTCAAGAACTGCTGTCGCACCACAGAGGCACGCCACGAGCCCCGCGGGAGAGCAGGGTGTACACGAGCGCAGTTCTCCTCTCTGGCTGATGTGATGGATGCAGTGACTGTCTTGAGCCTATGAAAGACTGTGGGACAAGAGATGGCGGGCTGGCTTCAGGGCAGTTAGTGTCCAAAAAAAAGAGGGGGGAAAAAAAAAAAAAGTGTATTTGGGGGAGGGGAGTAAGAGAACAGGGAAATACACATTGCTGTCTTCGAGGAGAAGCACAGGGCAGAGAGAAGTTGGAGATGCAGGAACCCGGGGCGGTGAGCGGACTGGGCATGTGCATGTATGTGGGAAGGAAAAAATGAGACAGGAGAAGGGGGAAAGCTTTGGAAAAACAAAAAAGAAAAGGAGTTGCTAACTCCTAAGGTTAACTCAAAGGCTAGAGAAATTTGAAAAATTGCTGCCTGTGCTTTTTGGGCTGCAGACTGCATTAAATCCTCAAAGTTTCTCATGACACTACAAGGGTGATACGGTTTCACGTGTTGCATTCCTGCAGACCACTAACGCTACTCAATTGAGCCTGAGAAGCACTCACCGCTCAAGAGCAACAAACCTCTCCATCCTATTTATGTGGCTTTACACATCTCGCCACCTTCCTCACTCAAGCCCCAAACTGACCATCATCTGTGAATGAAGACTTGTAAAAACACTGAAACTCCCACGTCCGTGAGTTACCACGTGTACCCACACGTACATATTTAGGCAGGTGGGAAGTTTTATCCGCTCGTTATGCCTTTCAACTGAAGACCAAATGTTAACTCAACTCCTACACACAGGTATTAGTAGAGTTTTTAGAGTCAAGCAAAAGCAGATGGAGGTTAGGTTAATTTGCCCAAACACCGCAAATTAGACAGAATAACTTCAATTCTGGATTCTTAGCTCCCAGCTCTCTGCTCTGTCCAACCAAAGTTTCACTGTCTGTTTGCTGGAGATTTAACTCGTAGTCCAGTTCCTCTGAAAGTGCTGTCTTCAGTGAAGGCAACTTGCCTCAAGGAAGAGATTACTCCAACTGATGGATTGCTTTGGGTTTTGTGAACATTTCCTAATTCTAGGGGGTTTCGAAATGGAGAGTCGCCATTTTCCAAGTGAAAGCATTTTGTGCTGAAGCAGTTTTGAAATTTGTTTCGAATTAGCCCAAGGTAAATAACCAGAAATGTTTTAAATCCAAAAGCAAAACAAGATACTATACTCAAGAGAAAGATTAGGTTGACAGATGTCAATTGTCTCTGCTTTCCCCCCCCCCAAGGCTTTCCAACATTTAATTTAGCTTAGTCTGAACCAAGACCATTCCTACCATGGTGTGCCATTCCGCCACCAAGCCAAAAGAGAACACCGTATGATTCACTCAGCTCTTACAGTTAATCATACCGAGGGCACAATTAAGTCTCTTGAGGGTACGGCAACAGGCTGCCACAGTATTTCTGTGACATAACTCCGTGTCATCCTCTGTCACCAAAGGTCGTTAGTACTAGTATGAAGGTATTTACCAGCAGAGTGGATCAGGATGATCGGCCACTGAAAAATAAGCTTATGAGGGTTATTTGCATGTGACATCCTACCTCTGTCTCCCACCCCAATCGTTCTTAAAAAGCTTATAGTGGGGTTTCGGGAGTTAGAAAAAAACCCAACAAACACAAAACCTCCACCTGGCTCCAAGCCATTAATGTGATGGGATTGTCCTTTCCTGTACTGTGCACCTTCTTCTCTGCTCCCTGCCCTAAACCTGGCAGCCTGGCCCACCCCACTGACCTGGAGGGACGGCTTGCCAGCAGGAACGCTCTGCGGTCCCCGCACCAAGGGCGGAGGGGTGGCCACAGCACTCCCAGAGGAACCAGCAGGCTGGAAGAGGAAAAACCAGAAAGAAAGCAGACGAGTGTAAGGGTGTAAGCAGAATTACAGAAGCTAAGGGAATAAAAGCGTTTACCTCCCTGCGCCTCAGGAAGAGAATCTTCAAAGACTGTGGTTCCCCCCACCCCCCATCCCTTTCTTCCTCCAAGCATCTCAACATGCGTATTTAAATGAAGAAATTATTAGGTAAGTATAGATAAGATTATACCAGGAAAATAAAAGAGCCTATACACCAAAAGCAGAGCAATGTGGAAATCTATTTCAGCGATCTCAGCTTAGAGCCCTCTTCAGTCTTATCCTCCATCACTACTAGTCTCAACTAATTAGGTTCAAGCATAATGCAAAGTGAAAAAAAGTTTAAGAAAAAGACTCCAGATATTAAGAAGTTTAGGATATGCCATTTCACCCTAGTTAGTTCAAACGTCCAGAGCTCAGTGCTCGGCGTTCAGCAGCGAGTTGAGTGATGCAGGTACTTGCATTCATTTTAATCCCATCTCCTGAAGCACTCAGAAGTCCGGGAGAAAGACACCAATAAACCAACCAAAACCACCCCAGAGAGCTGCATTAACATCCACCTGCACCGTGAAGTGCTATTAAATCTACACATCGCCCCCATCACAAAATCCATCAAGTTGGCATCACACGCTGTAAAATAAAATCGTTTAGTTGCCATTGTTACTTGAAATTTAGCCTGTGCCTCAGTAGCAGCGCGTGGGGTGTTCGCACGCCCCCTCGCCTCCCAACCTCCTCTGCTCTTCTCCTGCCATCCTCCACCTCTACCCTTCAGCGCCAGCGTAACGGCACACGTAGCGAGCAGACCGGGCTACCGCTCTGACAAAAAGGTAGATTTTTTTTTTTTTTCCTGGGTTAGTTTCTGATGAAAACAGCTCTCCTCCCAGCACACTCGATATCGCACGTGGTTGTGGGACACGAGGGGTGAGGAGGAAAGAGAAGGAAGGGAAGGGAGCTCAGGGTGGGAGGGCTGAACCATTCCTTCCAGGGGCTGCCTGGATCTTTTTGGGTGATGGAAGCACACAGGTAACTGCAGATTTACTTCACCTGGTAAGACCTGGAATCCAGACCTGGGCTTCTGGCACGCAGCACAAAACGCAGCCCTCGGCCACCAGCCCCCAAAGCGTGGGGTTCAAACACTTTAATTCTACCCGTCAGCACATTTGGTATGTGCAAGAATCTCCTCCAAATGTATTTCAGCAACCTCTACGCGGCATTAAGGACCAGACGGAGGGTTTAATAATTGGAAGTATATCACATTCATAAATGCATTTGAGTTTTAACAAAAAGGTCTTCAGCTTTTGAATACGGTTGATAGGATAAACTGTCTTGTCGTTTGGTCAAGGCGAGACAAAAAGAGGAATTCCACAAAAAGGAATGGTTAACAGGATAAGCCACTATAAACTTCATAAAGATTTTACAAAAAGTGAGACATGCATTATTTGAAAGCTAACTTGTTTTCCACAAGTTATGGCAACCACCACAGTTATTTAAATTTCCCCCCTCCATTTCAAAAGATGAAAGTATCTGTAGGAACATCAATACCTTCTGAGTAGTGGTCTCCTTCTGGATTTGACTTTGCCGTAACTTTTTCAATAAAACAAGCTTTGCTTCTTCTAACCGTAACTCTTCTTTTAGTTGTTTAATCATTCTCTCACGCTCCTCTGGACTGCTTTTCTGCAGGGCCAGGTAAGGCAATAGAGGATGGGAAAACAGGGAGGGGGAGAGGGAAAAGATAGATACCACACAAGTTATGACAAGAACTTACAGCGTTACAATTCTCGTGTATGTCTTAATATCACCGACATGCCTGCAAAATACAGATGCAAACCGAGTACGGAGAAAGAACTCAAAGTCAAAAAAAAAAAGAAAGTTTTTGAAATACTTTCACTAGCAAAACAAGTACACAAAGTCAAATGAGGAGTCAGACAACAAGTCTGTGTTATGCCATGTGAGTAAGGGACACTGCGTCCACTAAAAAGCCAATTCTGTAAAAGGTGCACTTTCGAAGCACACAAAAATCAAGGAGTTAAAAGCCTGAAAAGAATAAAAAAGGGCATCATCCTTTTAACAGTTTTAAGATTCCTGCGTGCAAATCCATCTTTATAAAACCAAGTATCCACCTGACCCTGCGATCGCAGGTGCCTCTGTAGGAACAAGTGGTGTGTTTTCTTCTTTCTAGGATAGCACAACTTAAATTGTGTCAAGACAAGACGACTCACCATGAGTGCCTCTGTGTTGGTCTCTTTTAACGCTATTTTTGTTAAACCATTCATTCTAGGGCTAGAAGGTTCATTGTCAGATAACACTATAACATCCGGTGAGGGGACCCTCTTTTCTCGCTTTATTTCACTGCAAATCAAAAGAAAAGTACAGAGAATGAGTTAATAAAAACAAGCAAACAACTACTTCATGCTGCAAAGTAACATTACTTACAACCTTCTGCTGGATTGAGAGATTTAGGATTAAATTCTGAATAAACCCAGCATGGACAAGCTCAATCAATTTCTGCTCTCCTTGTGGATATTAAGCTTCCCAGTACAAAAGCACGCCATGAGGCAGGACGCAGCCACAGCACACAGCAATGGTGAATTCCTTCACATTAGCAGCTTTTCCATCAGCCACTTCACCCCCCTTCGAAGACACGGAGGCTTTCCAGGGCTCTGCTTGCACCAGGGGAAGACCACATCCCACCCTTAATCCAGGGACAAACAGGTCACTTGCTGCTTCTCTTTACTGTGCTGAAAGGCAAAACCATACCTCCCTTCTATTTTCCCTTTCTTAATGCAAATATTTTAATTTGTGATCTCCCCCCCCCCCAAGTTATTGAATCTGAAGGAAACCCAACACACACAATTCACACCTATTCACCTACCAAAGTTTGAGTACTTTATTGCATTAACTGCTTTCTAAACCAACACTACTGAATTATTTTCTGCTATTAACAGCAGAAACTTGTACAGTCTCAGCAGACACGCACATCCACACAGCTTCACCGAAACCCACTGAAACATGTATATTAACTCTTTATTTGGCTTTAACGCTCGGTGTCTTAAGTGAAGGCTGCACCTTCCACCCGAATTCCTGACAATAATAAATCCCCTCTCGGCTCCACCGCCCAGGATGATCATACGAGAACAGACTCTCAAACTACGTGAACCAAACGGGACAGAGAGACGACGTGACGTGACAGACGCCAGTGCCTCTCCTCCGCTGCCCAGGCTGCTAACTGTCAGATCAGCCCCAGTGTCCAGGATTTGGGATTTCAAACTACGAAGCATAAGGATTTCAGAGCAAGGTTTGCAGCATGGGATTGCCGGGAGGTTTAGCAGGAGCTTCACAGGAACAGGACAGCAAAGTCTTCTGCACTGCCCTGGAAATGACAGTGCTCGAGAAAGGGACGACAGCAAGAATTTTAGGAGAACTGTCCTCCTGGTTTGAGGTAGAACAGAAGCAATTACACAAGTAATTGTTTTTCTTTTAACCCAAAGCCAGAAGCAGGAACAGTAGTTTATAGTGAGAAACTTCTGGCTTCCAGTTATGCATTAAACAAAACGCATAAAGAATTAGTATCAAGCAGAATGAAGCAAATATTTAAGCGTGGTTTGTGTTATTCACAAATAAGAGATGTGGCATGTGAGCTTTGTACTTTTAAATATCAGGCAATTACTTCTTAGACTAAACAATAATTTCTAGGCTTAACTGATACCCTACATTTATTAGGAATCCAATGATTAACAGAAATTAATCCTTATTATCTTATTTAGCGATGCAAAGGATATTCACACCGAATAACGGCACTGAAAAGCTGTGTATCCCGGTAAGCTCTACGAAACACACAGTAAACACAGCAGGTCAAACGGTATTTTGGACACTGCAAAACGAGCCTCAAACACTGCAAACCCCAGCTTTTCAAATAGAATTTCCATGCTAGTGGAAAAAAAATAAAAGAAGTAGAGGAGTGTCCTCTAGAGGGCACAGCGAGCCAGGGAACTCGGAGACTTAAACTCTGAGGGTGTTTCAGAAGTACCAGTGGCACAGGTGAAACATTTCCAGCTTTTTCCTGTATCTGAACGCACCAAACTGGCTGAGGTCGCTCTCAGCGGGGGAATAATCGTGTCGGGCCGAGCTCCTGCTGGCTCGGTGCACCCCTCCGGCAGGGAACACGCTGAGCTCCTCGCCGGTGAGTCCTGCCCCAGCAGCTCCGTGGCGAGGACCCAGACTCAACTGGAGTCAAGCGCTGGCCGTTCCTCCTCGAACTTTAAGCATGAATCCCTCACGGAAAGCACGGGCGGTGGAATTACCTAAAAGGGTGAGACTCGCACAAAGGTGGGGGTTTGCGTGGCCGGCGCTGGCACGCCGAACCAGCCCCCTCCCGAAGCACAAGGGCTCTTCTCCACCCGTGAGCCAGCCCACAGGGAGGGCGGCTGCAGCGCTGCGGGGCCGACACGTCGCAGCCCGAAGGCGGCGACGCAAATCCGAGGTGCGGCGAAGGGTTTTATTCGGCTGCAGCCCGCGACTGCCCACCGGCGAGGCTTCGCCCCCGCTCCAAGCGGCGGTGAGAGCAGCCCTCCGGGCCGCGCTCCGCAGGGATCTCGGCGGGACGCGGGAGCTGCCAACGGGGCCATGTTGGAGCCGCCG
Source organism: Ibidorhyncha struthersii (assembly GCA_013398815.1). Classification (NCBI taxonomy): domain Eukaryota; kingdom Metazoa; phylum Chordata; class Aves; order Charadriiformes; family Charadriidae; genus Ibidorhyncha; species Ibidorhyncha struthersii. The sequence continues at coordinate 35,958 of VZSZ01006989.1, read as the reverse complement.
CCGTCACGCTCCAGCCGGGCTCTTCTCCGGCCCCGGGCGGCAGCTTCAAATGGCGGCACCGGGGCTCTCCCCTGCGGGGCCACCGCCGGGTCACGTGACAGGCCGGGCACGTGACCCGCCACGGCGAAAACCATGGCAACGGCCGGTCTCAGCCGGTGCGGCCCGGCCCGGCCGTCATTTTGTGAGGTGAGGTCGGGCTCAGGTGCCGGCGGAGAAAATGGAGCAGCGGTGTCCGGGGGGTCCCCGACGGACCTCCGGGACCTCATCAGCGGCACCCGCGCCCAGGGTCGCTCGGCGTTTTTTGAGGAAAAAAAATGGAAAAACGGGAAAAACAGATTTAAAAAAGTCACAGGACTGCGTCGTGGAGGCCTCCTGAGTTTTATTTTCAGGCTGGATGAGGGAGGCCAGGTTGGAAGACGATGCTTGACAGCGCTCTGGGCTTTCCCGGTATACCACAGGGAGGGAAATCTTCATCCCGAACTCACAAAATGACGTGTGCTGGTAACAGAACAACACAACATCTGCCCCAAAGTGCGACTGACAGACAGACATGCACGTTCATCAGTGATCCAAACACTTGGCCTTCGAAAAAACACAGCAAAATGGTGGAGGAGGAGGAGGAGGGGGAGCGCACCCCACTGACCAAGCCGGGATGTGGGCAGTGTGGAGGGAGAGCGGCCATTCCCGCTCCGGATCCACGGCTGGGCACCGGCAGCTGCTGCCAACGCTTCTCCTCAGCCCAGGCACCAGGAGGGATGTCAGTCTGCCCGGTCGAGCCGTGACACCACATATACCTTCTCCCGAGGGGGACCAAGAGCGGCTCCACTGCGGAGCTCCAGCAGCCCGGAGCAGGGACCCCGGTTCTCTCCTTGTGCTTGGAACAGAGCAACAGCAAGACAAAGCATCTCTGCAAGATACTACAACCTGCCGAAGCCACTTTGTAGGACGACGATATGAAATCTGGAACTAGGAAATAAAACCTCACCCCGAAAGCTCTGCCGTAAACCAAATCCCGTACTCGGGCCATGGAGCAGGAGGAGAGGAGACCAGGACTGCCCGTCTCCAGCCTGGCGGTACTTCATCTCAGGGCTTCCCTGAACGCTGTGATCTCTCTGCTCTGCAAGATACATTACGATATTCCTGACAGCTATGTTTTAAGATGCTGATCTAATAAAAAATGCATTAGAGACCACTCCACTCAGAGTTTAAAACTCAGGTATTTCCACAAAATCATTACTCAGATCTATTTCGGACCATCTACCTACACCAATTTTGAGTCTGTTGACATGCGACCTCACAGAGGAAAACCCTTCCTGAAAGGGGGAGATATTATATATTTTTTCAAGGCAACACATATTGACGACAGCGACAAAGTGCTTCGTGTGCAGTACCACAGGGTTTATATTCGCAGCAGCGCAACCAACTGCACAGTGGACGAGGTGGCACACGACTGAACTCCAGAAACGTAGATCAGAACTCTGCAAAACAATCTTCCCTCAAAAAGGAGTTTGCTTTACTCTTTTGTTAGCCCGTGTGTAAAGCAAAAATTCAAACCAGATGTTTCAAAATAAGAAAGACAATGGAAATATCACCACTTTCAGAAAAATACTGCCACCAGCAGTTAATAATTTGGGATAACTGCCCTGATACCATGACCTTTATCCTCTGAAGCCATCAGGCATATCCTTTAGCTAAATAAAGACATAGTTCTATTATTCTCCCTTCAGCTTTCATAAGTGTTGCTGTCTCAATCATTTGGACTCTATGCTAGAAGATGAAAGCAGGGTTGCTGCCCAGTTACGTACACCCATTTAAGCATTCACAGCAATAAAACACCATTTCACAGAGATCTTGCAGAAAGTTGGTGTAAGGAATCAAACACAGACCTCCTAAGTCATCAAGTACCCAAAGAAAAAGGCCATGCTTCCTCCAATATCCTCTTGTAAAACCTCAGAGCACAAAGGACAGAGGCATCACATCACTGAAGAGTTCTCCTTGGTGTCCTGGAACATCCCGTAGCAATTCAGAACACAACAAGTATTCCAGAAAAAAAAAACCCAAACAACAAACCAAACAAAAAAGCCACTTCCCCATGGGGACACTGCATATTTATTTGTTGATTTGAAGGAAAGCAGCAGGTCAGGTGGCCGAATCCAGCCTTGGAGATTTGCTTCCACTTAGCTGAGCCACAGGAAGATTAATTAAATTTTTGTCTTGAAGATGATACACCTGAGGTATCTTGAGGTGGACTCAACTTTTCTAACAGATCCACCTTCCTGCAAGGGAGAAGTTTCAATGAAGTATGACCAAGGAAGACAAAGTTTAAACTTAACACTAGTAAGAGAAAAAGAGACATGCAGGAACTACTGGCTCTGGTAGAGGGTTTGATTTCAGAGGACTCACACTGCAGCTTACAGAGAGCTTCTCAACGTTAACGAAAGAGCTCCCGTATCCCAACAAGCAGCCTTTGCATTTGTTCATACTGATCCAGATGCATTAAACAAAAAAATAAGCTTCCTTTTACAGACCAGATCTTATCCACGTCCGAAAATGCCCTTTCGATCGCTATTAAAAAAAAAAAAAAAATCAATGCGATGCTCACTTGGTTAAAGTTACAGAACTACTGACCTGAAACATGCCATCCCCCACCGCAGAGCCGCAGCCCTGGACAGCCCCATCCTGCGGTGTGCCAACATACTCTGTCCCTCCACAGGTAACCGGAGGAAGCATCACAACTGTTATTCAGAATACAGCTTAATCTGCATTAGCAAATATGCAACAGTTTTGCCTCAGTCCATTCAACAATCTCTTGTATGCTCTCATCCAAAAATACTTGGCAAGGAAGGAAGACAAACAAGGAAAGAAAAGGAGAAAGGCAATGCAGCGGGGATTTTTTTTCCTGGAGTTGTTATATCTACACGAATCAAAGAAGTTGCAATGGATCTAGTGAATGTGGTGAGAAACTGAAGCAAAACAAACTTCAGCCCTTCCTCCGAGCATAAAGGAAGGAACTTTAATCGAACTATGTCTGCATTTAAAATAAAATATTGAAATTCCCCAAGAAACTTTGCCATCAACCTGTCCTTCAGTACAGCGCATAGCAGGAGGGATGGATACAGCGTACGTGAGCTGCCAAGGACATCTGAGGTATGGGGCTGTGCCACACTTCCAGGCGCAATAATGGGAAGAGAAGAGACCATTGCTCTTCACCATGAACACTGTTCCCAGTAAATTCCAGTAAAGGGGAAGGTCTGGTCAGCCAGCACAGGCTGCATCCTGATACGCTCAAGAAAGTGTTAGAAATCAGAGTCAAACTCATTCAGCAAGTTTTAAGTGTGATTTGGCCAGACTGAAAAACAAAACAAAACACCCCCCCCCCAACCAATCACAAATCCTTCAAAGCACTAAAATTTAGCATCCAAACCCTAATGTGAAAGTTCAGAGCACAGCCATTAGCCCAACTTTCATGCAATTTCAAAACAATTTCTATTAGATGTTCTTTTTAATTATCCCATGTAACAAAAGGAGAACATGATTACTTTTGAGGTTCCAGAGCAGTGCAACATTTGTCAAGCACACAAATCACAACCAGTAAGACCTAAAATTAAAGGAACTGCCGAGTTCAGATCGGTTACTTGCCTGAGAGCACTAACCACAGGGATGCCTACGAACTCTTCACTCCCACCCTTCCTGGCAGTTTTCACCTAAGCAACAAGCAGTGGCTTAACTCAGGCCACTCACATGCAGTTTCAAGAAGCAAGAGCTCAAAGCTGTGGGTATATTTGGTACTTGTGTGTATGTGCCACACATCAGGAGACAATAGATGGGTGCAAGCAATTTTTGTGGAAAATAAACCAAATGTATCAAATGCAGACTTTTTGGCTTATCCAGACTTGTATTTCACTTGGAAGGAAAAATCAAGACTCGGTAGCTTAATGTGAGAAGACAACACAACACATATAGCGGTTTTGGAATGTGGGATTTTTTTGTTTGTTTCTTGTTGTTTTGTTTTTTCTAACTAAGACCACAACTGATACAAAATCTGTAGCAATAATTCCTGTTGATCACTGAGCCTTAAACTGTTTTGGATCAAGCCACAACTAATACAGATAAGATAGTTAATGTGCTGACTTATCACTCTTGGCAAATAGAGAAAATACAGGAAGAACTGCCTAAAAAGTTTTCCAGTTTGTTTTACAGAGGACACGCTCATCCCAAGATCGCTATCAAGACAAAGCAGAACTGGGGATAGCCAGACAGAAGCCAACTCTTACATTGATACTTGCCTGTAAACAGCTCCCACCTCTATGTATGAGCAAGGTTTTCCTAGAACTGGGATGACATTACACTGCTCCTGAAGGATCCTGATGCTTTTGCTCCAGAAAAGAGGACAATTTGTCCTCGCAGACCTGCCTGAGGCCAGCAGCTCCCGTGCAGACAGCCAGTTACATGGTGGTGTCCAGGAAGACCACGTGTGGCCTCTGCCAAACCTTGCTGCGGGTATACCTGAAATCATGACCTTAACCAGCACTGCGTATGCAACTAGTCTGCTCTGTATGGAAAATGGTCAGAACGTGTAGTGTAGATGAAGAGAGCTGCATCTGGAGCACAATAAATGCAACGTGATGCAGGAGGCAGCACGCTCCAAGAACGGCTCCAGGAGAAAGCCCCAGCCTCAGCTGGAAGCAACTGATGCTCAAGACAGGGCAAACGTGGTAGGAAAGCCACGTATTTAAGGGGAAGGAAAAGAACGGAGGAGAGATGAAGAAGAGAAGAAAGGGAAAGCAGAGTTTGAAAGCACGGTAAGACGTCAGGATTCAGCCCGGTTTGACAGATGTCCTTTCCCTCTAGCACCCATGTTGATGTAAATCTGTGTACTCGCAAGCAAAGCGATCTACGTTGAGCTACTTCACCATCCCACTGCAAACCAGACATGTCCTTATCAAGGGGGAAGGACTCTCCTTCATCCCATTCCTTCTCTGCAGTAGGTCTGGGATAATTACACACCAGCTCCCAGTGCTGCAAAAACGCCAGGCAGAGGAGCAAGATTTTGGTTTGGCCTTGTATGACCTCTCATCAAAGACTTCTACCACTACAGACTTTCTTCTGTTTCTTCTGGCATCAGAAAATGCGCTCAAACCAGGTCCTATTTTTAAATTTAACTTCAAGGTTTAGAAAAAAAAAATATTAAAATAAATATATTTGTAAAGTTTTATGCAGAGATATTGCCAGGTTTGTCTTTCAAATCTTGAAAATCAACCGATTTCAAAAAGATAATCCATTCAATCAGCTTTACGTCAGCTAAACTGTGATTATTGCTGGGCCACCTTTTCCAAGGAAAATATTATGTTTTCAGTTCTAAAAGCATTAAGGAAGTTTAAAAGCCAAAACACCATACATCACTAAGCATGAATTTTACCCAAGAAGTTTGCTGCAGTTCAGTCATTTTAAGCAACAGCTCTTTTTTCATCTCCTCGGAAAATCAGCTCAACTGCTTTCCAGACACAGGTCTTATGAAAGCTGCAAGCTAAATTCCTCTAAAGATCAAAGGTTTGGAAAGNAAAAAAAAAAAAAAAAAAAAAAAAATCCTCACAAAATGAAGATCCGCCTTTCCTACAAATGCCAACTGTATTCTTATATATGCAGGGATCAGACCCATCCAGAGACACGCTTCCTCTGTATCGCCAACATCTCCAGACTCAGATTGCATTCGCTTGGAGATATTTGCATCTGGAGGCTGCTCAGCACCACGTTTATGCTCTAGGAACGGAGCCACACAGGGACCAAGGGCACCACCACGATGCAGGAGCAGAGCCCCACAGCCGGGGAAGCTGCCGCCGTGCTTCCAGAAGTTTGCAGAATCATTCCAGCTCAGTTTTTGTCATTTGAGATGACCCGGAGTTTAATTCCTCTATTATGAATTTTATACAAACATGCGTTATGAAAGGTGTTCCAACTTACAAATAGTATCCAAAGAGCTTATCCAAAGACTCATGAAATTCTTTATTTTATTTATTAACTTCAGCGGAATTGGGATCAGACTGCCTCCTTACACAAGCGTATTTTTTGTACGGGGAAACCTCTTCTCCCTCCTTGCAGAAACTGAATACAACAATATCCCATTACCACCTGAAATAAGAACGCTGTATGGAGAGAGGACGTTCTCTCATCTCGTCTAAATAGGTGTTATTGTTCCAGATGCTCTCTGGGAAGTTGAGCGTACAGCCCCCTGTTCATCATCCTGTTTGCGCGTCTTGCAACAGAGACAGACACCAACAGAGCACAAACACTGGCACACATTTCAGAAATATTATAAATTCACAAAGGGCATATATGCATGTGGGGGCAAGTACTGCAACAAAAGAGGTAGAATACCTGATTCTAATTTATTCAGTTTTTGGTATGAGCAATCTTTTTAGATATTCTTCAAAAAAAAGAACACGCATACCTGTGTTAATTAGCAGGTAGTGATTACGCCAAAAGACACCTTCAGAGATTTACTCCTAGTCAGCGCAATGCAACTGCTTGACATGCAGCTCATCCATTACCCCAATTAACTGCTTCTGTGCGAGACATAAGCACCTCCTAAATATCACATTGAGCAACTTGTATAATTGTCCCTTTGGTGTAATTTTTAGGGAGAAAGCTGAAAACTATCCCCTTCCCTCCATCACGCTGATGGAAGAGGTCTTGTTTTACATATACTGAAGCAGTATTTGGAAAAAGCAATCAGGCTTCTGCAGTTTAAGTTATTTCTCTTAGAAAAGCATCAAAAGTTGGAAAAAGTTGACAGAGGAATTGCCACGAAGCATCAAAGACACCAATTTTCCTAGGAGCAGCCGTAAGCGCCCCTCCTCCCCATAATTCCTGCGCAGTCGATAAGGATCTCGTGTTTTCAGTTTCACACCTCAACTCTGCACTGCTGCAATACCCGACATCCAAGCGAACGCAGATTTATTACTCAGACAACTGTTCAAGCATTTTGCACAGACGGGCAGGTCGCGGTTCTTACACATTACCGGTCCAGCATCAGCTGGTGTCGGAACCAGGAATAAACGGGGCTTTTAGGCTTCCTGCGCACTATACTGATCTTACTGCACTATAAAGAAAAAAGCAAGACTTTGAAGGGCCAACATCAGGGCCACAGAATTTTTGACAAAGTTTTCATCCCAGCACAGCCGGAGTCTGGGTTAGAAGCACGGTGGAAGATTTGGAATCTGGCTTTGAAGTGATGCCCGTAAATCTGCATGTCAGAACCACCCAATTCACGTGCATATCCCACATACAAGTAAAAGGCAAAGCTTTACATTTTTGTAACAATGAACTTCTCCAAAGTGATAAGGAACTTTGAATTCATGCTTTCAGATGTCAAAATTCAGGCATTTTAAGGAGGCCGGACTTTCAAAAAAGTAGTAAAAATCGGTCCTACAGATAATTGCTGCAGACAGGTGCTGTCTTTTCAGAATACTTCTGGTGTCAAAATCCCCAAGTTACTTCAAAAAGAGTCAGACTGATCCATACATACTGCTCTGTCAGGAAGAATCAAGTTGCAATTAAAACTCCTCTGTTTAGAGAATTATAATCTATTATTTTTCCTGTATCACAGCTCAGTTAAAAAAACCCAAACCACTATTCTGCACATAAATCTCAATCAGTAGCTCAAAGCGCATCCTCTTTGTAACTTGTACATTTTTCTATTCAAGACTGCGTTTCTTTACTCAGCTGCTCATCACAGCTGCCGCGGCTGTCAAAGCTTGCGGAAGAAAAGTCAGTACGGGAGTTACACAGAAGTAGCTGTTGAATCTCACGTGAAGAGTCAGAGCTGCAACACACACATAAAATTTTAATTCTCGCTACCTTTACGACGTAGAGAACTTCCTCCTAGTGCCACCTGACCGTGGTTTACTGTGTCAGTATCCCAAACGTTACAGTACAAGTGCAGCATGTAGGTCGGAACTCACCTTTTTGAGGTACTCATGTCCACAGGCTCGTCTCCCGTCTGAACCTCCACTTTAATGGTTGCTTTCACCTCTCCACTTTTTAATAATCCTTGCACTTTGCCAGCTCCAGGATCTGTTTTTATTTTCATGTCGCCTTCAGCAGTTATATCCGCTCCTAATAGTCCTTTCTCCATTTTTATTTTTTTACTGTCCACATCGTTATGCGTTATCTCACGTTCTAACGCTCGTTTCTGACTCCGTGTCCTGCATGCTTCCTCTGTCATTGTGAGGCTCTGGGGAGAGAGGAGACACAAACGAGTTAAGTACACTGGAAAAATAGTAAGTTGGACAAAACACCTTAATTTCAAAACAGGGCAAAGTACAGCGGTTACCGCAAAAAGGAGTTCAGAAAGAGCAATAAAAGTTTTGCCAGTGTGCTCACTTACCCTATCTTCAAAATACATCTCAGTCTGAAGCTATTAAGCACCCGGCATCACTGTACTTACACTTTTTATGTTAGACAACAACAAACAAGGAAAAAGCAAAACAAGAACACACACACAAACCCCACTAAGCATAAACTACAATCACCAAGGAGAAAAAAAATAAATAAAAAACAGCCCGCATTAGAGCCCGGGAGAAAATACAAACCCCCACGACGAAAAAGAGTTTGGCTCTTTACCAAAAGGCAGGAAGAATGTATGTATTTGCCTCACATGCAAATAAACGCAATTACAAAATTCTAGATTAGGATCTCCCTGGGACTGCTGCCATGCCTTTCTGAGGACCTAAACCCGACTGCAAGTTTCGGGAAATCAGACACTATGGGGGAAAAGGACCACCACACCCTGCGTGAAGAGAGGCTTCCATATCTCTTGACAGCCTGCCGCCAGGCGCTAAGGCACTGCCATTGTAATACTCAAGTTGAGACTTTCTCCCCTCCTGGAGCAGGAGCCAGGCTCTTCCAGGCGGCAGAGGAAGCGCTGGGCTCTCGGGGGGAACCGGGCTTAACCCCTCGCCTGCCGGGGGCGCGGGACGTCCTGCTCCTGGTGGGCTCTGACATCTCAGCCCGCACTTCGGTACCTGCGGACACCCATCCATGGGACGCGGAGCTGAGTCAGGCTTTGATCCCATGACATCACTGGGCTCCACATGACCCTTCCCAGGATGCAGCCTGCGAGACAAAGCACTTTCCAGAAACCAGTCTGAGCCGGCGGCAGGCAACCCGCNGGAGAAACACACTCACACACCCACCCCCTTTAATTTTTTTAATTAATTAATTAATTATTAATTTATTTATTTAAAGCATTCCTCCCATCGCAGATTTTTCTTTTCCTCCTCCTTTTAAAATGCATCTCAAGAGTAAGGCCGACACACAATAGTTGAACAAAGTCTTTGAAATGTTTTTAGCAGAGCGAGATTAACATAATTACGTAACATAATTAACCTCTGCTCACCCCCACCACCCCATTATCCAACAGTATCACATAAGCATTACATGAAATTGCTGTTTGGATAGTATAAGCCCCACACAAGCGACCACNCCCGGCCGGCCGGCACCCCGAGCATCCTCCTCCTCGGGCTCCCTCCGCTCCCTCCGTGCTGGGGACGCCAGGCACCAAGGGGGTGGCGTGGGGGGAGAGGGGGAGAAACACACTCACACACCCACCCCCTTTAATTTTTTTAATTAATTAATTAATTATTAATTTATTTATTTAAAGCATTCCTCCCATCGCAGATTTTTCTTTTCCTCCTCCTTTTAAAATGCATCTCAAGAGTAAGGCCGACACACAATAGTTGAACAAAGTCTTTGAAATGTTTTTAGCAGAGCGAGATTAACATAATTACGTAACATAATTAACCTCTGCTCACCCCCACCACCCCATTATCCAACAGTATCACATAAGCATTACATGAAATTGCTGTTTGGATAGTATAAGCCCCACACAAGCGACCACAAGTTTCTCTGCATGGTGTTGGATGAAATATATATATTTTGGGGGGGGAAATGTGTGAGTGTATTAAAATCACAGTCAATACGCAAAGTGCCTCCCCTCGGCTGATCTGCATTTGCAGCGTGACTATGCTTGAACTTACAATAACGGAGGAAAGGTGTGTTTTACAGAAATGCTTAGTTAACGTCAGTATTTATGACGGCGAGTAAACAGCACACAGCCCAGGCAGGCAGCCAGTGGCACGGAGATTTTCGGCAGGGCTCAGCATACCCCAGCTGATAGAGAGCAGCCTTTTCCACCCCCCCCCTCGTCTCAGAGAGCCCTCCGAAAGCACAGCTTTTAACTGGCACAGTATCTCGGTTTACGTATCTCTGCTGACAATACGGCAGCATGACAACTGCTTCTCCCCCAAAACGAGTGATCTGACAGCCTGACCAGGAATCGCAACTCTTATTCCTATTAACTCAGCACAAACATATCCAAACCTGGGGCTAAAACAAAGGACCGGCCAGCTATCGCCCAGCTTACATATACTGAGATGTGCCATTAATCACAGTGACTTTCTTGAAGCAAGACTGCTTAGTCAGTAGGAAACCT
>VZSZ01006989.1:0-25447 GCA_013398815.1 Ibidorhyncha struthersii | reverse complement strand
GGGTTTATTTTCAGTATCTTCATATTCTCCAGCCTCGCAGGGACAAGCAGCAGCAACTCCAGCAGCCTCCGCTGATCCGAGAGCTACAGCGGCACTTCAGGCACTCAGGCGCCAAACTTCAAGAACATTTACACGATGCTGTATTTCTTCTACTCCTGCGTTTTTCCCAGTTTTGCCTGGGATGCGGACGGCGGTATCCCGAGCTGTACCCGGGTATTTCACAGCACAGGCAGAGCTGCCGGGCAGAACTCTGCACGCTCACGGCTGAATCTCCCTTACCTGCGTTAACATCACAAGCGATAGAAATGACCCAAATCTCCTGTCAGCACTAAGTTTTATTTAAAAAATTAATGCAGTCAAAATCCTAACGTGAAGAGAGGCAACACGTACTGACTACTTCACTCAGCACCGTTTTTTCAGCTAACCAAGGCAGCTCATCTCGGAGTGATGGAGAGAGGCAGACCCACTCGGAGCATTTCCAGGGGCAAACCCTTCGTACACAAACTCCTTGCAAAGGTCAGACTGAAGAGATTAACAGCCTTGATGAAAATGCGCCATGTACCTTTTCAGCAAAACCCTCTCGTGTTCCGAATCCTCGAGGGCATCACATCTTGCGCCCTGCAATTCCTTTATGAACTAGCAGCAGCTGATTCTCCTCGGTACCATCGCCCCTGATCAGACACTGACAAACTTCACCCGGAAACGGCCCCAGCTTCCCCGTGTCTTCCCTGCTCACAGAGTCAGAAAGCAACACCTCTGTTTTCCTTCGAGGAACAGTGCTGCTGCTGCTACGACAACTTTTCTGCAAAGCAAAATTCAGTCCAAGTTTTTGTTAAAAATTCACAGCGTCGTGTTGCAATGATGTAGGCTGGAAGGCAGCAACTGGGGACAGGGATTGCTGGAGAGAAGAGTATTTGTAGCACAGCCGGAGCAGCGTGTTGTGAAGATCTACGTTACTGGAAAGACCTTGGGATGAGATTGCACTAAGATTTTTACAGCTAAATCTGAAGATTGCGAGTGCAGGCTCAAGGTTTATATACACTGCAATAGAGAGATCTGGTTGCACAGTTCCCCTACCACAATAGTGATTAAATCATATTTATTGCAGATGAGCGCTAAAACCAAGCTCCCTGAAAGAGTTTTAACCCTTTCAGGAAACAGTATTGGAAAACAATTTGCTACCATGGATGGAGATGCAGAGAGACCTAAAGGAAAATTAAGGTGGCACTGAGAGAAGGGGAGGAAAATAACAAGCAGGATTTCTTCAAAAAGGCTATTCTGCCTCTCTTTTCAGGAAGAGAGGTGAAAACTGGTACCATCAGAGTCTTTCATGGGAATCACCTGGGTTCCTGGGCCCCATCTCCTGCAAGTCAGAGGGCATCGAGAAGCGAGTGTACAGTTGAGGCGAGTCCCTGGCAGGATCTGTTTCACACAGCAGACTACAAAACACTTCCCAAAACAGCTGGGAACTACAAAAACTCAAGGTCTGTAGGAAAAGGGTAAAACCAGACGGTGCCCTGGAAGAGAGGAGGAGGAGAAGGAAGAGGAGGCCTACACCAGCAGGGATGGTGTCCTCGTTCATGGAGAGGATGTGAGCGGCTCCTTGTACAACAGGTCAGAGAAACCCAAACTCACCTGGGATGAAAACTCCCTCCCAATGGCACATCTGGCAAATGGCTTAATCCCCAGCACCCGAGGAGGGCATGCCAGTCATCACAGGAGACCTCACCACCACTACTAAACTGCACCACACCAGTACGCTCTGTGACCCACCCTGAAGTCTGCTGGATTTATTGAGATCGCACCTTCACCAACTGATTCCATGAAAATGAGAATAAACCAGCTAGATGTTTCAAAACATCCAGGCTGTTTCAAGAATAATGTACAACTTCTGAAGCTATTCCCGAAATCCCCACTTCTGCTTCTCCACCATTAAGAGCAAAAGGAACCGATCCACACGAACAGTAAACAGCTTCAGTTCAACTTGACTATACCTTTTATTTGAAAGAAGGAAGAGAAAGTAAGGATTACACAGTAAATTTTAAGTTTTATGGAAGGTTCTGCTTTTTATTACAAGGAATGGCATAGCTTGGGGCGGAGCGCCCGGGACCTAAGCAGCAAATACTCAGTTGTAAGTGCTATCACTGTAACAGATTAACTACTACGATCAATTCAAAAGCCAGTTTAGTATACCATATAAAACGCAGTAAACTCCTCGGACTGCAGGCCATTACATTGCTCACCCTGAAGCCTTGTCAAAAATTCCTCTGTGCAGCTCCACTGCCCTCCGAGCACACTGACGACAGGAAAAACCCAAAACCCCCGAGTTCACAATATATTTATGCTAGCCCAGTAAACATCGTATATGCTTGTGATGCCACCCGTATGCTTTCCATCAGGAAAAGGGTCAAAAGATCTCTCTTGTCATCTTCCAAACCTTTCCTCTGTCCAAAGAGCAGAGCAGCAGGACCAAGAAGACAAACCTGGTTTAACTCGGGTGCAGGACACAGTGACACGCAGCCCAGCCCCACGCAATGGGCTGGGGATGCTGCGGCAATCACCTGCTGGCTTTTGCTGCTGCAGGGAGAAGCTACAGAAGAGGAAAAAACTCACGAAGTTCCAGTTTAAGACTTGGGGAATGAATTACTTTATGCTGATTTTTCCAGATGTGCGGTCCAGCCCGGAATATACCCGAGCAGCTGCAGAAGCCATGCTCAGCTCACCCGGCTGCCACCTGAGCAGGGCACGAACAGACAACCAGGACAGCAGCCGAAGGAGGTCTGATGCATAAGCACACAAAGAACACCGACACGGTACATGAAGACAAAACCACAATTAAAAAAAAAAAAAAAAAGGCCGCACACTTTGCTTGCTGTTTGTAATGTACACTTCCACTTTTCCCCACATCACATTCAGAGTTATCCGTATCACCTCCTCTCCCATTCATGATTTATAACTTCCTCATACAAACTCCAAGTAATTCCTTCACAGAGCAGCTCTGCTTACTTTTCACCGTTTAGCACAACTTGGCAGTTTGAAGTTAAAAGGACTGAAGTTAGCCTCGCATGCCGACGCTTTGCTAGAGCCATCAGCAGTGCTGGCAAGCACCGGCAGCAGGAACGGGTTCGGCACAGACCATCTGCAGACGGGCTCGGATCCCACTGCAGCCGCACATGAACCCATCCAGCTACACGATACTGCTCTTTTTGGTAGCCAAAAAGCAAAGATCAACAACCCTCTTCTGCCGGCATCATCTGGAAACTTTTACAGCAAAAGAGGGGGGTGGGNACAGAGGAGGAGACGGGGAGGTTAAGACACATTGATGCCCCATAGTGAGTATTTTCTAAAGGTCGTCGGCCAGAAACTGGCACCCAGCGCAGACCCAACGCGTACACCAGACCGGCCTCCTGCCAGCCGCCGTGGGTCACCCGCACGCCCTCCCCACCACGCCGAGGAATTAACTTCTCACAGCAGGATGTAAAGAGTTCTGATGATAAGTCACTGTTTCAAATGAGCTTAATTTCATGTTGTGCCGTAAGTGGGGTTTTTTTTCCTATATACTCATTGATCACAGAGCCAGAAGTGAGATGTCCTGGAAAAAAGTCATTAAAATTTACATGCGTATGTGTGTGCGTGTGCATTCATGTGTGCATGTGCATTAATGTGCACACACATGCACGCACGGAGAGAGTTCATGACCTTGTCACAACGGTTTTTAGAAAAAAATAAAGTTTAGAAAGCCAAAGTGAGAACTAGATTTTATTTACTTTTTGAAGACTAAATTAACGCAACAGTAAGAGGGCAAGAATACTGGTTATTTTGTGGATTGGGGGAAAAAAAAAAACACCCTGACCCAAAATAAAATCATCTCACACCTGACTTCAACTGGGCAACCAAAAAATCCATCCTTTCCCCCGACGAAGGCAACAAAAAGCCAGAGGTGTGTTGATCCCTTTGCTCTCTCGGCCATTATTTCCATACCATGAGACCTGAAAAGAAGAAGAGCTGCCAGCGCCAAAGCCCTCCCTTCAGCAGAGGGGAGGAGAGGGGGGTCCCCGCTGCCCCCGGCCGGGAGCACCGCAGCCCACCAAGGGTTAAGCCCTGCCATTTTGGTGCCATTCACCGAGATGGCCATTAAGGCTGTTACATAACAAAATGGCAGCCCTTAACCCTTCCCTCGCCGGGCTCCCACGCTGCTCGGCTGCCCTGCTGCCCTTTTTCACTATTAGTATTGTTTCCTCCCACCCCCTTTTCTTTAAGCATTCAGGGGGGAAAACTGAACGAGCTTGCTCAGGACTGTGAAGTACTTGCAATTAAAAGGAGCCCACAGAAGTTCCCTCTGTGCCAGGGGTGTCCGGAGGCAGCAGAGGAGGAAAGTTCTCCGCAGGCCAGGGGACAGCGGGGCTGCCAGCGGAAAAGCATCGTTTTGGGGATACCGCGAGGGGATAAAGCGTGGCGTACCAGAATGCTACGCTGTCCTGACAACGGTGTTCCCAGTGGGAGCACCTGCAGCATCTCCTCCTGCATCCCAGAACCTGCCCTCATCTCCATCCCCGGCACCAGACACTCCGGCACACGCCGGGCCCACGGCACAACTGCTCCCCCGTCATTACAGCGCAGTAGGAAGCAATTCAGCCTGGGTTTGACTAAATATTTACGAAAATGAACAGATAAACATTTGCAGAAAGGCACTGAAGTGAGCTCTGAGCACCACAAACATGAAGTTCTGTATTTGGCCAGAAACAGGACTTTGGTAGCTGAAGTCCCACTGTACTAGGAGTTACCCTTCTGCCTTCCACAGTACTTGCATCAACTCACCTTAAAAATCACTATTATGGCTGAGTTTGGCTCTATTTATTAGTCTGGAGCCTAACCACTATCTAAGGGCTCTGTATAACAAAGAGAGAAGCCCTCACAATTCTTAACAGAAAGCTCCATGCGCCACATAGATTATATTAAAGATGCAGCTGTGTAAAGGGAAAATAGCTGTTGCCTGTAAAAAATCAACCTAATAATTTGCCAAATTTTTTTGTAAGGACTTCAGAGAAGCTATCAAGGTGATCTTAGAACAAATAATAAAGCCACTAAAAAGACTGCATAAAAATAGCAGTTTTTCCTCCTAAATACCTTTTACTAGTGCTGCTATTCTTTACTCACAGTATCCAGCCTAAAAACCCCCCTCACTTCTCAGTCCTGCCACAACCACACAGATTCCCGGGTCAGCTCTGCAAAGCGGTGCCAGTTTTTCGCACGCTCTGTGATGGTGACTCGTAGACGTAGTTTTCAGGAACGAACTGTGCGGTTCAGTATGGAGTCGGTTCATGGTCACCCCCGGGCTGGCCGGGGGAATCCAACTACCCTCAGACCAGGCAGCCGAAGAATGAAATCGAAGACATTTGGTTAAAAGACACCAGCTATTGTCAGAAGCACACACATGGTCTGACTCCACCTCGGCGAGAAAGACTCTGCCTTTCTTCAAGGTCCGGATTCTCTAGGTACATTGATCCTCGTGGATATTATTAACTGATCATTAAAAACTGTTTATCCGGTGTTTATTTTGACTCAAAAATAAAACCTTCCACTTAAAGGACTATAACTTGATTTAAACTTTTATTTGATGGGAAAAGATTTAAATATTAAGTAACGGCAGGGCAGATTGCAATCAGATCCTCTCCCCTTCTTCCACCCCCCTCCCCATTTAATGTATGCTTCTTATTAGGGGAGGGATCTAGGTTGGTTCATTTATTTTTATGCAAGAGCAGCAAAATTAGCATCTTTAAATACTCAGTCACAACAACAATCAGCTTTTCCAGCACCACATGCTGTGCATATTATAATACAGGCAATTCCTTGGGTTTCTGCATTTTAAAAACTTCAGAGGAAGGAGGCTCTCTGCACACAGACCATCCAAACCGGCTGCAGCATCTCTCCTCCCCAAGAGGTGCCGTGCTCTGGATTCACGTTCAACCCAATATAAATTATTTAATACAGCCGCGGTACAATCATAGAGGGAATTGGTGTAAGTGGATAGAAAGGACAAGGCACCAAGAGAAGGACCCAAACAACTAAGGAATTTTCTTATTTACTGATTAATATTCTAATTCTTATAAAGAGAACTTTATATTAATTTTAAGGTCCACTGCTTTGGGTTCAGAGAGGTGTTTTTAGAGGGTACTACTCACAGCCACTACATGAGGGATTTGTTTGACCTGAATTCTCCCCCACGTTTTATGGACCTATTTTTGTCTAGAAACTACCAGGCAGGAAGCCTGCTAACAACTATGTCTGGGCTTTGTATTACCAAAAAAATCACGGAGATCCCTCACTGCAGGATAGCCATTAAATACCAGTTTCCGTTAAGGTTCAAAACGCAGTATTTGGATAACAAGTTGAATTGGCAAAATAAGATAGTATTTATGCACGCTACTCTACAACTGCGCAGAGCTGTTTTTCAGGTGTTTTATGGTGATAACTCACTCAACAAGAGAGCGGATTAAGAGATTTCTATGACTATGGTCAAGACATCAAAGTGTGATGCTCTCTGCTACTCTCACTGTCACTCCCTCACCTCAGACTGATGTCATTAACAAAGGTGTTTTTATGATTTCATTTAGCCTTCTGGTCTCGTGAATGATGGCACTACTTTGCAAGATTTAGGAACTTATGCAATAAACAGCCAACAAAAACCACAACCAAACAAAAATAATCAATCAGTGGTGCTCATGCCTTAGAACCATAGAATGGTTTAGGTTGGAAGGGACCTTGAAGATCATAGAGTTCCAACCTCACTGCCATAGGACTTGCACAATGTTAGTTCTGAAATCAGCTCTGGTAAAACAGAGTAAATCAAATGAGTAAATCTACAAGCAGAGACATCAACGACTACACCAGGAAAAATGAGATTGGAAGAAAAGCAAAGACCAGAAATGCTTAACATTGATCACTGAAGCCCGTCGCAACGCATGTTTTGGAGAAAAAAATCCAACACTGGATAAATCCTAAAATTGCTATTTATGAAATGCCTCATTTGACAGTACGGTGGTACAGACGAGCACCATCACACACAGGACAGCTCATCAATAGAGCTTTACTTTCGCTATGCCACCGAGCACTGCCAGAGCTACAAGATAATCTGCAGAAATTTCATTTCCATTCACAATTTTTCTTCTGGGGGTTGCACAAATGATCAAAATATACAGAAAGCCTCAAGGGAGGCATTTCTGTGCACTTGCTTTTGCTTCTCCTCTCATTCAAGGGCCGACAATATCGTGCAGCTGCTGTGAATGCCCAGTTAGAAGGAAGTGAAACTCCCCTGTCCCTTTGTAAGCTAGGGAGGGTTTAGCACTTAACCCACGCTCCGAAGTAGGTAAGTTTACTGGCCACTTTTGGTTAAGGCACAGGAACCAAATTCTGATCCGAGTTTAATCTGGAAGCTCCTCTACAGCTCTTCCTTGTCCTCCTGGACACGGCAGGAGCTAAGGTGCAAAAGACCAGAAGACAGTTCTACCGTCTCAGCCCTCCTCCTCATTTTCAGCACTGCAGGGGGCAGAGGGGGCGTCTGTGCAATATTAGAGACTCGTCCTCCATCTTATTCACAACTCCTACCTGTCAGTGAAGTTCATGGGTTCCACGTGGGATCCTGACCGGGCCGAGAGGCTGAAAGTGACTGCAGCGAGGATCCTGCGGGGAGAGACAAGCTGGTTAGTATACATGGTGACGTGCCTCCCACCTTCACCCAAACATGCTCGCTGATGAGACAGTTGTCCTTAAACACTGGTACGCAGGTGAAAACTGGGAAGACCGCATCCTACTACTTTAAGAAAAGGAACTGCAGGTCAGGCTTGTGTTCAAATGCTTTGGATGAAAAATAAAAGCACATGCAAAAGTATTTTAAAGTCACTGCTTTTCTTACTCCATATTTCTTTAGTCTTTGCTTCTTACATTAATTAACAGCCTAGGAGGAAACCAACTGCTTCTTGATATCTCTGGTTTGACCCAAACGCCTGCTGGAACCAGCATTCCCATTTCTAGCTGACCATTTCCCTCCAGGAGGAAGAGACCTACAAGACCTGCACAGATCCTAACAACCGGTACCACAGGAGCTTGCTCCGGGAAGTCTTAAAGCAGTTGCTGTGCCACCTTCCCATTTCACTTCTTGGACAAAAGCGGTACGGGTCCACGTATGCATGCAGGAGAAGGCCTCTTGAAGACCCATCTTCAGAAAGAAACCCGTTGCTTTTAATTCTTTCCAACAAGCCAGCAGGCCCCTGGACGAGCATTTTAACAGCTTGTAAGATGGAGCCAACAAGGCAATATTCGTCCAATGTTACTCACATGAAGGTAATATTATTTAAGTGGCAGGAACGTCAAGAAATGCAAACAAAGAGAGTCATCTCTGGACATGACACCATGGTCACACACATGCTCGCTGTCGTGGTTTGACCCCAGCGAGCAACTAGGAACACACAGCTGCTCACTCCCTCCCTCCCTCCAAGTAGAGGAGAAGAGGGAGAAAAGGAGGGGGAAAAAACCCTCATGGGTTGAGATAAAGACAGTTTAATAGAACAGTAACAGAAGGGGAAAATAATAATGGCAAAGAAATAGACAAAATAAAGTGATACAACACAAGCTGCTCTCACCACCCGATGATCGGTTGCGCAGCCTGTCCCGAGCAGCGATCGCAGACCCTTGCCCCCAGCCAACCCCCGTTTATATACTGAACATGACGTACGGAACATTCCTTTGGCCAGCTTATCCCGTCTATGCTCCCTCTCAGCTTCTCTGGGAAACTGAAAGAGTCTTTGATTAACAAAAACATTGCTTACCAACAACTAAAGCAATATGCGTTATCAACATTCTTCTCATATTAAATCCAAAACACAGCAGCCACTAGAACGCAAATCGGCTCTATCCCAGCTGAAACCAGGACATTCACACATGGGCTCAGTTCAGCAGTTTAGTGACAATTTGGTATTTTCACTAAAAGGGCATCAGAGCAAGATTTAACGCCAGGCTGGATGCACCGGCGCAATGCAGTCAGAGGTTCTGGTGGGGTATCACAGATGAAGTTATTTGTCCCCCCCCATTCCTGGTCCCACTTGAGACCACACCACTGTTCCCTGCAGAAGCTTCCACAAAGTTGCACATGAAGCAGAGAAAGAAGGGGGAAACAATTTCTTAGAGAAGTTTGTGTCCTGTAGGAGAGCATATAAAAATAATTCTAAAAGAATATGCTCGTGTGTTTATCTGCTTCTTACTCCAGAAAAAGTTCTCCTGGCCGACGCTTGCTTATGCTTTACAAAAATCCTTTTATGAGCCTGTACATATAGTGTATGATATCCAAACCTTCCTTCTCCCTCTCTATGAAAACACTGAGGGAAGAAACCCACAGCCAGTGTACACTGGTCAGTTAAAAAAATCAACTAGTTTTGCCATACGACTGGATCGGCAGTTACCCACGCCAGCGGCACAAGCAGAGTCTAACGCCCCTCCTCACAGCCTGCTTTGGCCCAGCACAAAGTGAATAATCAGTCGACAGCCACAATTTTAGCAGCGGGTCTCGTGCAGGGCTGTGCACACGGACACAACGCCGGTGTCGGCTCTCGGGGCAGACGGCAGCAGCGCTGGGCTGTAGGTGGAGCACAGTAATTGATGCACACTGGCTGCCAAGGCGACTCCTTGGAAGCTCGGCCTCTTATTTCTGCTAAGCCACCAAGAACTGAGTCATTTCCCTCCTCAAAAAGTTGCAGAGCTATTTTCTTTTGTCCAGAAGACAGGACAACAGCTCACCGACTTCTAGTCCTCCTGTCTGGATGGGGGAAAAGGGCTGCCAAGGGTCACCCCGAGGATCACACTGTCCCTCCTTGACCAACCTCAGACGTCACCTTGTCCCAAAAGCTGGGAGGTTGCGCCCAGTACTTCTTCTCTGTTTTACTATTTTAAGCACCCCAAAAGGTTCCAAGAGGTTAAACAAATTGCTACAAAAGTGCAGATATAGAAACTTAATGAATGGATATGCAACTGTACTCTGGTCCCTGATTAGCTATCTAGAGGGCAGGTCTTGCTAATTATAGCTCATCCTATTAGTCCAATGCTTTTCTAATTAGAAGCCCATTGAAAACCATTGCAATAGCTACTTCAGGGCCTTCAACTGTGCTATAAAACCCGACAGATACGGCAGTACTTCCACGCTGCTCCTCATGCATCTGGCCTGGACACGAACAAACACTTGTTCATCGCCGAAGACGACAAAAAGCAATACACACAACACACAGGGCGTACCAGGTCGTGACAAGCGCTACGGCACAGCCAGGGTAATTGGTAGTTACCACACTATTGCAGCCAGCAGGAAGCCACAAGTTGTAACACCGCTGGGGGGATAAAAATAAAAAATTAAAAAAAAAAAAAAAAAAAAAAAGGAATTATTCTGCCTGGTAGAGATAATTCCTGAATGGGACTGGTAAAGGTCGCAGTGGGGAGGGGAGGATCCTCCAGGCATCGGCTCTGCACCGGCTCAGCTCTGCCGGGAGGACGGCACACAAGGCACCTCCAGCAGAGACGGAGCCTGTGTTTTGCAAAAAGTTTTCCCCGACAAAGAGGAATACGGTTACATGAACGAGCTCGGCAGCAACCTCACATCAGAGTTGCTCCCCGTGTTTTGGAGGAGTTCAGCAGAGATCGCTCCTTCCGACGTGCTCCGGACGTGGGAAGCCGACGCTACCGAATCGTATTTCTGAGGCTCTGGCCAGCCTCCATTTTTAATGAACTGTAGCATTAAACTCCCATAGTGCTCGTGTCATGGGACTAAAATAGTTTTCATCTTGCGAGGACACCAGAAGAGCAGTTTAACCGCTTCAGTGCCGTGGGATGCTGGCAGCACGGGACCAGGGCTGCCTCTCACACTGACCCACATTCAGTGCATGGAAGTTTCCACTGAAACCCAACAGGCCGCGGGCGATCAGCTGCCCGGGGAGGCAGCCGGCACCACGGCCCCGGATCCCGCTCCAGCTCCCGCGCTCAATCCCTCTGCAACCAGCACCATCCATGGCTCAGCCTTCTCCTGCACCTCCAGGATGGGAAGTTTGCTTTCGCAGCACACGCCGCTAAGGAAAAAAAGGTTAAAATGCTTATAAAAAATATTTTGAAGGATTATTTTTTAAAGCATCCGTTCTGGGAAACTCCTAGGAAGCAGGCAATTAAACAGTTAATACTCAGAAGTGAAACTCTGTCCAAGCAGCAGCTCTGAGTTTTGACAGCACTTCCATCGGAAATAAAGTCACTACAGAAGAGGAGTGGGCTGACGAACACCTGAGCCGCAGGTACAGTGGGCTTTGGTGCATCACTGCTGTCCCCCACGGGCACCGGTGGAGCTCTGCCGGCACCGGGGGACACCACACACTACTCGTCTTGTAGGTCCTGCTCCGGCTCCTCCACTGTCTTTAGTATCCCGTCACTCTGCAATTCTTTCAAAGGTTGGATGTTTCATTTAAGAAGAATTGTGGCTCTCATTCTGATAGAGCTACTTTCTAAAACGGTAATAAGTGAAACGTTGAAGAAATTAAACCGGCACTGGACTGAAGACCATCTCTTGCTCACTTGCCACAACAGAAATCAGATCTATTTGCTCAGAGCCTACTTTGTCACTCATGAAGTTTTTTTTCCTCTGTGAAATGATAATGAAAGTTGTAGATCAGAATCCATGGGACCGCATTTTAAGCAATGTTACTGAATCCCATCAACACTATCTAGGAAAATTATGATCCAGGAAATCTAAGAGAGATTTAGCCTGCAAAACAGGGCTTTAAAAACATTACATTTTCAGAATAAGACAGGCTATGGATTCTCTAAGGAGATTAAGGTATGGAAACTACGACACAGGTACCACAGTTTGGCATTACTGCTGTGCACACCTCCTCCAACAACTGAGATAAGAAAACTTCTGTATTTTTTGGAAGGCTGAGTGAACTGGTCAGCAGAAAAAAGGAGTCACATTTCAATTTAAATATTGACAGACAAGGGGCTAGCTTCTGTCTCATGTGTTCAGGCTTTACTGCCATAAACATTTTTGAATACGGGCGTGAAGCATTCAAAGACTTTATTTGTCTAGAAGGAGAACTCAAAGTATCAAATGAGGGGTTTTAAGCATCAATATATCAGTTGGTATGCTCCAAAACCACACATTCCTCCCTGCACGCACCTCAATAGAATTCTAGGAAGAGCCATCAGGTAGAAATAATAGTCATGGTGCACGTTTGCCTACAGCGTCAGCAGCCGTCACGGAGCGGAAGAGCACTTCTCTGGCTTTTATGAACATGCCGATCCATTCCGTACCTGCCATACGCTGGCATTTCTCCAAATATTCAAGCATTGCTTTTCAACTTGTGCGTGCCTGAAGATTCAGGTGGAAGCCGCCCAAACACCCTGCGCACCCACTCGTCGGTTTTGGCCTCTCTACAGTGAAGTGCCACCTTGTAGGAAGGAGGGGGGGAACTCCTTTCAGATGCTCATTAATACCCCCACTACCATTTATTGTGTACAAGTCAGATTGCAAATAAAACCTGTTACAAATTAAGAGTCTCTCCCACTCACTCCTGAATTCCTGCGCCAGAGATAACACACACTGACTCCCCTTCCGGGGCCATCAATAGCATTTATAATTACACCCTCCCGATCGATGCCCGCGTTCGCGGGGCAGGGAAAGCAGGGGCTGCGGTGACCCTCTGGTTAAACCAGTGCATAGACGGGACTCACGCACACACCGGACCAGCCGGCGAGGGCATCGCTTGAGACAGCAGCGGGAAGTCAGATATAGAAAAACTACTTACTGGCAACAGCTGTTCTTTAAGCACATCACCCCAGCACATCCTTCTTTTGGAGAACGCTTATTTTCCAGCATTTGTTCTCTACTGGATACCAAGTGGATACCAAGGGCCGCCAAATTACATGGAGGCTTCAAGGAGAAACCCTGCCTTTACTTCTGGATCTGGGAGAGTGTGATCTACTAATTAGGCTCGCTGCAAAGCACTCCATACCCATCTTGACGCTAATTTAGCAGAACCAGAGTTCAGTTTTACTCTGCCCTCTCAAATCCTGCCACTCTTACACACCGGCGTGTAGGAAAACAAGAAATCTCGGAGAAGTTTTTCTCCAGAAAAAACAGGCTGAACCTTTTGAAAAAACACTGGTATAATCTAATCTTTTGCAATCAAAACTTACTGTTTTGAGACCAAAGTGCATTTGGACTTCTCCCGTTCCTTAGTCTGGAATATCTCAGTGGTAATTACATTACTGAGCTCCTTCCTCCCTCCCCAAACAAGCCCCATGATCTACCTGTGCTTTTACGGAGATTAGCCAGAATTCAGTCAAGTGTGGATACCTGGAAGATGCAAAGATAAAGAGGTTCCAATGATGCAGTTCAGAAAGAAAAATCAACACTAACCGCAGTATTTTTTTTTTCCCAGGAAGCCTCGCTATTCAAGTCCTTGCAAATCTGGCTCTCTGTAACCAGAGCCTGGAGTACCCAATTACTGCTGTCCTGGTCAGCAGTTCACAACGCCGAAGCGCCCACAGCAAACGCAACGGAGTTTACAGATGCTACGTGGAAAACGCCGCACTGGCCAGCCCCGCGCGGAGTCCCGGGTCAGCACAAAACGGAGTGCATCTCTCTGCAGGTTGATTCAGAAGATCAGGCAGGCTCAAAATACCCTGATCACGATTTGGTTGGCTACTCATGAATAGAAGCACCCATGATTGTCCAGGGTTGCACCACTACGGGCTCTGGCAGACACAAGCAGGCAGCTTGCTTTTCACTCAGAATACAATTTATGTCTTCAAATGGGGGCAGGGGGGATGACAATGACAGGTTCCCCAGCAAATCTCTGAAAAAACAGTCATTCCTCAAAGAAGTCCACCGGAAATGGCTCTAAGACACTTCATAAAGTAAGAACAACGTGTTATAAAGTAAGCTACAAAAGCTGATATTTCTAGATAAAGTTAACATTACAGCAACCCTTTGGGTAGACCGGGTTTGTTTTGCTTTGGTTTTGAGAGCAGTACTCCCTTGTACAGAAGCATTTAAGCAATGTCATGTTCTCACTCAAAGGAACAAAGAGGTATGATAAGGAATTAGGGAAGACCAGGAGTGAAACACAGAGAAAAATATTATTTTGTCATTAATTTTACAATGAGTAGTTTGAACTGTGAAACAGGAGTTAAGTCAGAGAAAGGATGAAACCACTGATTAAGAGGCTGCATTGGAGCCAGGTCCAAACAGTTTTATACATCTGTTTCGCATCTATCCAAGTTAATCTTTGTAATTACTATATGGGTAGACCTGACTCATTAAATCAAAATCTTTGCAAGAGGCTGACTTGCAGGAACAACAGAAAACACCCCGTGTGTCAGAGAGAGCAGCCAGGCAGCAGACACGAACAAAGCAGTGCCCGTTTCAAGAAGAGGAACTACAGTATCTACTGTTAAGCGAAAGGAGAGAACACCAAAGACAGCTAAAAATAGACTCCAGGGTTTTGGTTTGGGGGTTCTTTGTTTTATACATAGCGCAGTTTGAACCATTTTTGAGTTACTCTGTATTTATGGCCAATTATGTTGGTCCTCACCCAGGGCCAAGATCTACTGGATTCACAGGGTGCACACGAAGGGCTCCTATCACCGAAATACTCGTCGTCCGGATCAGTCCAGACCAAGGACGCCGGCACTGCAGGACAGACACGCTCCACGTTTCCTTCAAGATGACGGCGCCTGGCCAGCTATCCTCCATCCACACCGAGCAGATGCAATCAACTGGTTTTAATCAAAGTGCAATCTAATCGCATAATGGTGCCGGTCTCCATGGACTGTTGTATAAACATGTTTTTCAAGAACTGGAATTACTATCTTCTGTTTTCAGATGCAGAATATATTTTTGACAGAGGAAGGGGGTGTCTCTTTTCTATGCAAAGAGGCGGCGTTATGAAATGCATTTGCAGAACTGTTTGGCAGAATATTAAAGAGGGGAAGAGGGATGTGTGCGTGAATGTATCACCTCTTTCCCCTAGTGCCCAACAGCCTCGAGGAAGAAGACTGGAAAGCTCTGGATCTCTCATTAGGAGAGAGGGGGACTGAAATGAGTGGCAACATTCAATTTTTTTTTTTTTTAAAGCAGGTGGCAAATTGTTATTTATAGCTCTGGTGGAAAAATCTGTTCTACCTTTATCATGGAGTAAGATGTGCTTTTCGTGTGCACCATGTTTGCTCTGGAATGCCACATTTGGGGCCTCGCTTTCACCTGCTTCGCCGATGCTCACCGCTGCAACGAAGCTTTGCTGTGCTCTGCGGGCAGTCTGTGCTCACCAAGTGCCAGTGACTTTAACTGGGCAACCTGGCACCAACTCAAACACAATATAACTTGATTCCTCCTGAATAATTTGGTTTGTGCCTACCTGCCTTCAGCATCAGCTACTGGAAACACAGCAGTAACCTTTTTTTAAATTTTTTTTTTGTTTTTGGGAGCTCAAGATACCATCCTCCACTAATGACACATTCTTAATCCCAGCTGTAGGAGTACGTTAACAACCCATAAGCTAATAATTTTGTAGCAGCAATTTTAGTTTCCCCAACTATATTATTTAAAAACCGAACTGAGGGTGTGTTTAGAGAATGACACCGTTCAGAAATCCAAATAAGGGAATGAAATGGCAGCTTGGCAGGGACCCAGCGGCCACACCTATTTACAGGGGAAGCCGAGCACAGCCACCATCATTAATTAATTCAGAAGCCTCGGCACACAAAACTTGATCTGGATGCACGCTGCATCCCCCACCTGAGATCAAAAGGGAGCACTGCAGGCCAAACATCACAAGCCAGGCTTGCGCACACGTCGGTATTAAAACCCAGGAAGGCTGCGGGGCTGATGTTGAGCCCCTGGTCCTGCAGTTAGAAGGGAAAAGGAGATAAAAGTTGTCATTGTCACCCGCGGGGTCGAGGGGGATTTTTAATCTTGAGCAAGCCTAATGGCTGGTAACAAACCTGCGAGGGTCCCTCAACCCAGAACGGGCAGAAAGCAAACAGATACCGAAGGTGAGCCAGACGGAATTTAGACTCTTGGGTTCCTTCGGTGGCTTTATGTAAAACCAAACCTAACTTCCACAAAAACACAAGGGCATTTTGGGTAGAAAACAACCAGACGTGTCACAAATACACAGAACAACACTTTGTAAAGGAGATCTTCTTATCAAGTTTGTGCATCTAAATGTCCTAAGGGATCAATAACATGCGCAATATTAAAATGAGTCTTTATTTAATTACTTCTGTAGTCTTCATCATCATAATTCTCAGGCACCTCATAGAAATAAGTTACCCATCAGGTCTTAACCAAAGGGATTCACATGCTTTTGTTCCCAAAGCCACTTAAAAGTCCTGGCTGCTTGTTAAACCATCATCTTGGGGTTTAAAAGCAGCTTTTGGTCCAGCAAAAGGAATTAATACATCCCTCTCTGGATTCTTTTGCTAAAGGAAGGAGAAAAGCAAAGGAATCTGAAATACCTTCAACAGAAACTAATGGGATAAAGACTGCAGGTAACACGTTTGGAGGTGTACTCGGCCTCCCAGATCCCAGCTTTCCTGCACTGCAGAGAAGTGCACGATCACAACCTCAAAGCTTGCAATATTTATTTAAAGATGTCAAGTGAAACGTTTACCTTCTTCAGAATTTACAGATTTTAGAGCTTTTCCCGCCACAGAATACTTTACATATGTGCCATATACCAGACCACCCCCAAAGACACTATGCTTTCCACCTCGTGTTCTATGTTACTGATTAATTTTGCTTCTTTTTTGACTCTCCATAAGCTTCCCAACAACCAGTATTTGCAAGATACATTAAGACCTGTTGATACACTAGTCAAGAAGTTTCTCGTGGTGACCTTCCTGTTCGATCCTGTGACTGTAGCCCACGGAGCAGTAACAGTCCCTACATATTAGCAATCTCTCATGAATTGCAAGACATTGAGTTAATGCTAGCCTTGGCTGTAAGGGCTACCTACTATCTTGAAGAGTAACTTTAATGAAAATAAGAATTATTATGCAATGCAACCCGGATTAGTCTCGAGCTGAGCTTCTGAAAGTTACACAAGGATTATTTGTCAGGTTTTATGGAGAATGTCATCTCATCATTGGGATTCTTCCTCTCAGTATCACCTGTTTTCAGAAACAGGTACAGAAAAGCTGTTACAAATGTTGTCTTCCTTTTCCTCCAACTACAAAAGTGAATTTGGATTTAAAAAAAGGCCCAAGACATCAAACTGTCACATTTATAGAGTTTATAGAGGCATTAAAGGCACGCTTCTCCCTAGTGCATGCATGGCCCAGAAAGGAGGGATACTGCCCCCGGAGCATCCTCGGCTCTTCAGGAGCACAACCCACAGCTGGAGCGAAGCTCCACTGGATACCCTCCACAGACACCAAACAGCAGGAGGCAGCTTTACTGGGAGGCACTTGCTTTCAAAGCCTGCCTCCCCTAAACCTTAAAAACAAACAAGCAAGCCAGACGAAAGCAAAACTGGAAGTCCATACCCAACAGCATCCTACAGAGCATAACACTAGCACTGTGCCTGCAATTGGCAGACATGTAATTTAGCTATTTTACAATGAAAACCAGAAAATTTTAGCTTTATATGGTGTATGAAGCTCAATAGGTGGTTCAGTGTGTTTGTACATACTGCAACACCAGCGACACATGCACAACTGCAGTACCTAATTCTGTTGGAGACAGGATTTTCTAAGATCCTATTAAATATGAATGCCTTCAGTTTACTTCCTCTAATTCTTGCAAGCATTTCAAAGCTTGTGATCACATGGCTGTTTCAGCAAATGGACATACTGGGCACAGCTAACAGGCTATGGCAAAGAAGTCGCTCCTACTTACAGCAATAGGTAAATCAGCATTAGCACGAAATCTAACGATGCAATTTTCTGACTCATTTTAGTATCTGGAAAGTCTTTGGTATTTGTAGCATTAACCGAACTAAGAGAAAAGCCACTGCTGGCCATCTTCAGCAATATTTCCCCTACGAAACAGTCACAAAAGTGACTTTGCTGCTGCCATGAGGCTTGCCCTGTTCCAACAGCATCCCACACCGTTGCTGGGCTCCGTTCGGTCCAGCCACGCTCTGGGCATTTATATACAAAACTGTTTTAAGAAAACCTGCTGCTAACGCCTGTCTCAGCCGTGGGGTAACTGGGGCGATTGTCTGGAGATGCAGCTTCAGCAGCCAACACTGACAAGACTCTCTCCATCTACACTGAATGAGGAAACAAGAAACAAGTCAACCAGCATTACTCAATTGGAAATGTTCTACTGAATTAAAAAAAGAAAGAAAGAAAGAAAAGAAAAGCTTTCTTGAATGCCAACTCCTGTAGTGTTATAGGTAGCAAAATTGGGTATTTGCACCCCAAAGCGAATGAGACAGGTCATGTCAAAATCAATTTCAAGATTAACCGAAAACTCAATCAAGGCTTTGTATTTTTTCCATTGAAAAGCTACAAAATAGGCCTTTATTCCTTCAGCGCTGGAAATCTGGCACTTTAATGCGAAGACCCCATCATAAACTCCTACTTATTTTGGATACTTAACAGAGAAGGGAAAAAAAAAAAAAAAAAAAAGAGAGACTGCCTTGAGATCAGCTCACTCATACCTACATCGCTATCACCGTGTTCATCTGGTCTCCCATCAAATAGACTGAAAAAAATAACCACCCTTTTGAGGTGCCAGCTAACATTCTTAGAAGTCGTTGTTACCCACTTTTGTCAGAACTTTGAGTAACAATATTTACTCTAAGGAATTAGTAATTACGATAAAAAGTTACCAGAACATCCTCCTGGCAGGTGAGGCAGAACATCTATTTCCATACTCCCGGCTGAAACTACCCACATTACTTATGCAGTTAAACAGCGATGAGTTCTTTTCATGTGATGGGATGCAATAATAAGAAAATATCATACAGCCTCACTTGCTCCTAGGCGTTTTAGACACTTCTTCAGGTACCTGACTTTTTAAATATCCATTTATATTCAGCTGAAGATACTGGAAGTAGGGGAGAAAGGAGGAGGAATGGCGTTTACTTCACATCGGGGCTTATCTCCTGCCTTGTGGGAGTGCTTTTTTATAGGCTTCATTTTTTTGTTGTTGTTCCCACCCCTCCAGCTCCCATTCCCAGCACCAGAGCGAGGGCAACAAAAAGCCCATATTGTTGTGGATGAGTGGAAGCGCAGTGGACTGCCTCCTGACTCCGGATCTACACAGCTTGGGCTACCAGGTCCAGTGAGATTTGGGTATGACTTTTAATTTAGTTCGGTTCGTGTTTATACAGGAATAAGCTCAAGTCAAGAAGGTGACGCATAAGACACCACAACCAGAAGACGAAGCGCTCACACACTGATCCCTTTCATGCTGCAGCAGAGTTCATTACAGGGCACTGCAAATTAGCAGGGAAACTGCATTCAACTTATTAGTCACCTCGTAATTGTTAAAGGAACTGGAGACCAGCTCTTCTCCCAAACATGGCAGGAGTGAAGCCTTTCCGCCAGAGCTTGAACTTAACGCCAGGAGCATCTGCAATATCGAACTTGCCAACGACCCCAAAGAGGCAAGTCGCAGCCAAACTGCCTCACCTGGAGGGTCACTCAAAAACAGTCACACGAAAACTCCTTTACTCTTGCAAAATACTGATTGGTTTTTGTTTGTTGTTCTTTTGGGAGAGAAAAAAAGAGAGGGAGGGGAGAGAGAAGGAAAGGGAACAAAGAAGGAGGAGAATGACTAGAGGCTGAAATGCTTAATTCACTTAGAGTAAAAACAAAAAGGTAAAAACCAGAACGTAATAAGAATGAATACAAACAGAACAGATTGAGACAAACTGAGATGTGTGTATTAAATAGGTCTTCAAACCTGAATGAGACTGGAACTCCTGGAGTGCTTTAAGACTCCGGTCATTTTCGTGATACTGACCATTCGATATACTCTGCTTAACGCAAGCAGCACCCGATCCAGTCACAAGAGATTTCTAAATGGGAAAGGACCCCATCAGGTCTGGGTCAGCGGATCAGTTTGTTTAGTGCACAAAGCAGAAGTCGGAGGGAGGACTCAAGGAGTCCAGTCAATGCCCGAGGGCTCTACAGGAAGGACAGCGGTGGGAGGCGAAACAGCCTCCCAAAATTGAGCCTTCTTAAAAATAAAAGATGAAATAAACACGCCTGATTATAGCCTTCCACACACCTTGGGTAAAGGCGCACAGACTCAACCCTGCCGCTGGGACAGTTATAAGGGATGTACAGAAAGAAATTCTGGAGAGCTCAAGAACTCGCCCGACTCGTGCACACCACCTACAAAGACACGAAGTCCTGAATTAACGGACATGGGAGTCAGGAGGGAATCCCCTGCTTCCCTCAGTCTAGGGTTTGCCAAACGCCCCGGTTAGACACGTGACACTCCTTCCATGTATTTGTCTGGCCTTCAGCATCTGTGGCTGGCTGTTAAATTTTACTCTCCTAGACTTTTCAAATGTTTGCATTTCCTATTACAACAAACCAGCATTACAGACTGCGAGGTAAACCTGACAACTCATTTTTCCCCTCTTCTCAAGTCCTACCAACAATTCTCATTTGAAAAATTAGATGATATGGGGTTAAATAATTTCAGAGATAAAAGCTAAAGCAGATGAAGATTAAAATAAAAGGAACTGTTGTTACAAGCCACGTTTTGCATGCTTCCTTTGTAACACACGCTTATACCCATTTTGCAGACGGGATAACCAAGGCACGGAGAGGTTGAAGTGACTTACCCAAGGCAATATAAGACTTTTCCTCCAGGGAGGACAGGGAAGCAAAGGTAAAGGTGAGAACAAGTTACCACAGCACACAGGACATCAGCCGGTCCAAAGCAGCACGATTTTCAAGATGCAATAAGAGAGACAAACACCCAGCATCTGCCTACCGCACCTCTGAGCTGTGCTGGCTCCAACAGCTCCGGCCAGACACCGACCCGGTGCCGACCAGCACTGTCCTGCGCTCGAGCTGCAATGCTGAACTGGGTAAAACCCTACACACATCAAAAGCGGGCAAAACTTTCTTGCTAAACCTTGATTTTGTCCCACACAGGCCAAATGGCCTATTCAGAATTTTTTTTTCCCTTCCAAATGCCCTCTTCACTCAAAGTGAGCTGTGCTCATGAAGCGAGAGTGATGACACTGCTTTCCAGCCTCGCTTGCACTACAGAGAGAGGAGCATAGCGGACAACAGGTTAAAAAGCCTCAGCAATATGAAGAGGTGCTCTGTAATTAAGAGATGGGGAAGCTGTACGGACAAATTCTTCCCTGCCCCATGGTAGCCGCAGCCTCCCGAGGTGATGCCGAAGAGGTCACACAGGCACACACACAACTGCTCGCAGGTAAACAGCAGCTGTTTACTGCTGCCCCGCTGGAGAGTCCCAAGACCTGACACACCAAGAAGTCAAATACCAAAGAACGCAATTAAAGGCAATGAAAGGTAGAAACGCCAGTACCTTCAGCAGTCGGTGAAGGGGGATGGAAGAGAAGAAGTGCTGAATAGCAAAAAGCCAACATAGGAAACTGCGTATTAATAAACCTTAACCTTTGTTCTGTCCCTGTCCTTTAACACTTGCTTCAGGCAATTCACTCTCCTCTTCCCCACCTGAAAATGGACATATGATTCATCTGACAATGAGGTTCACTAATGTACACAGGGCATTCAGACTGAGCGGTGCTAAGCAGATGCAAAATATCACAAAGAAATTCGTAACCTCAGAAATTCCAGGTGATGCATAAGAAATAAAGCGGGAGCCACTAACTGAGGGAGGGTCAGCATATTCAACATGTCTACTTCCCCGGGTGAAGGGATGCCACAGAAATGCAGAGACAAGGGGAGGAGGAAGGCGGCTAAAAAAGCCTAAAAAAAGGATCTCAGCAAGTCTTTACACCAATCAATCATAATATGAATGCATAAATAAGCAGAATGTCTATACGTACAGTGCCAAACTCTAGCCTGTAAGTTTTAAGGGCACAAATCTAAAACAAGCAGCGCAGGTAGCACGGGGAGAGCCTAATGAAACGATCAAGAACCGACTTTCAGAGAAGAACACAACGGAAGGGTCGTGCGGGAGTTTTCCAGTCCATCAGTGGCATGTTCTTCTCTTAACATTTATTTTGCATAATGCCAGAAGGAGAGGAAAGAGCGCTCACATACCATTTTTTTTCCCCCCAATCAACAGAATATGCTAACTACATTGCACTTCACATACTGGTCTATAGACCATGTGCTGTGATACCTCAAACATGAATAGCATTACACAAAAGCAAACGTTACTTCCCCAAGTCTAAAAATAAGCCTGCCATATTTTCAGATACCACAGTCTCCAGGAACATTTGGAGGGGGAAAAAAAAAAAACATCATACAGTTCTACGTTCCTTAGGTTAATATTGAATGGAAGTCGAGAAGTGCCTGGAACAGGGCTGTAATGTTGGCCATTCTAAGAGGAGGACTAAAAAAACTTCCACATCACAGTTCATTTTTCCTTTTATATTGTAGCAAGAACTCAGCATGTGTATTTTAATTCAAAAGGGGAATGCAATGACTGCATGTTTTCTTTCCAACTATTTTGTTGTGACCTATCTGAGCAGTACCTATACGCAGGATAAAAGCCCGTACCTGCACAGGTACACATCACACACAGGAACTCTGTACAGAGCACAGAACTTCCTACCTCATGAGCCACGTAAGAGGGAAACACGGTGCTTTGTAAAACACCGGCGAAATAAGCACATGACTACCCCCCTCAGAGTATGGCAGTAAGAAACCAAAGTATTAAAGCCTGGGGAAGAGCTCACAGTTCATATGTGCATAGTAAGTATCAAAAAAAATAAGTTCTGACGCCCAAGGATTTGTATTTTTAAATGCATAAGCACACTTAATACCTACTATCAGCGAGTAACATCTACATACTGCATCTAGAAGTTTGTGGTTCAAAACACGCTCAATGAAAACATTCTAAATTTAGTCAGCAAAACAGCATTTTCCACTCAGAAGTTATTCATAAAGCCAGTACTCCATCAAAGCTGAAAACCTGAGCTCCGCTGACCACTGCGGCACACTGCCAGTTCTCTCCTTCCCGATTTCTTGTACCGGGTACCACAACTTTCGGTTGGTTGGCGCACTGGCCAGGCGCTTCGCAACATGGACACCATTTCCAAAGGTACCACTGCCACTGAAAACGTGAGACGATCTTAAGTGCAGCTTCATCACATCCGAACGAATTTTAGACTTAATTTTTAAAAATACTTCCATCACTATCCAAAAAGATGTCAAGAGGTTTACTTCCTTCATCCCAAGCATCGTTCCTTCTTCTTCCCCTCCTAAAGCAGCACAGCAGGAGCGATGTAGTAAGAAAGTCAGAATGCTTATAGCCCATACGGATGGGTAGGGCTAACGAAGAGCACACCCAGAAATAGAAGTGTAAGACCATAAGACAGTAAGCCCGGAGTTCCTTCCACAGTTATAGTTCCTTTGACAGCAAAGGGATAATTCCAATTCAAACCCGAGGCGGTGCAGAGAGCTCCCCAAAAGGGCCAAACGTCATCCCGACGTACGCGCGCTGCTGTCTGGCTGAAGGAGTGATCCAAATCCTTCATCTCGCCTTGCATCAGCCTCACAAACATCACACAATACACCAGCACCGTCTGAATTTGAACCAATGATTTCAAACAGCTCCGCGTATGACTACTGGCCTGTAATTACTACAAAGAAGTCGTAAGGCAGCTATATTAAGTTACAGTATTAGCATACTGACACTGCATCATATGCCAACAGTGTTGCATCATCACCCATTGATGTAACCTCATGACTATGTAACGCTGTTAGGGATGGTATTAGCTACTCCTCTGCGCTTCCACCTCTGAGGGAAGAGAAATATTTTCAGCTGTCCCGCTGTCCTGCTGCCCCGCTGGATATCGAGTGACCAGAGAGATACAACTCGGTCTCTTCCAGTGGAAACTCGGCAAGGTGGTTTTTACTTCAAGCACAGAACTCAGCCCTTTTCACGCTCACACGAAGTTCAACCAGAACGTGCTAACTGGTAACGTATTTGCTCTTTTTCCACGTAAAAGCTAGAGGAACATCAGCCTGTTGCTTACCCACAGACAACACGTAAAGGGGTGAGCTTTTACAGCCTCAACATCAGGTGCCAAGTTGCAGAGCCCTCCCCATTTTCAAAACCAGATAGTTGGGGTGGGGGGGAGAAAAAACCAAACTAAACAGTTCCCAGCCCTGAAACCAGCACATTTTGTGATCCTATCTGAGATACTCAACCGCAGAGCCTCGCTGCCTCCAGGATATCACACCCCTTTTCTTGTCCAGAGCTTGACAATCCGGACGCACCGAAAGCCACACCAGCAGCGAGTAATGGAGTGTGATGTACAGGAATACACGCACGTGTCACGATCTCGGATGGCTGTGAGGCAGCACTCGGGGGTAACGTCCCCCTAACAGCCAGCTCCCCCCTACACACACACAGTTCAGTCCCTGCTTATATCGCTCGGGGGTTTTCGGCCTCCCCGCGGCCCCAATACCAGCAGGCATCAGCACGGTATCACCGCCACGTCCCGGCAGGTACCGTCCCAAGATCTGGTGGGACCGACTGCTTGTCACCAGAGCCAGGCCCACAGATCGCACGGCAACACAATGCCCAGGAGGCCACCGCACACTTCGCTTACACAAAAAGCTTTCCACGTGCTGCACATCCCTTTATTGCTTACTTTCCTCTGCCGTCTCCTGCCTCTGGTCCCCTGCCACCTCGTCCCCTCCGCTAACAGCACATCTCCTACTTCTTCCTCCCCACGTCTCCTTCCACTCGAGACGCTGGTCACTAGTTTGCCTGGAAGAAAGCAGGGTTTCCTTCTCTTCTCCTGCTGATGTATGGCAGCTTCCAGCCTACTGGCATGTCTCCTATTCCCAAAGGCCCCTCTTCGTTTCACTTCCTGTGTAACCGTCTCTGCGAGCAGCTCTGCTACCTCTGCTTCCAGCTGCACTCACAGGCGGGCAAGCACGGGGGAAACATGAAAGTCAAACACCTGCAAGAGAAGCTGGAAATGAGGATTAGGGCCGTGCCTGCAAATTAGTGCTCCGTGACAGCCACTGCTGCATCCATCAGCTTAGGGACCTCTGTCCTGGGGAAAGGGGTTTACGGCACAAAGTACAAAAATGGCAGAGCGTGGGGCAGCCAGAAAAAAAAAAAGACAAGTGAAAGTAAAACCTAAGACACAATATAGATTGTAAAATAAATAAATAATAATAATAAAAAAGTAAGCAGATGCTCTAGAGAAGTAAGTATGTGCATCCCCGCTTACGGGCTTCCCCAGCTTCGTCGTTCAAGAGCGGTAACCGATGC
>VZSZ01006984.1:26262-64750 GCA_013398815.1 Ibidorhyncha struthersii | reverse complement strand
GGAAAAAGGGGGGGGAACCCCAACCAAAAAAAAACCTCAAACTCACACATATTCCTGCTTTTTCGCCACTGTTAGGAATGGCAAGAGAAAGGTGGAGAAAATGGGGGGTTCACTGCTTGAAGTGTGCAGAGTGTTGTGGTAAGAGCGGGGCGGGTCTTGAGGGAAATCTACATGTTGAAAGATTTGGGAGAAAGACATCAAGTCTGAAAAGTTTTTGGTACGTAAAAAAGCACGATCAAAGTGGATTTCTGATAAATCATCCTCGTTTAGACCCTTACTTCCTCACATAGTTCAGTTGAGGCTATAAACATCACTGTGCTATACAAATGTACTTAACCCCATTACAATCGGTAGGATTAATCCCATGTTCACGGTTAAACACATACTTAAAGGGTTTGCCGACTTGAGGCCAGATTGCCAGTAAGATTGCAAAATTAAACCTTTGTCACTTCATAAAACTTCCCTGCTGCTTTTGCTCAGTTGCAGCTCCCCTTTAAAATCACGACAAGCCATGCATTAACAGGAGCAGTAGCCAGGAATGGTGGTCCTTGCATGCCTTTGCCTTGGACACTTTTAAATCTGGATTACAAACAGTTTTTCCCCCTCCTTTGTTTTTTAAAACAGGGTTGGTATTTTCCCCCACTGTTTTGAACCCAAGTCAATTCCCTTGGGCTTGTAGTTCACACAACAGCCACCCCCAACACCAGACAGCTCTGTTTGCAAAATCGGGGCATTGGATTAGGTATTACAGTCTGTTTTGTCACCAGAGTTATGGCTGAGCTGGCTAAAGTAAGTTTACCTCAACAAACTAACATTAAAGGTTATCCCTCCTGCTAATTTAACTGTTAATTGAGAGGGATACCTTTTGGGTGGTCCTGTACAGAGCACAGCTATGGCTTTTGTCACGTTAGGCACAGCAGGGCTGGCTGCTACAGGTCTAGGGAACAGCTCTGAGCCACTGAAGAAAGAAAGTTTCTGGTCCCAGTAGAAGACCATAAGGTGTTGTTTGCGTGTCGCTTGAGGGATGGAGGGGATCCCCTCTACCAGCCTGTTCCACTGGTTGCAGGCTCTCCCACCCTTCTCATCTCATCCCCTCCCTGCCCCAACGCATTTGCTGCTGTTACCCATTAGCTTCCCAACAAGCTGTCTTGTGGCGCTGGCCCATCTTCTGTTTTCTTTCACACGGTTTGACTGCTATGTTTCTTTTCTATGCTTCTTTTCTCATTTTGTTCTCATTTACCACTCGTTTACTCCAGTCTTCCCCCACCCATGCCCTGGGTGTTTCTGTTTCTCCAGTTCAGGCCTCTGTATTCTTTCCACTCAACTCATCATCCTTTCACCCTTCTGTCCTTGCACATATTTCACATACCTTTACTCTTCATCTTGCACATCAGCAGCTTCTCTCTTTTCTCCTGGCATATTTTGCAACATCCATTATACTGCTCTTATATTAAGACTTCACAGCAATCTGCAACAAACTTCTTGGAGGTCACTGGACCGGCACACAGAGGCCCTGAACTAACTGCTCTCAAACAAGTATGACCTGCTGCATGTCACTTAAAAGATTTCACATAAAATGTTTTCAAGTGTTTAGGAAAGAATCTTTTCCCTCTTATTGTCACTGTAAGTTTGGGAAGCGGTTTGCTGTGCCAGTCCACAGGACTGCTCCGTCCCATGGGAGTGCTGACGTGCTACAGAGACCAGGTAAGATGAATGATAAAGAACTCCCAGAAATATCAGGAAAGAAAAGACAGTGCTGAAGAAGGAGGTGACAGGAAGAAGAAATCACAGAAGTGCAGCACTATTTCTAAGGCAAGAGTCCAGACACTGTAGAAAATTGTGGAGCATTTCAATGTCCTGCTTTCCAAATGTGTTTCATACACCCTCAACATAGTTCAATAAAACCAGGCTCATCCACTCACCCCCTCAAAACAAGGCACAAGCAAAATAAAAACTGTGAGGCATTTCATTCCACATCCGTAAAAACAAGCAGAACTGCTCAGTAATAAGCCAGTAAGTAATGCAGACCCCATGGGAAGGTCGCCCTTCTTAATAGTGCAATTTTAAAGTTTACCGTTCATATCCATAAAACGTCCTTTATTTTCCTTTGTTTGCAGTGGAGAATTCCAACCTGCTCCTTCCCTCAATTAACACATAATAAAAATACAATAGTTACAACTTACAATAAATATTTTAAGAAGTGTTCTTTATCTACCTTTTCCTCCCAAATAACTTGTAACAGTTACCTCATAAAGCGACTGGTGGGTGAAGACTTTTACCAACCCACAACTGTGGGTTCCCCTGCTGGTGGGAATGCACACACTCACGCGTCTGAAATGGGAAAATACTTTGCATGTGGTACAAAACGTGTGAGTAGCTTCTGTTGCAAATGTTACATCCTGCTGAACTTATACGCAAAGTTAAGATGTCTGAATCACGTGTTTCTGAAGCCAGAGCTGCAGGAGGTCCTGGGCCAGGACAGGCACCCTTGCCACAGCATGTCAGGCACAGTCTTTTGTTCAGGCCATAGCTCAGCCCAAATCCTGACCTTTGATGGAAAAAGGAGGCTTGTATTTAAGTCAGCAGAAGCCCCTAGTACACATCTGAAGGTAGAAGCAAATCACCTGTTATCAAAGGAGTCAGACAGCTCTGTCGCTCTGAAGGACACCAAAGCATCTGGCAAACTTTGCTATCTTGTTCCAGACGAAGGGGTCTGTGCCATGCTCACTAGCCGTTTAAAGTCCCATCGGTGTCCACTGAATTTTAAACAACAGAAAAAAGTCACATATCACAGCATAGGATCTACTATCCATTAAGGTGCAGTACGGTAAATGACACTTCATGTGTCAGCTGGCCAGGGAATTTGACATGAAATTTCAATTAGCAAAATACTGCAATTGTTTTTTTCAAGTTCATCAAGATTTTCAGGTTAATGGTATTGTTCTCATAAAAAATACTGTGATATCATCATAAAGCATATATACTGGATGCTAAGAAAAAGGATAATCACATGTTTAAGCAATGGGAAACAATTTCTGTCTGAAAGATGATTCCTTAAATCACATTATTAGTGATTTGTTCAACCTAATTTGAGAAGTTCTGAGTGATGGCACATGTGGCAATTCCAGCAGCGGGAGGTCGGGGTGATTGGCACTCCTGAAACTTTGTTTTTAACAGAACTGTAGATCTTGTTTCCTCTTCAGGATTTGGGGACATGCCTGATTTTTTCTGTATTTACGAAGTCAGACCAATACTCCTAGGCATGAGGGATCCATTTGCACAACCTAAGTCCATGAAATCTCCATTGGTTTTTTTTTAACTTGGTCTGGCCATCTGCACTGTATTTGCTCTGCATCATTTATTCTGCTTTAGCAGGGCCAATAATATATCAGAGCTGAAAATGTTATAGTGCCTGGAAGTATCTGTGGCAGCAGCTATTCCATAGGAGATGCTCAAGTTCTAGACTTTTACCATTGCTCTGAAGGTCTGAGTTAGTGAGTATTTCAGGTTTCCCAGCCATCTGAAGGAAGAAGTGTGAGCTATAGGTGAACATGTGTAGTTAGCATAGCTGCAAATAATTGCAATACACATGGGCCAAACATAATCAGTTGAGGACCATGACTTCTTACTGGACATGTCAAAGACGTCCTCAGCTTTCCTGCAGGCTTAGGATGAATACTTTATGCCATCCTTCATGAATTGTGCATCTTCAATATCAAAGTCAACACAGATCATACTAGTTACCAAGTAATTGGAATTAGACTTGAAAGAACAAGGTTTCCTTTCCTAATAATAAAAAAAAAAACACCACAGAAACCTCTGTTTCAGCATTTCTGCCCTAAAAAGATTTTGTACACTGCCTGTACAGATCTGTCAGTGGATATAAGGTTTACAAGCTGGCACAGTAGCAACTGAGCATGGATCTGTATTTGTATTGACAAGATTGCCTTAACTGGCTGGTACAGGCCAGTCAGAAATGCAATGCAGAGAAGACTTGCAATTTAAAAGGGTCAAATTTGACCAAGCATTGGAGTATCATCAAAAAACATGATATTGAAAACTCAGGTTAACAGTTTGGAGTGAGGTGTCATTGTGTGGTGCTTTCACCATAGAGAGTCATACATCTAATTAAAGAATTTGATGTAGGAAAGCATGCTTGAAATGTTGCCATTATTGGTAGTGAAGTCTGATACTGTAACCGAAGTAATTTTTTTAATTAGAAGATGTTCCTCAGTGTTTAGGACCAAGAGGCCATAGATAGTCCTCTGTCTCGCAGACTACCAAACCATGCAAAAATTTGTTTGTAAATTCTGTTCTCGTTCAATGGACCAGCTATGAACCTTTTACCAGGGCCTCGGCTGACTGCCTCTGCAGAGCTATGTGCCAGTGTCGACGGTTTGGATCTACACAGCAAAGAGTGGGTAGCAGCAACAGTTCTCACCAGTGGAGAAAAGACAGTAACTGAGGCAAAACCAAGCGATTTCTTTGGGTACTTCTGCTTGTGGAGGACAACAGAGTAATCACCAATAGGTATGGGTAAAATGAGGCAGTGATGAACCATAAAGCTGGGTGTTAACAAAATGATCACTGTGTCCAGTGAGCAGAGTTGCACTCAGAGCTGGAGAAGAGTCCCTCCAGACAGTTCAGGGTTGCTCCAAGGAGCAAGAGAGGCCTGCAGCCTGGTTTGGAGGTATGATACCGGGGAGAGCCACCTCCTTGGATGGGAGGGTCAGGAAAGCATCTCCAGGGAACAGGAGGAGATCCATAGAACAATATGGAAAGTAACCAAGGAGTAACCACAGCAGGTGTGAAAACCACTATCCAGAATATGAGCAGGAGATGAAAATTACACCATAGTTGGCTACAGTTTTATCAGCAATTTTTTGTATAGCTGGTAACTCTACCAGTTGGCTTCTAAGGCGTGGCAGGTACAATAGCACTGATAAAACAAGTCTTGCAACTGATGATATGTGAGAAAGAAGTGTATCATATTTTCATCAGTTTGCTTAGCAAGAAAAAAAAAACTGTAACAATGCACTTTTAACTGGAATGAAGTTTTGAAAAATAATTTTTTTAAGGATTTAATAAGAAAAGGATGAGTGAATGCATGAATCATTTGCAGCATGCGAAACTCTGTTCCAGATGCCATTCAACTTTTTCTTTTGTGAAGTTTAATGTTTTCTTATTGTTACTGCACTTAAAAACAACTTGAGTAGGTATTAGCTTTTCTCCAAATATGCCAACATTTTCAGGCTTGTGCCTGGTGAGACTGTATGAAAGAGAGCAAACATTTGACCAGAAATAACTTGCAAGTGGATTTTTTTTAAATAGCATTAAATGTCAGTAGATTGATATTGCTCAATATGATGAGTGGTGGCATTTTCAAAGGCCCTTTTTATTAAGTATTTTAGAAGCTTTCACATGCCTGGTATTTTTCTGGCAGCTTCACTGAAATGAACCAGGAATATGGTATTTGTCCCCTTAAGCGCTAGTCGTACTAAGATTTATCAGCTCTCTAGGAGGAATAACAAGTTGAAGTTTGAAGAACTGACGTATTGAGATACTGTAAACTATTCCTCACCCATGGAGTTGGACCAATAGAGTTGGACCAAGGACACATGTGTCTCCTCTCCTTTCATGTGCTTCTGTTGCAAGTCGCGCTCTTGGATGGTATGCAAGCCAGAGATTGCAACAGCCAAGTACAGGAAATGCTTCGAGAAGCTTACTTCAGCCCTCGAGCTGCACAGGGAGCTGAAAAGGAAATGAGTAGAACCTTAGAGCGTCCAGCTTGCTCTCCTGTTACAACTAGGACAGCAGAAGGGAGAGCGATGGCTGTTCCTGCTGGAAATAACCTCTTTATCCACACCTGGCAGGTGCCAACCAGCCTGTCTGTCCAGAATGGTGGGCAACACTCAGTCTTTGTCAGGACTTTTTAAAATGGTCTCCTGGTGCACCTCATGAGATCCAGCCACTGATGGGCGTTCAGTCCTGGACACCCGTAGAGAGAGGTTGAGGACACCACAGCTGATCTGAAGTTAACTCCCTGGGAATGCACACGCTTTGAGGACTGTACCAACTCAATACCAACTGCTTTGCTCTACAGATCCACTCCCTTTGGGCCATCCTATCTGTATATCTCAACTTAACCTTTCTTGCCCCACTGTCCTAGGAAATGGCCTGCTTTTTCTGTGCTGAGAGTTAGCGCTGCAAGAGAGAATTATTCTTGCACATCTACAGCAAACACCACTGGCTTATCATCATCATCATCATCATCATCATCATCATCATCATCATCATCATCATCATCATCATCATCATCAAAAACAAACAAAAAGATATTTCAGGTACT
The DNA here is from genome assembly GCA_013398815.1 of Ibidorhyncha struthersii. Classification (NCBI taxonomy): domain Eukaryota; kingdom Metazoa; phylum Chordata; class Aves; order Charadriiformes; family Charadriidae; genus Ibidorhyncha; species Ibidorhyncha struthersii. The sequence continues at coordinate 58,401 of VZSZ01006984.1, read as the reverse complement.
GAAACATTGTTCTTAAATCTGTCCTCTTAGCTTGTAAACCAAAATGTTTGCTGCATTTTCTGATGTGCCAAATTTTCCAAAATTACTGAGAAATAAGGGAAAATGCTTCTGCACAGTTTGTTTTTTTTTCTATTAAAATCTTCACTAAACCAGTCAGACTACAGAACACCTGGAAGTTACTGGTGTGACTTCACATGCTGAGAACTAAACACCAAGACTTCAATAGCTTTAAAGCTTACAGGTAGTCTTTGTCCCCAGAATCTCGGTATTATATTTTGCAAGATACACTTCTTAAAGAAGTTCACAAAACACTCCCCGAATCCTTACTGGTTCAACAAACCTGCACTCCAGTGCAGAGTGTGCCTACGTGTCAACTTGTGTTCAAATTGGCCAGAGCTCTGTGTATCCCTACAGACTCTAAAGAGCCTGTTTTCCAGGACCTCTTTCTGGCAGACCTTTGGCAGAAACATACTAAGGCTTGAGCCTGATTTATAAATGGAATAAAACAGATCTCCAGTTTAACCCTTTACTGTGTGGTTCTTGCATCTCAGAGCACCATGCTTGTTCAGCATTCTTGTCCTGGTGCAACCTGCAATCCCATTGCAGTTCTCCATTCCTACTTGACAGGTTTGTTCTCACAAACCCTAAATCCAATCCCTAAACTTCTGATCCATTCGGACAAAAAAGGAGGATCTCTGCTGACGCCTGTATGACTGGCTGGCAAATAGTTTAAATATTTTTTGGCAAATCTCTGTACTTGGTGGCATGCAACATGGCACAAGAAAACCTGTATGTGTCAGAAGTCATGGAAGTCTTTCAAAATGCATGAATTACAAAATATAATTCATGAAACCTTTGTGTGGGTAGACCTGGGCAAGGGACACAGGGTACCCTTTGCTGTTGTATGGATCAGTTTCTTACAGAGAATGACATAGAGTAGGGTATGGAAACGGGACGGCCCTACTCAACATAGGACAGGAATAACGTTTTTACCTAAAATTGATGTGTGTAAAACAATAATGTTTCTGGGTATTAGGCCCTGTCTTTGGTGTAGAAAAGATTATAATAGACTAAAGGATGTAGATCAACCTCTGAATGGCTCCTTCTATTAGTAAAAAAAACACTTGTGTGCGTTTGTCTGTGTTTTAAAAACTGTAGTTACAAAAGCCAGAGCTTCTTGCAGGACTAATGATACAGTAGATACCTCTGAGGATAGCTCAGTGACAAGAATAAAGTTGGGAAATATTTCTGATTGTTCTTTTTTGCAGCACTGGGACTGCGGGCTGCTCCATGCTACTGACTCCTAAATGTGCTGTGGAGATTTCCGAGAAGGTACTGGAAAGGTGTTAGGAGAACATAGTCAGGATGCACTTCTGAAGAAGGTGGAGATGGTGATATGAAGAACAGTGAGAAGACAACTCCCAGCTGATGGCAAGGTGACAGGAACGGTAGGAAGCCACAGGGCTTTCTAGGAAGCAAGCTGTATCACTAGTTTGTTCAGGTGATAGTTCCTGATTGATTAGAGTCTGGCTGCAGGAATGGTACAGTCAGAGAGAGTCAAGATGAGGAGTTTGTGCCATTTGTAATCAAACTACAGCATCAAATTATCAAATCTCTATGAGGGAGAGAGAGTTACGTCACAAAAAGGAGGATCCACTTGTCTTCCCAAGTAACCGTTACATGTGATGGAGCTCTGCTTTCCAGGAGGTGGCTGAAAACCTGCCTGCCAATGGGACGTGGTGAATTAATTCCTTGTTTCACTTTGCTTGTGTGCACAGCTTTTGCTTTACCTGTTAAACTGTCTTTGTCTCAACTCACGAGTTTTCTCACTTTTACTCTTCCAGTTCTCTGCCCAGTGCCCCCAGGGTGGAGTGAGCAAGCAGCTGTGTGGTGCTTAGTTGCCGGCTGGGGTTAAACCACAACAGTCACCTGTCCTTCTCTTCCAGCTTGTCTACATCACATACCACTATTATTTTTTAAATTGTCAGCTAGTGACTTCTGGGAAATTGGATAATCCACACAGTTACTTGGAAAGAAAAACACTTTGTGTGTTTTTTATGAACTTTACTTCTTAAAGCACTTTTCTCACAGGTGTCCCAAATTGGTTTCATTTATATCTTGAAGGACCACTTTGGTTCACTGTGCTCCCTTTACTGCTCTAGTATCATACTGACTCAGTGTCACATCCATCTTCAAATGCCAGCACACCACTAGATCTGCCTCTTTTTCAAGGATTTATTGCTAGCATGACAGCTAGCACAGCTAGCACTCTTGGCCTTAACATCAGTCACACCTGGTTCTGGAGAGACCACTGCACAGATCATATATTTCCTTATGGTTTGGGGAAAGGAGGGGATCACATCCTATCTCAACAGCATCACTGTAATGCCTAGATCTAGAGAAGTACACAGCAAAATGAAGAAAATGGACGGAGGCCTTTCCAGGGGAGGCTCCAGTGCTGTGACAAAAAAAAGGGCTCTCGCATAAGAATAATAATGGACAACAATCGGACATATGCACAGATTTTCAGTTCCTGCCCCTAACACTATGAATGGGTCTTATTTTGTTCCCTGGGGTCACTCCTGGTGGGAACGAGGTAACCCTCCGATCACAACTGCAATTTTAACCAGAATTCAAAACCTGGACCCCACAAGATCCATGTCCTACCCCCTGAAGCTGACCCTGAGGAAAAGATAAACCACAAAGCCCAAGCAGATGTCCAACATAACTATACCAGGATTAGCATGGGCTCACTTTAAAAAAAGGAATTTTAAAATAACTTTTGTTCTGGGGACCTCATGGGAAGCTATTGGATGCTTTTCAAGCAAGCTCAGTTTTTACTACCAACCCCACACCCATTTTATGGACAATCCAAATGATGTCCAGGATGAACAGTCTATGCTTTGTAGTGTTTCCTTTCCTGAAGTATTAAACCCTCCTGGTTTTGATTACCCCTTTCAAGCACCCTCTCAATCCATCTACTCATTTATATTCCCTTAGTCCCTTATTGCACGACTTCTTCCCTCACCATGTGCTCAAAATAGTGCCTGTGCCAATAAAATGTGAACTCTGAAGTGTTTATTTCCGTAATATAGCAAAGTGTTCTCTTTCCCTTTCAAATGGCTACTGTTCCATACTCTCCTTCAGCTAATGGCATCTTAGAGGTTTTAAACAGACACTTCATAGCAAAGGCTTTTTTCCCTGCTGTGGCTGATACACAAAGATGATTCTCAGCATAGAGAGTACATGGCTTCACATCTCAGCAACGTCTTGAGTTTAGAGCTAGCTTAAGCCTCAATAGGGTATTTTTCCATAAATCAAGACATTTCAAAATGCAGATGAAGGAGTAACAAGGAAAATGAAAGTATAAAAACACAGAATGATTTTACCATGAATCACGGAAGGCAAGAAAGTTATTCCAGGGCTGGCAAAAAAGTGACACCAGCCCTGGCCTTGTACTGCAGCAAATTTTTTGAGACCACAGTGTAGAGTAACATCACTCATATTTTGCTGATACTCCCATTGCTTTCTCTGCATCTTGATCAAACTGGAGATAACATATTTCAAAATAAAGATGACCCACAATATGTATAGTTAGGACATCCCTATTTTGCATGGATTACATAAAAGCATATTCAGCAAGCATTTGCCCCAAACATCGTACAGGAAAAGGCTAAGACATTTCACCTACATTGAATAAAGGGTATTACCTTTCTTGTCTTTATTCATTTAGACGTATGTATCCCATTTACTCGATCAGATCAATTTCTGCTCTATACTCATACGCAAGAAGAGTATGGATTCTGTAAAGGATGGAAAAGCAGTGGTCAAAAATAATCACTTTTTGTTTCATTCGTGCCCTTTTTCCACCACTCTTTTCTCTCTGCTTCCTTCAGCATGTTGCTAATCCAGGAGGTAGGCTCTGAGAACTCATTTAGGCAAACAGGTTGTTATGAACTCTTCAAAGGCAACATTTACTCTGTGTTTGTGTGAGGGGATCTTTGGGACTCACAAAACTTGTACATGGAGCGAGCATAGGTGGATCATGATAACACGATCCATGAGCCGTTATCTGAAAAACTCCAGTTTCTTTTCTCTGGGTTTGTTTACTGGCATCATACTCACTTGATATGGACTAGCCATTACAGATGTTTCTTCAGCTCCCAGAATGGATGGCTTTGCAAAACATTAATAACCCCAAGTGCAACCTTTGACCCTTCTGCCAAATCTGGCTTTTTTCTCCTTCATCCTTAATCCCTTTTCCGTATTTTTGTTGTTAGGGCTGTGAGTATTTTCTTTCTTAAAGTTGGATACAAACGAGAATACACTAGAACCCAACCCTTTATAATAATCTTTCCAATCTCATTTCAAAATACATGGAAATCTCAAATGTTGAACCCTAACATATTGTCTCCATTTGGATTTGGGAAGAACAAAGGGCAAAATGCAGACCTCACATTGACTGAGTTCTTTCCGCAAGTCTCTGGATATTAATCCCTGGCCAATGCTGTCATAAGATACAGAGTGGGTACAGACTACTCAGAAAACAAGTATAGACAGCAGTGCAATTAATATGGCATTATATGGGTGTACAGTATTTAACCACTGCTTCTCCGAGCCAGAAAGATGATGTCAAATGGAAGAAGAGCACAGTGGACAATACACCTTCCAAAGAAAGATCTGCCCTCATCTTACCCCTTCCATTACCCCTTCAGGAGCTACCTCTCCTGATATATGTCACTTTCTTTCCCCTTGGTAATAGTTTCCCTTAAATAATTCTGTTTGAATGATAATGCATGCCAAGTTACAGTGTTTTACTCCATTCTCAGTTTCTTTACTTCCTTCTGTTCACATTCTGTGCATTACGGGATCAATCCTATTGCTAGAGAGCTTCTTAGACAATGAGTAATTTTTCAAAAGAATGTTAGGGGAAATATCCCAAAAAAAACTTGTTGAACAAAATGTAGTTATACAGGACTCTATCTCTGAATAGAACTGCATATATTCACTTTGATGGGTTTTATTTCTCAAACTGGGAATATTTTCAAAGTTTAGTTAACACAATTGCATTTTTTAAAAATGCAAGTGCACCAAATCCCTGCCAGCACTCCACTTTTGTTACACTACTTAATCATTCTTCTCCTTCACTCATGTAATAGATACTTCAGTTGCCTAAACATATTTCATTGTATCATAAAATGACAATCTGGGACAGCTTCAAATATCTTAATGGTTTCTTGTTGTGAGTAGTATGTAGCAGAAATAATGAAGCTTGGAGTGCATCCCAAGAATTATCTCAGTACTCTCCCCAAATTCATTGTGTCATCCCTAAACAAAGTGGTGTGATCATAATAGGCAAGAACTAAAGCCTTCACCACGGGGAATGGTGACTTCATTTTAACATTATGACTGTCCTTCTGAAACTGCAACCAAGCTGACTGTTGCCCAACAACTGTGTTTATTGTTATTGCCATCTCTGTTGCCATGCTGTATCCCTTACTACCATCAGAGAGGGTTGTATCAGATAGGTTCCCCACAACCCCAGCACCTCACAGCTCAGTGGACCAGTAGCTACTGCAACATAGGGAAGATAAGGCCAAGTTAAAAGTTCATCTAGGAGACATCTTCCACTTGCACAGCCATTGGTTTTCTTTGCCTGAACTCTCATTAGAGTGTTGCTTATACACCCAGTATCAGAAAGCAACTCAAAAACTTTATCATCCAAGTATCCGTCAAGTGGTTGTGAAATAATGATACTCACCAGCTGTCCAAAGCAACTGGCAGAACTCAGAAATCAAAACGAGCCTCCTGGATCTGCCACCAAACCTGCCCCAGAAAAGGTATGTAATCACATGCAAATGCCTCACATGCAGAAGTCTGAGGGTACCCGGTGGTGCTGGCATAGTGATTTGCCACAGCATCACTTGCTATTGCCATGACTGTTGTGCCAGACAAAGAAGCTTTCCTGAAATTAGCAGAAGGGGAAAGAGGTACTGTGGTGAGAAATGAGTGACAAATTTGGAATTGGAAAAAAGTACGGGATGAAGGCACTGGGAAGTATGAATTTTATACTTAAAAAGGAGGGTGTCCATGTATGTCAAACTGAGTAATGTCATAAATATTGCCAATTGAGACAGCATAAATATCCAATAACCCCTTTATAAAAGTTTAGTATTGCACTGCTGTATCTATCCATTCTTACTTTTCTGCTGGCTGATCCTGAAATAGATCTCCGCACACCTTTACAAAATGCCACATCTTTTGCACACAGTTACTTCAAACCAGAACAATTATTTAAAAGAAAAATGTTGAAAGTGAACATACACAGCTGGTTACAGGCACTGAAAAATTCTTATATTCTGTATTGTAAATACTGTCAGCAAAGTGCTTTTGTTTGCAATTGAAAAGGAAAGAAGCAGACAAGCTGCAAGACAACATTTCTGGAATTTTTAAGTTAAAAAAAAAGAATGCCAGGAATGGTGCAAACAATCAGAGAACTGGAACAATAGATTTCCAACAGGACGGGTAAAAAAAAAAACAAAAAAAAAACCAGAGAGAAAGGAAATTCTGAACATCTGCTCACTTGTTTACATTACATGTGTTAATATGTGTAGAAAGATTGTTGCCTCAAAACCAAAAGAGAAATTAGTAACAGTCTAACGTTACATTTTTTAAGCTAAAAACTTCATGCAAACACACTCCTTTCTAGTTAACCCAGGAAGTCTTTGTGGTTGCTTCCAGAAGTATCTTGTCTTTTTTCTTTTGTGTAAGAATTGATTACTGTGACAAAATGACCGCAGTATCAGAAAATGCACACACAGAGCTAAGCATCCTATCATACAGAAAGGACCACCCCCTCCAATAGCCTCAGAAAACAGATCTTGACCAGGCAATCCACTGGGATCATCTGGTGAAATGAAGAAAAGCTGTGCAAGTGGGGAGCTTGCTAGGTTCCAGCAAAATACGTAAGTACAAAATAGCAAAGCAGCAAAATAATACTAGGGGCTTGCATCTGGCATGCTGGTATTGCAGCTTTTCCTTCTTATTTATTTATTTATTTACTTATATTCTATTGTTTCTTTGCCCACTCTTCAAGAGCCTCTCAAAACTGAGGTGGCACGCTCGAGGCTGAATCCTTAGCTTTACTCTTGCCAGCTGTAGGCAGAAGTTCATAGGTACCACTGTCAAGCACACCTACCAATGTAAATCTTGCTACATATGTGCATATCTTCAGCAGCAAACAGGAAGCGTTAATTTTGCTGAAAAATATGAAGTTGACACTTTCAGTTAATACAAAGTAAAACATTTCAAANAATTAAATTACTGAGTAAAATTTAATATACTTGTTACCAAAATACTGCTGTGATTCTAATAACAAAAGTAATTATGAACAGATATATAATAAAATGATAACTTAAAAATATATACTGTAAAAATAAGGAATAAAAGAATCTACAAATCTCTGAATTCAAAAAGTGAAGCACTTAAAATTCAGCAAAAAGTCTTCAGCTAAAGTGAAATGAAAAATATGCAGAAATGCTGGAATTTTTCACCAATCATCTGATTTATTGCTGCAGCTAGCTCTGTGCTTTCTGGGGATGTGATATGTACAGGCAAGAATGTCACCACCATGTGACTTCTGGTATGTTAGCAAATCTTCAGCTCCGTGGTATCAAGGAGGGTGCAATTTCATCTTACACGCCTCTGGAGGCAACGCTGGTTTTAAAGTTTCCTGTCCTCCTTCAGTCTTGACTATTTATTCCTGCCCCCATGCAGCTGTTCACCCCCTCCTGTGCTGAGCCAATGTTATGGTCTGTGAAAGCAATGGGAAAGAAAACGAAACCCCCCATTCCTCTTAAAAAAGAAATAGGGAGAGAGGAGGAAGGGAAGCAATGATGAAGTGTTGATTGTTCCACTCATATTTAATGAATTATTTGCTTCCCTAAAGTCCATGTAAATATTGTCAATGCCTGTACAGTATCACTCTCCGAGTGACCAAATGGCATGGTACTCTATCTGCTTAAAATCTAGACATCCAAGGGCTGACAAGCCAGAGTGAACTCCAAGTTAGCACAACAAAACTGGATTCTTACTAAGAACATGAGGATAAAGCCAATTAATGCAAGTGATATGACTATGCCTCCTAAACTTTCTGTTTAGACTCTACTGAATTAACAAATGAATGATTTGTATGGGGGTTACACCCACTTCTTCTAAGAAGCATTGGCTGAAGGAGACACTTGTCAGTTATAGTAACACTAAAACAAAGAAAGCATTGTCAGAGGAGCAGACAGGAAAGAAACCGAATCACCTTTTTCTCAGCCACATCAATACTGGTATTTCTCCTGAGCCCAGAAAAGTCAAGAAAAAATACTCTCCTCCACCTTTGAAGTCTTTGGCTGGGAATCACTGCAGGAATTCTACATAAGTTATCATTGATTCTTAATTTATTGTGTGCAGTTATAGAGCCTACAATGAATACTTCATGTCAAAGATGTTTACATAGTGCTAAGATTTCTAAGGCAAAGGTAATAAGCTTAAAGAGCATTTTGCAGAATCTTTCTGAACTGAAGAAACATGGTATAATGAATGGGTGTTTATTTTTCAGTTGAAGTCACGGTAAGATAAAAGACTTTATCCCAATGCAGATATAACAGAGAATGGAAAATGTAAACCATCTGCCTGTGAAAAAATGTAAAGGATTTATGGAATGGTTGAGGGGACTTCTGCACAATGTATAGGCCATAGCAAGTTTTGCTTTTGATCAAGAGACAGGATATGCTGAGACAGCCACAAACTCTTTGCCAGCACATGGTAAGAAAAACATAGCAGTCAGTGGAGACACAATTCTGACTTTGCCATGTGTTTGGAGACACTTGGTCCCAGACCTGCTCACTTTAGCGTTTTACCGCTTTAGCATTTATCATCTTAGGCTGTTTAACAGAGGAAGTTTTACCCAAGTCTTAGATACGTTTAAATAAACCAGCTGCATACCCAAACTTCTCAGAAAGATTACACAGCATATACTGCTGTGGGAGCACCAGAAGAAGACCCACCATTTGGTTTTCTACATATAAACATGGTGTTGCTTAAAATGGACATCATGGGACAGATGTGAAGAGTCAGTAAGACACCTAAAAATTGCTCCAGTAAAATGGCTGATGTAATCATCAGTTTCATTCAGTTGTAATACCAGGAAAGACAAGAGGTCCATTTGGGTTGAGGGATCCTACAGTTAATGCATCTGTGTTTGATAGGTGAGAATAAGACTGTGGTTGGAGGCAGCGGGAGGTTTTGCAGACAGGAAATCGCGGGAACAGAGAGTTCTGGGGAGAAAGTTTGGTCCAAAGTTTGTTATGTGGTTTATATCCAGTAACAAATTTAGCCAAACCCCTCAAAACATAGCTAAGCTATGGAGTTATAAGGCACACTGTATTTCACAGGCCAGCAACTCTTTTCTGTGCTCTGGCGTCATGGAAAAGCAGAGATACCGTTTGAGGGCATATTGGCATGCTCCATGTCCTATAAAAAAACTGAGGAGCAGCACAAGGTGGTTGTCTTGAATTTCCCATTCACACTTTCTACACTGCACCTGTCTCCACATCCCCTCTCAGGAGCCCACTTTCATTTCCACTTTTTCTTGCAGCTTATCTGCCTTACCCTTGCACTTTTTAATGGATTGCTAAAGCTCCAAGACTGGAGAAGAGAGGCAGGAGAGCCTCTGGCACAACAAGGCAGCACAGATCATTTAGCTAGATAGATGACAGATACTTAATTTTCCATACTTTTGAACGTCTTTGATGGCAGAGGGCTGTCTATTAAGTAACTTTTTCATAAACAAGTGACTGAATCAGAAATACGTTTTATCTGTAACTGCTGTAACAGCAATTATTAAAAGTTATTTTGTGAGCTGTAAGAAATGCATATATAATTTTGAATTTTTGACGTTAGTTATTTTTGTGTTTCCATGTTACATTGTATTTACTTGTACTGAATAGCTTATACTTTTGGATCCAGTTAAAATAGCCACTCTTTTAAGCATACAGTCTCGTTTCTTGATACTTGAATATAATTGCCCTAGCCACGTGAAGAACGCTGTCCCAACGTGATCAACGTGAAAAGACCTCTTGAGAGTAATCAAGTTACATCACTTACAGTGATGTGGATTATATAGAATGTAGGAGTCAAATTTTAAATCGTAGCAAGAAATAGTAGAAAGGACTTCAAATAAACCATTTTCCTACGTGACGATCCATAGTGCCAGAAAAAATTACAGAGATTGGGAGGAAATAAATTCATACAAGAAGAATCAGGATTAGCATTCATGTAAGGGTTAAAGCATTCTTCCTCTGTAGATGAAGATCTTATGATAATAACATTCGCAATGTGGTTATGACATCACAACTCCCACAAACACAATCAATTAGAATTTTTTTTAAATGACTGCATATACCGATGTTTATTTATTAGAATACAGTTGGCATGGCTGGGTGATGGAAAACAAATGAAACTTTCCAAACCCTAAATACAATTATCCAATCCTAAATAATAACTCATCTGAGAAGTCAGAGATTATTTTGGTTACCCTACTAAAGAGGGCAAAAACTTCAAGAAAAAGAGCTGTAGAGCTTGAATTTTGTTCTTTATACGTTATGTAATGAAGACTAAGGAACTAAGAGCTGACACTGAGTCCATTTACTAATTTACAAAGGAACCCTCCAGCTCAATGGCACGAGAGGGCAGCCAGTTGGCTTTTATGCTAAACTTCATACCCTTTGAATTACCCAACTCTAGTAGATTACTCATTTTATTTATTTACCTGGGTTTATATACTACAATCATTACATGTCATCTGAATGTCTCGAATAGCTTGTGCTATGCCTATCAATGCTAAATGGCAGATATTCTTATTAGTATTTTCAGCATACCTGTCCAAGGGAGAAAGCTTTTTCAATCTTTCCTTACTTTTGAACCTGTTGCTCCATTTCAGCTAGACATCTCAAAGACACTGAACTACCCGGACGTTACATATCTACAGAGAGAGAAAATAAAATCTGGTATCCTTACTGAGGGCAAAGCAGGGGGAACAGCAATTCCCCATTCCATTTGGCACGGAGTGGTGGGCCATTCATCCCACGTGCATTGGCTGACCCCTCAGCACAGGGCACTGCCTGGATCATTAGCTCATTCCTAACTCTAGCTTGTGTTTCTCCCCTCACCTCAGAAACACAAGGGGAAAAAACAAGACGACAGGGACACAGAGGCAAGTGGTGAACTGGAAATAGTGCCAGCACAGGAAGATCTCAAGTTACTGAGATGCAGATCTCATGGGATACTGGAAGGGAAACTGGCTCGTTGCAGGCAGAGGTGTTGGGTGACAGAGCATACCGATTCGGAGGAAATCAGGCGTCATTAGATCTGCTGCTTGTGGAATAATTTGTCCTCTCTTCTGTTTTACTTATCGTGCTTCAGCAAGCATATGGAACTTAACTATTCTAATAACATCTTCTGAACTAGGCAAATCTTTAGGAACTGCATTCTAATATAGGTTCTCCTTGGCTAGTTGTTATGCATTAGATGAAGGTGTCATGGGATACTGCTGCTCAAAAGTAATACTCAGCTAAAGCTGTTTGCATAAGAATGGATGATCATTCCAGTTGCAGGAGACAACACAGGTGTCCAGCTGTCTGGAAAGGAGGAGACAACTACGCTTACAAATTCCAAATAAGGAAGGCTTCAACTGGAAAAATGTCCCTGTTGCAACATATAACTGCCTCCCCGCCCTCAAAAAACCCCAGACAGATAACTTGTCCTTTTTGCAGTCATTCATTTACCTCTATCTAACATGAAATCCGAGAATATCATGCAGCTGTCTGCATTCCCTTTGCAGCTGGAATAAATTGTTTTAGATCTATTCAGGCTAATTTAGGACTAGGCATATTAGCACACCATTGCCCTTCTCAAAATCTAATGTGCCCATTTGACACTCCAACCAAACCATGTTTTGTTTGGTTTCACAACTGCCAATCAGCTTGGCAATGGACCAAATCCCAAGTCAGAATGCTCTGGTGCTCAGTGAACCCTGAAAAGCACCAGGCCAGTGGGAGCTTCAGGGTAGGCAGCGCCTTCCAGAATCCCCTGTTTTGATGCCATGGGTGTTGGCATCTTGTCACTGAGCGGTTAACAAGGGTGTACTTGACCACATTATAGGCTGAGGAAGACACATCCACTGACCTATCGGTTGTTGGGCTTTTTTTAATACTTAACTCCTGTTTCCTTCCTCAGCACCTCCAACGGTTATCTTCATGTGCATTACTCTGCTTTGGTGGATAGACTCTCAGAAGCGTAGCTCTCCAAATCCACCAGAGAAGAAGCTGGGCTGTGAAATCCAGGCAGCAGGAAGGCCCTCCAACTCTTTTTTTTTTTTTTTGAGTGTTTGTTTTAAATCTTGTTTGACATTTTGTTTTTTCTGAACTCTGGAAGCCAGTTCACATAAGTAGGTATATGGAGACCTGCAATTCCTTATATTAAGGCAGAGCCTTTTGTTAGTACATTCGTCTACAGCTGGGCAGATTACAGGCAGGGACTTTTTCTGTGTGAAGAGAGAATTTCAGTTTAAACTGCTTCTCTGAGGACTTCATGATTTGGAAACAGAATCTGCTACCTAGAAAAAAGAACACCAAAAGCAGAGGCTCAGAGCTACTTTATGAACCCAGGCTTACGGCAATAGTAGTTAGGTGTTCACGTGCCTTTTAAACGTGGCCTTATGGAACTTCTTGTCTTTGCACACACAGCTGTATTTTGAACCACTTAGGAATGTTATGATTTGTGGTTTGATACGGCCTGAGGTTTCAAAATGATGCTGAGCTTGTCATTGAGGTTACCCTGGAGAGACGGACAGATTTGTTTAGATCATTCTTTGCTAATCTTTGCACTCTTTAGAGGAGTTTGTGCAAACTGTAACATCTAAGAGGCTTCCAAAATTACAGTGGTCCCAAAAGAATACAAAAGAGTACAAAAATGCATGGAGCAATTCTGGCAAATTTGATCACGGGCTTCAGCCCCCCATCCTACTTTCAAGACCCTTTATGCAACTTGCATAACCCCTTAGTCCAGTTAAATAAATACTCAGTTAAATAAAGCTACTCTAGCTTCACAGAAAAATCTAGTTTTCAGTCTCCATTGTTCCTGTCACAGCCCTATGCACAGAGGTGCAAGGATGTCAGGGAAGCTGGTTTGATCAGTACTGCTCAGTCTCAGAAATGTAAATGGCAGGTTTATTGGTTTCCTTCCCAATGTGCAGCTGTACAGACTGATTGGTCCCACTGATTCTGCGTGGAGCCCCAAATGGTTGGCACTGCTGAAAAGTTCAGCTCTGTATTTTGTTAAAACTAGCCTGATATTTTTGAAGCCCGCATTCTCTATGGTCAGTGCTCTGGATTTCCAGATATCACCATTTCCTGATACCAAAGACTAAGGAAGAAACATCTGCAGATGGTGTAAACCAGCAAAATTAATGAAAAGTCTGGCTTGTAACCTCTCCCTCAACCTTCATAACCTAAATTAAGTTGGAGGGATAGGAAGAATGACACAAAGATATAATGTTTTACATAAACAAATAATGGTAACCATAAACACAGGCACCTTTCTCCCTGTCTAACATTAGTTGCCACTTGAAATTAAGAATCTTCTCCATCTTTTGAAAATATTGGATTTTTTGACATTGCATTATACAGAAAACAAAAACGCTCCACTTATATTAGTTTGAGGTGTTACATACTGAAACAATAATCTTTTATAGTGGTTTTAATATGAGATAGATGAATGTGTTGGATGTTGTATGTTTTCAGATGGAGAGAAAACATGCAAATTAAGTGAAGGTCAAATTTCTTGTGGTTGAACCCATGAAGTAAATACAGAACATATTTTGTTTGTTTGGCTCTTGGGGGAACAAACTGTTTTTATGGTTGAGTAGTCATATTACACTACAGCAAGTACTGTAATATATTGCATTTCAAAATCACATATTTATAAAATAGGGAGAGTACTGACAGCCAACATAACCAGTCTCAATCACAAACAGTGGAAACAATTCTGAACGTGAACACTTGAAAAAACGCATCTTTATTTTCTAAATTATAACATACAAAGGAGGAAAAAATCCTGCACTGAATGCTGATGTAAACCTTCGTATCACTAGGATTTAATAGTGAAAATCTGTTTATCATACATGACTCTCACACGAGTCTAATTCAGACTGATCATTCAAAATTGCTACATTTGCAACATCCTTTCTTGCTAAACTCCACCACCCTCCTCAGGATCCAGGTCTTCATGATGCAGTATTTTACCTTAATTCCCATACTTGTGTTTCACTAGGAAAAAGTATGATAAAAATAAACATTTTACATCATCTTCATCAAATGTGACTTGGCAGGTATTTTGTAAGTTTTACTAGTAAAATTTAAAAAGATGGTATCTTAAGACAATTACAGTTCAGAAATGGTTAGAAGGAATGTCTGGAAACTTTTCAAACTTTGAAAATTGTTCCTGTTCTATTCAGGGAGAAAACCAAGATCATTCAAGGTTTCCTGCAAAGAAACAGAGAATGAGAAACTCAGAGTACAGAAAAACATTTCGTTCCTGGAACTACTATTTGACTACAGGGCACCATCAATTCATGCACAGGTGCTGCTTTGGGATTTTTTTGGGTTTGAAGCAAAAATTGCATGCAGTTAACACCCTTAGCAAAAAATCCTGTCAACTCTTATTTACCCATTAACAGCTGGGGTCGCAGCTAATCATCATTTTCCAAAACTCTTATGTTGCAAAATTCCTAACCTGCTGAATTGATGTCTCTCTCCCAAGATAAACAAGCTGCTCCGTATTGATTTATGAGTGGTTGCATCTGGGAATTAGTATGTGGTAGGGCATTATGACATTTCTAAATAAACAATGATGTTGAGCATGAAAATGCTAGCCTCTATGAGCCACTGAAACACAAGATGGATCTCAGTATTCCTAACGGAGGAGTAAGTTAAGCTCATTAGTTTTAGGGATACAAATAAACACAGTGTGTTTCCAATTATATCAGTGAGTCACAGTACAGTGCGAATTAATAGGATACTTTTGTGTGCCTGAAGTCTGTCAGCCTCTTCAAAAACAGTGTGCTTGATCCCTCTTCCTTTCCCCAAGCACAACCCATCACTAAGTAGCATTAGTGCATCATCACAGCCAGGACAGTTTAGGTCAATCCTTAATCTCCTTCATAAGGGGACATTTATACTGTCACTACATAAGCACTACATAAGGAAGTAACACAGTCTCTTTGCTGGTTGTGCCACGTGGTGGGAGTGCTGTGTGTGGTGGAGCTTAAGAAGTGTATTACTACATAAGTAGATCTGAAAACATCCTTAAAAATCTGCTTTTCAAGGCTATCATCATAACAAAAGGGACTGAAAAGAGAACATATTTAAACAAAACCCAAACTTCAAACCAGGAATTCAAATATGGTCTTCACAACCACTTACAGATCAACATTTTGCAGGCTATTACTTCTTCATATGATTTTTCAGATTAGAAGTGCACTTTAGACAGCTACAACTCTAACTTCGTGATTGCTTAACTTTTGTAAGATTTTGTTCATTAAGAAAACACAGGAAAGAGAACAGAGGTTACCTAAATTGGACGTTTTGTGTGGGTATCTGTTTCGGGTAGGGCTGTTGTTTTAAACTGCAGAGACACCATGATAAATTAGGTTTAATCACGACAGTTATGATTATTCCTCAATCACCACGTAATGGCAGACGATGTGTACACTGCACAGTCATCTGGTCAAAGCTGCCTTGTAAGTAAGTGTCATGTTTTGGGCTATGGTTTATTCAGCTTGGACAAGGAGGTAAAGAAGTAGTAGAAGAAGAAATTATTGTATTTTTATCTATCTATCTATCTATCTATCTATCTATCTATCTATCTATCTATCCATCCATCCATCCATCCATCCATCCATCTACCTATATTCCTCCTGAGCCCACTTCTGCACACTAAGCTTAGAAATTTCACAAGTTAACAAATTTTCAGTACATCTCTGATCCCATTTTCAGCCATAAGCATCAGCAATAACCCCTAGATCCCTTCCTTGATTCACATTCCTCTCTCTGTTCTTCCCTCCACCCAAAAAATTCCATAACCAGAAAGGCACATGCAATAGTATTTAACTGTAAGCTTATACTAAAACAATGCACAATAAAAACAACATAACTTTGATGTATTCACTCCAAGACCAAGAAGTTTTATAGCTGTCACTTGGACCCGTATACCCTGGCAAATACACTAGCATAAAACTCATGCAAATTCTCTAGCAGGAATAAAATTGATTTTATTCTGGAGCAATTACTGTGTTCACAAAAGAGAATAAATGTGGGTTTGGTATTAAGATTTAATTTATGGTGGAAAAGTGTGTCCACCTGGAGAAGACATTCCAGAGCAGTCTGAAAACTTCCCCCATAGCCCTGCCCAGTGGCTTGATAGGATCCATATGGTTTATCCAGTCAAATGGCTCTGCAGCAAAGTCACAGCCCTTCCTGATTTTCTCATCTGGAAGTCCTCCAGCAAACTTCACTCTGTGCAGCAGATTCTCCCAGTAGCATCTTGATTCTTACTCTCCCATCCTACATTCGTGAGTCATCCTTCTGTTTCTTCTTCAGAAATTTCTTCATATGCCCTCCGTGTGACTGTCTTCCTTCCCATGACTTTCTCCACTACCTCTCTCTCTCAAGCTGTTTTTCCCAAACTGTCCTCAACCCCCATTCTCTCTTTGCCAAGAAACCCCCTTTTTCAGTTTCTACTCTGATCCCAAAGTTTTCTATTTCTTTCCTTTGAATCCATTAAATGAAGGGATTTTGTCAAAAGCAGATCCTTGCCTGATTCCAAGCAAGGAAGCTAAATGGCCCCTTATGCAGAAAAAATGGAGTTACAGTTGCCTCTCCAGCTAAACCGGGGGTATGCAGCTCCCCATGTGTGCTGTGAGCCAGCAGATTACAGGAACTGCCTAACGGTGAAGCTGTGAACCCCAGCTGTTCATCGGACTACCTATAAACCAATGCTCCACCTGAACTGCCTCCCCAAAACGTGCTTAATGTTTACAAAGAAAAATACAATCTCTATGAAAACTCTGAAGGAAGGCATAGACTTGTTTAATCCTGAAACCCAGAAACTCTAGGGAGGGGAAAAGAGAACAATTTTGTTAAGGCAAAGGAAATATATGGTGTAATAATTAACTTGGGGACAACATAGAATCATACTGTAACATACTTGCACTGGCCCTGTGCTGAAACTCTGTGTGCTAAACACGTCTTTTTTTGGTCATTAGTCACTGAAACTCCCAAACCTCCAGCACAATGTTTAAATGTAATAAAAAGACTAAATAAGTTGAAAGCCACCGGCAGCACATCTTCTGGCAATGGACTGACTCTCTTTTCTTTACTGTTCTCCCTAACTTGAAACATCCCTCATTCAGCTTCCCCACTGCTGTCCAGACACAGCTCTGCTTTTGCCAACCACCGCGGGGGTGGGTCTGCAGTCTGAAGCCACAGTAGGGCATCCTCCGCCCTTGTTGGGAAAGGGCAGGCAGGAACCCCTCTGTTACCACTACACACCTTCAATATTCACCCCACCAGCAGTCCCATTACCTGTTTTGCATCAGAAAGCACACAAACATGGTATAAGTAATCTCTTATGTTTGCAAACACTTTTAATACCATGCAGCACTTACTAAGAAACAGCAAGTTTTCTCTTTTCTCATATTCAAATCCATTTGTTTCCTTCTTGTGTCTTTCTCTGTTACTGCTTCCATATCACTCATGCCAGGTTTAGATGTTCGTTAGAAAAGTCTTTGACTTTACCTGGAAAAGATCTGGTTTTGCAAAGGCTTGTCCATTGTTCTATATGTATCAGTTAACCTAACAAATTATTTCACAACTCTGTCACACTTTTATCCCTGGATTATAAAACAAACTGTTTAGCTCCTTCTTCTTTTACAACGTTCCTTATCATTTGTTTTCCTTCTGGCTTTTCTTTTGGGCAGCATTCTTTTCAAGCTGCTATGCAAACTACCAATTTCTTTTCACCCAAGCCCTTTCCTGAATTATTTCCCTCCTGGGAAACCTGAGTGAGATTTAGCACGAAGCCCTTCATCATACATACTTATGAAAGAATGAATTTAAAACAATGACTTCATGCATGACACAAAGCCCTACTGAGTTACTACCCTGCCACCTTGTCTTCCCTCACCCTACTACCTGTCTTACTATTTTCTTGGGTTTGGCAGGGATAGTTAATTTTCTTCACAGTAGCTCATATGGTGCTAGGTTTCAGATTTGTGACCAAACCAGTGCTGATAGCACACCCATGTTCCAGCTGTTCCACGCTACGCAGCACTTACACAGCGTCAAACCCTTTTCTCACACCGCCCTGTCAGCGAGTAGGCTGGGGGTGCACAAGAAGGTGGGTGGGGACACAGCCGGGACAGCTGTAATTTGTGTTGTGCTAACCCACAACACTTGGATACGAGCATTTTAGTCAACTGCAATACAACTTAAACGAAAAAGATACTCTGGTGGCATTAAGCTACTTAAATGGCTATAACAGATTCCTAAGAACTGAAATTCTTAGGGCCAAGAGGGCTCATTTAAGGGGGTGATGCTTTTAAGCTTTTAGAATCTGTTGCACTGACGCCAGGAAGAAAAGGATGAGCACTATTTCTTACCTTGCTGCAGATTTCCTGGGTAACTCTAAATTGTAAAATGCTCTGCCCGTTCCTACCTGCTGTTTTTTTTCCCTGAAGATTATCTCAGCGATAATGTCCTTTGCAGAGGGACGGCAGCTAGGATGTGCCCTGCTGGGCTTTGCCAGACGGATCTGTGATGATACCTGTCCTGAAAAAGACACAAAAGAACAGCAGACAGACAGCCCTCCCTGGTGAAGCAGACTTTGTACAGAGGCACAGGCAGGCTAGTCTAAGACACACGAGATGCGAGGGCATCTCAGGGAGGAACAGAACCATGAGTTCTGTCCCAGAGTGACCCAAACAATTTCTGACATCAAGTAAAACAGCACCTTACTTGGGAATGTGAAGTGTTTGAATCAGGAAAGATTTTTGCTGTTGTGACACACAGCAGCACAACAAATTATTGTAAAGACTATTATAAATTTAGAGTCCATTACAGTTTTGTTTCTCTCTACACACTTTTGCAGACTGCTTGCTCAAATTTGTTGGAATGGGCCTTTGAAGATGTGGGTCCCACTTAGCATGGCTACACTGAAGGCAAAAGTTTCTTAGACACACACCCAGAGTACTGATCATGCAGGTGCCCTGCAAACATCTGAAGCTGTGAAATTCTACGCGGGTCCCAGACCAATTCTGCTGGCTGAAGGTCACATTGAACTGTGAAAGCCAAAAGAAAACAGGGAGACCATACACTCATCCATCCAAGCAGCTCAGTCATCATTACAGGCCTGCATTTAGCTCCAGCTCTGGTGGCACATTTATAGTCCTGTTCAGGGAGAATCTGGAAAGGGATTTGCTCCACTCCTGGTGCAGTTCTGTTGGGTGGCCGGAGAGCAGAGCCAGCCCAGAAGGGGACACTTGGAGCCTGTGTGTGCTGCTAAGTTTCAGAAGAGCCAAACTGGGCAGGAAAGCAGTGGAATATGGCACAAGTGTCCCTGTCACCTTGTCTTGTGGGATGGATGACCGGTAAAGTCAAACGCCTCTAGCACCCCTGCCACAGGCATACTCAGTCTGTGCAAAGAGGGGATGTCTCAACCTCCAGTTCCTCCCCAGTCAGACAACACTGTCACAGCACTCCTAAGGCATCACAAGGCCAAAACTTCTCTGACAAGAAATCTGGCTTCTAAGCTGACGTTGCAGTCTGACTACCTGTGCGTTTCCACCCATGGAATGGAGGTAACAACACTACCTGAGCTCACTGGGCATATTGGGGTAAACACTGAACATGGAAAATTGCAAGGACAGATAATTTCCTTAAATGAAGAAAGAAAGGGAGATTTACAACTTGTTAAGATAATCATTAAAGTAAATAACAAGATACTATTTTTTGTGAAATTAACTGTTCACCTTTAGTCAGTTTTGGCAGTACTTGGCTGCTTTCTTTGCTCCTTGTAAAATTATGAATACTCTGTGCAGAAGTTGAGAAACATATTTTGTGCAAGACTTAGGCTCTGTTTTTCTTCAACAATTATAAACAGACGATTTGATTTGTGACATTTTAATTTCCAGTTCCTTCAGCATTTTATGCCCCACACACGCGATAACTCAGTATCAAGGAGCTTTATGAGTAACCCTTTGAACATTAGCAAGTTCCCACTCAGCTGTGTGCACAGGCCTAAGTAAAACTCAGGACTAATTTTAGCATTTATTGGAATACGTTAGTCGAAAGAAAAGGTCAAATGTGCTTAGAGGAAGGCAGTGCCAATTTGAGATTCTGGCTTGAACTTGTTTCTCCTTTGCAGCAAGTGACACTTTCCTCCACCCATTCCTGTCAAGCAGAATAAATCACAGCAGTAACATCTGCTTAAGATGAGAAATTTTGTGTACGCTTCTAATGTAAAATATTCCCCCTTCCCCAAACATATTCAAAACAGTGTTTCACTATTCAGGGAGAAGAGGGGAGTGCATTGACACAGTACCTGTACTGTCTGTGCTGTTAATCATGCAGACAGCATTCTCAGCTGATTCTAACGTGAGATGCTTCTCTTTTAGCAAAAAAGAGTCAAAAGATTTTTTCAGCAGTACTCATTCCCCGTGCCCCAGTGCGAAAACTAGCTGCTCTGTTTCAAGTCTATGGAGGCAGCCGAAAAGGAGGCTTCTGAAAGGAAAATGGTTCTAATGCCTTTCCTCTCAATACTTGAGAGTCTGTACCCCAGAAAATATTTTTTCTTCTCAAAGATAAAAAAAAAAATAACTTGCCAGAACTAGTACTTGCTGTCATGGGCTGATCACACTTAATCTTCTCCCCAGTACTCAGATGCACAATAAGTATCTCTGAATTTGATAATTCATAATGAGAGAGACAGTCACAGCTTGGAGACAAGCAATCTGAACAGCCACTACAGCCAAGCCTCAAACTTGCTTTCCGAGGGCACTTCACCTTGCATCCCCAGAATACAAACAAACGTGGAAAATACTTGTCTTATAGAATATTAAGACAAGTAACCACTTGTGATACAGGGACTTTCTGAAGACAGAAAAACAGGAGGTGTGGCAAAATGCAGGAAAAATAGATTAGTGAAGACGTCCTGAAGGCTTAATTACGAACTTGTATTATTAATGTTATAGTCTCCGTAAAATTAGCTCTGTGCATAATTTATCAAAGACTGTCAAAAAGTAGCACAGATAATACTTAATACAGTTAAATTGCTATGATCGCACGAAAAGGTTTCTCCCCAGAGAATTTCACTAGCAGAGAAACTGAATGGAATAGGAAAGAAAACCTAATGTGGGAAACCAACGTGTGAGGTGTTGTCTCAGATACCGTAAGTACCAAATAGTCTCAGCTATTGTTTAATAATGTTTCAGTTGCAGTTATAAGAAATGCCCAGTTAAGAAAAATGGCTTTTGGTGATTTATATATACATGCTGGCACCCTGATGAACATCACTTAAAAGGCAGGCCCTATGGAGGTGCAGGATTGCAAATTAGTTGCCGCCCTTCTGCAGCTAAAGGATGACTCAAGATGACCCCCTCCTCCTTTTTAACACCAGCTAGTGCAAAAGACTGATGTTAGTTTTATACATATGTATACGCACACACATATATATACACAAGTTGAGGTTTGGTGGGTTTTTTTTCAGTTACAAAAGCATTAAAAACTTTGAAATTTATAATCAAGAGCTTAATCATTTACAGCCCTCAGCTTATTTCCATTTTAAATTCTAAACAGTAGTTAAGAGGATACTGGTGAAATAGGAGAAAGAATTCAAAAGGCACATCATCCTCATGAAGGTGATGAATACAACCAGATCCGCATCATGGAAAACCTCTGAATATCTGCAACACAAGGCGAGCCCTAGAAGGTCAAGAGTAAGAACAGCTTTTCTATCATTTCTGTCAATCAAGTATCCCATCCTTCCTCTGATTGTTTCAGTTTAAGGCCTGGGAGTGTCAAAGGATACAGTAAGAGGAAAATACCTCCCCAGGCAAACTAAGACACTCCTCTGGCAAAGGGGTGGCAAATCAACAGGCTCCGCTACCCTGAGGAAGCCCACATTGTCATACCATCTGCTTTTATTTAACAAAAAAAATACTACCATTCAGGCTTCCTGTACAGTACCTCTTCTGTGTGCGAGAGAAAATTTCTTGTTGAAAGGAGTGCAATTTTACTGTGAAGATCTGATAAAGAATTCCTTCCCATCCAAAGATTTTCTGAGTAAGGAATCTCCAGTTGTTAGACACAGCCTTGCATTAAATATTTGCCAGCCAGTAACAAAGAAGCTTCTTGAAAAGTCTGGAAGAGCTCTCCAGAGAGGAATCCCTTCTGACAGAAACCACACTGTCAGGGAGGAGAAAGGTAGCATAAAAAATAGTAATGCAAAACACAAAGCTAAAAAAAAAAAAGCTTTAAAATAGTCATGTAACTGTTAAGAGCTAAGATCTAGCTCACTAAAATGAATGAAAGCCTGGAGATGGACAGCTAAGAGGTGAGAAATTAATCTGATATATGCTTCATGTCAAAATGCATCTCAGACATATTTTTCTGATTTGGAAAAATGTTTGATTCAAATAAACCCAGAAAAGATTTCTCTGCAAGGAATGAAAAATGTTTTAACTACATAAGCTTACAGATCTGAAAGTGAACCACAGGGAAAAAAGTAAGACAAAAAATAAAGGACTTGGATGAATTTCTAAAATTGTGAGCTCCTCTCACAAATAGCCAGAAAACCTCTCTATATGTCAGAGTATCAAATGTTTAAAAATTTCCTATTTATCCTTCCACAGCAGCACTAACTAAATCCTCACAGGGGAACAATGTGGAAAATTTTCAACATCTTTACATTGAATGTCACATGGTCTATGCTTTAAGCAGAAAAACAAAAGTTGGCAAAAGCGGGTGAAATTGTAACAGTTCCACATTTGTGCTAGCTAAGCTGTGTAACTTGGCAATACTAAAGAATACTTCATACGGGAAAAAAATGCTGCATGTTTCATTCTCTCAGTTTCTTCAGTGGAAATGAGAAAGTGGCAGTTTTCTACTTAAACCCCACCTGAAATTTCCTTAAGTCTCAAACTAAGAAAGTTAATTTAGAAGAGTAAATATTCTTTTCAAGAGGTACAGAGAGGGTAATTCTGTTTTCAAAAGCATTTATACAATCATAAGTGTTACCTGGTGCTTAATAAATGAACAATACACATGAAGTTTCTCCCCCCGCCCCCTTGAGAAATACATTAAAATTCCTTGGATTGTATCAGATTTTCTGTTTCAAAACTAATCTGTTTTTCTCTCTCAAATGCTCTCAAAAGGAACTAATGATAGTTACTATGGATCAAACAGAGAATGTGATGTGATTCCAAGTTTATCCTATCGGGTGTGTCTTAACATTCAACTCAAAGGAAAAGAATGCTTGGTTTACATCAAATCCAAATTTCTGAAGTAACACATGACCTCCCAAGCTAGTCGTGAAATGTGAAATACACCATTATTGTATTTTCATGTATAGTACTGTGTACTTTTTTTTGAGAAGAAAACTTCACTGGAATGCTTAAATATCCCAATGATATTTTTATTATTCATTTAAACAGACTTGTACATCACACAGAGCTCAAAAGCATGATTATAAAAACCAATCACTACCCCCTTTATTCTTTTCAAATCACAGAAGAGTTTAAGAGCTGAGCAACTTACACAGAGGTGATAGCACTTAGATTTTCTGAGGTCTTGACAAGACTAAGTATCTCAAAAATCTAATTCTTGAAGTAGAGAATCACAAATGTCACCAGGCCCATTTACAGTTCTGAGCTGCCCAGTCTCCTCAGCCCATTCTGTCCTTTTCACAACAGATGCAGCAACTGCAGAGACCCTTTTTCCCAAAGCAAAGTCAGACCGTCAGGGAAAGTCTATCAGATTGTGTAAGTATGTTCTCAACATCTATATGTAAACAGAAGTCATTGGCTCTTCAGTAAAGGCAGTTTGTCCTTCAGAATAATAATGAACAGCTTCTGTTAGGAATGTAAAGAGCCAGTATGTTCAACATAATATCCCCATGTAATTCCTTCAGAGTTTAAACTACAACATTAATGCTTGCTACAACAGTATTTATATATAGTCAATTGGCTCCATGAATAGGAAAGAACACGATTTATTGCAAAGAGTAGATTTCAGATGAACAGGTATTTAGAAGTCCAGTTTGTTATGATTTTATTTAAACAAAACAAGAGCTTAATGTTTTCATGCAACATTTGCACTTAAGTTTTAAATAATCATGACAAGCAGCAGAAGTAGTTAAGGAATGCACTGATTATAGACCTTAGTGAATATACAAAAAACTCAGCATTATAGGTTATACAAAGTAAAGAACATCTTAAATACCTTCCCAAAATACTGCTGCAGCCAGGACACAGTGATATGCCTTACACCGGCATAGGAATGTAATTTAGAAATCACATGGGAACTACCCATTTCCTTTAATTTCACAAACAAGACAAAAGCAATGTTCAACTCCACACACTGATTTTTCAAATTATGTCTATACAGTACCTTGAGTTTTATCCAAATAACAAAAGTTAGACATGTAATTTATTTAGTAAACAATTACGCAGTAAATCTCTATTACATTTCTTCCTTGGCTTTACCTGGAGTAGCCATGTTATTTAAAAGAGGGCAGGTTTGGCACTTTTATACTGATGTCACCAATATTAATATTTCTTGGGATCTCTGGCAGATTCATATTCTTTACAGCTGAAACAGCCCGGGCTGGAGCTCCTGCTAAACCAGCCTGTGTATAAAGTGAGGAAAAATGCAAGTCAGGCAAAGTTGGTCACAAGAAGATTCACTAGCAATATACACAGACAACTAACTTTTCAAGTATTTCCATGGTTACACAATTAGAAAGACCAGATGGTAATTGTGTTTGGAATGAAATGGGTTATTTGGAAATATTAAACCAGAAAGAGAAAACAGTTCACACATTCCTTTTTATATGGTAAAACATGTAATGTCAACTTGATGGAAAAGTATGTGGGGAGGAGTAAGAGGCTTATACAAGCTTGTGTAATGTGTAGGTTATAGAACAGATAATCTTGAGGTACTTAAAGTCCAATGTGCTGTCTTTGCCTCTTACCTATTCTAAGAGTTCACATGGTTCACAGTTGACTGACATTGATTACAGGTTCAGAATATGTAACCTCAAAGTAACGTACTGAGTATCAGCTGAACCATTATTACTTAGGTAGTTCAAGGTGGCCTGGCCTAAAATGAAAAGGATAAACACCCTGCGTTTGTGGGTGATAAAGAGCATGCAAAGAGATAGTTTCTATAGACCAACTGGAGTAATCTGTTGTCCCACAGTACCTAATTATATGCTAACTTATCTGCAGCCCACAGGCACAATGCAACATTACGTAATAACCTCCTTATGCCAAATTAAACATTGAAGTACCTATTCTGTACTAAAGTCCTCTACTCCATGTAGTCTCTCTTCATTTAAAGCTGGAGCCTTTCTGTATAAATACGCACGTTTTACAATACAGAAGTAAGTTCATTACTGAGTGCCATTCAGTTCTGCCTTTTAGATAAAATAACTGCCAAGTTTACATGCTAGGGCATATTACTGAAATGCTAACAAAGGTGATTTACAGCCCAGAGGTCTGAAGAACATACAGAATACGATCTTTCCCTATTGCTTCTGGAAAACAGCTCTTCAAAACCTTTTAAGGACTATTAAAAAAAAAAACAAAAGGCCAATAATTAAGTTGCTACTATATTTGATGCTGCGTAGAAAAGGTACTATTCATTCTAAGTGTGGAAATATTTCTCTTAAAAGTTCAGATTCTCTACATGTATTTAGACTTAGCTATGTGGTTTTACTTCAGGCTTGCCACAGAAGTGTAAAAATCATTTTTGTTTTTGCTGGGAAAGAAAAAAAAAAGAGCTGGAAGATTTTAAAAACAGAGCTCTTATTTGCAGAAAAAGACATCACATTCCAAGTTTGGGGAATATGTAAAAAAAAAAACCAACCCACCTTTTTATTTGCTGTTTTAAAAGTAGGATTAGAAATATTCAAAAAGTAAAAGCCACAAAGTGATTTTCAGAACTAATGCAGTTTTAGAGTGTGGCATCGTGCAGGCCCAGTAAAAAGGAGCAACCCACAATAATCAAAGTGACATGTCAAGAACTGGTTAAACATAAGCCTAAACCTGTAGAAATGGAAGATCTTTCATTGTAAGAGTGTCAAAGACTGAAGAAACCAGAGCACTTGCAGATAAAATAATTCTGTGCAAGAAATACAGCAAAACAAAAAAAGAAAAACTTCTGGAAAAGTTTGTGTCATATGTGATTATTAAGTAGTGTTGGTAGGTTACTACTGCTTAAAATATAACCTTTTCACATTCTTGATTTTCACTGAAATTCATTGCAATTACAGAGTATAATTAATGAGGAGTACATCTGACTTCCGTGGTGTCCACCTGCACTACTGCATGAAAGGAGGCAGACATCTCATATACTCCTCAGATAACAACTCCACTCTTTTAAGGCTGTCAAAAAAAAAAAATTTTCTCTCTTTTAGTACTCTCTTAGAAAAAGTAGATGTAAGCTTAAATTAACATAAGATTTCCACTTAAAATCCTACCTACTGTTCTCCTTCTCCCTTCAAAAACATAACCCATAGTCAAAATAAAACCAATTAAAGTTTCCAATTTTGAACTAACCCTTTTATATCATGTGGAAAGGCTAAAGCATCATAAATCCCTAGATTTAGTCACAGGAGGATTCCCAGCACCAGGAATAGAGACCAGAAAACCATGAGTCATCTGTTATAACATCATCCCTGCCAAACACTCATATATGTGCCAAAGTTGGGAAAGGCATGTCAGGGTAGAGTTGAAAGCTCGGGAAATCTTAAATCTCTAATGCAACCAAGTAATTTGGCCTCACTTCAGCCCCAACATAATCCAAATTATCGGTTCTCAGAAGTACAGACTAAGTAAAACTAAAAAGGTGCAAAAAAGTATTTTCAAAGCCTCTTCTTCCTTGGTTTCCCTTAACATCACCAAGTCTATCAGGTCATTCACTTCAGAGGCTCATTTGCATGACCTTCATGAAGGGGAAAACCTGGACCTAACACTGGCAGTATTAAGAAATGCAAGTATCCAAAATTAGCATTGCTGAATGTGCAATATCTTAAAGGAGCAGTATTAGACACTGCAATTTCTTGCTGTTTATTAAAAGACAGTGCAGAAGATATGAAGCTGCTTGACACTGCCGTTTATATTTGAGAACCTGGAAATACCAATTTGAAATCAAGAGGTAACGACCAGTGAAGTTTTATCAGATAAAACTATAAATGCATTTCCTTTTCATTTGCTTCTATCCTTTAAATTCTGTATTCAGTAACTGGATAAATATTCTTTAAGCAAAACCGAAAGTGGGGCAATGTAAACTGTTTTCTATAGAGAAGATGAAAATACTAATAAAGTAGTAACAAAAGCAATGAATTATACAATTTGTAACTGAAACAATGGGAAACCAGAAAAATATCGTAAGTGATGGACATGGTCCACACAAACAGGCATGGCTGGCAATTCAAAAGATAGATGCCTTCTAGGTGACTAGGATGGAGATTCCTTACCCTAATTCAATGAAAGTTAATTATTCTTAATGGACAAATAAAAGTTTTAGTATAACTGGTCATTATTTTTACCTACCTGCAGCTATCCTCTTTACACAGACTTACAGTCCCTGCCTCCCGCCCCAATGGCATAGGATACAATGGAGACACAATTGAGAATTATTTAAAATACCACAATTGACATGACCGTTGCCCTTCCACCCCCCTGTACAGTCACGACTTCCAACAGTCACATTTCACAAGGACCATTCTGGACCAGGATCAGCAAAGATCCCTGACAAAGGCACTATGAATTTCAGATTACCTCTTTTTTTTTTTGCCAGCAAGATTGTCTTTCACTATCATACGCTGCAGTAGAGATTTTCAAACTATTACATTCTCTTCTCCTGTAATTCTCTGTATTAAGTGGGTTTGTAATTCAATGTATACATAATAGGCATAGCAGAACGCTATTTATCACAATGTCAACCCTATCAAGCACAATACACTCGTACAGTATCTCTAAGAGAGAGCAAACAGTTCATAAAAAATGTCTAATGGATAAAATGACTGAAAAAGTACTTAAAATCCCAAACTAGGTAACTAATACATTATTTCAAATGCTATTACTTCCAAATGCCCTAGCATTCCTTTTTAGCATGTCCAACAGTGAACTAGTATGCAGTCCTTCCATTTACTTATTATTTCTTTTACAGACAGTGAAGTGTGTTTACAAACACAAAGGTACTACAAGAAGTATTTCCAGCCCAGTGTGCGTTTAAGCAGTTTTATAGAGGTACCTGATCAAAAGAGCCATCACTGTAACATTGAACTGGCCAAGTTTCAACTGCCTTTTTTATCAAATAATTCAGCAGGTAAGTTGGTGAGGTGCAAAGAAAAAACTGTTTCACTTGAAAAAACAAAACAAAACACGTAGCAAGCTTTAAACATGCAGTGAATGATGAATTGACTGTCACAGTGAGCAAATGACTTAAGCAAGTGAAAATGAAACTTAAGACATTAATGAAATTTCAGAAATACACTACGAATTGCATACAGCTGGTAATACAATAAAGCAATACACCACATTTTTGCCACAGCTGCTTTGTATTCTCAATTTCGGTTGTGCTTTAATGTTGAAATGCTGTGTATGAAAATTTTAGGTTCAGTTACTGCAAAAAATGCTTTTAAACATGTTTGTATACTTTTAGAGTGAAAGAGCAATGTCAGGTATGCAAAACAATAATGTTATTTTAAAGACTGAAATAGACACATTTAGTAACAGAACTTTGATTCTACTGGTCCTAGTCTATCAAGTGAGAAATATGAGCTGTTGTTAGTTTACTTATGTCATTATTTATCACTACAGGAATCAATTTTCTTGATTCTTATCATCGTCCTTTCTCATAATGCCCCACTGATAACTCTATATGAAAGTGATCCCAGAAACATTGTTTTACTCTTTAAAAAGAAATTCAGATCATTTTGAAAAAGTACTGCACATCACGAATGTGGTTAATATATACATACAAATATAAAAAAAAAAAAGATTCAAACCGCCATCCCAAACAACTCTACACAAGAGCTAGCTATCACTAAAATAAACATATGAAAATATACAGCCTACTGGAAAACAAAATAATGAAGGCTAATGCTTTGCAAAATAAGCCACTCTTTTCCAGATATTTTGGAAGTACTAGGACCTCTCTGCTGCTGGTGTTTCATACCAATGCTTCTTTCCAGAATAAGTATGACTTCAAAGCAGCAGGGTTATGAAATCATGAAAGGATGCAATACGTAATATAAAGGAATGATCATGTCCCCTGCTTATGAAGTTAAATAAATGAACATAATTAGAGAAAAAACAAAATGAAGTCTGCAAGTATATCAAAATGAGGCCAAACAGATAAGAAGACTTAAGACGTACTCTTAGAAATTTTAAGCACTTGAATCACAAAGAGAGTAATGGATGGGAATGATTAATTATTTGTTTGTTTGTTTTTCATTGCCAGACCCAAAAATAAAAACAGAACATGTGTGAGCAGAACAGAGAAAAAGAAAAGTAGCTTCGCACAAATAAAAAAATAAAACCAAACCTGAAATCAAGCTCCCTACTGCTACTATGAAATACAGATTATATCTTACAAGTGTTGACATATTAGGCAGAGGAAGGTAATTTGCTTGATTTTCTTCATGTGCTATAACACACTTCAAATTTAGGTAAAAAGTTTCATACTAGCCAAAAATATTTGTAGCTAATGCTTCACAACTTAGTGCTACTAAATCCAATTACAGAATTATATTGGTTAAATCTTAAAGGTATTACATTACCCTAGAAAAATTAAATAAACTTCGTCTGCAGTTTGAATACACAGATACTTAAAATGAGTGGAAATGAATTTTGAAGTACTGCAATTAACATTGACTGACATTCAAACTGTTGAGCTGAACTACATGTTTCAAACAGCAAATGGTGGGGGACAATGACCATAAACTGAACTTCAAACATACATTCTCCTCCTTTTTCAGTTCCTTGTTAATGTTCATGGTTCAGTGACTGCAGTTACCAAGATATCTTAAAGCAAAATCCAGTGATTCAGATTGCAAGGGCAGCAAATGTACATCTGAAGTTGAGCACATGCTGACAGCCCTTCTCATTTTATGTTTGATATACTTAAGGTTGAAAGATAACTTTGGTATTTCTACATCACCTTTACAAATTGCACTTGTAATTTTATTCTGTATGTATAAAACTATTTGAGTTTGTTGGTTTGATGGTTTTGGTGTTGTTTTTTTTTAAAGTTTTGTTCACCTGAAACTTCTCTCTGCAAGCAGGTAAAAGTTCTTTGTCTTCATTTGGAAATACTAAATGGTGAAGCAAAGGAATTCAAACTACCTGTTCTAGATTATCAGGTACAAAATTCTCCCAATAAGAAAGCTATTTCTATTATATCATCATATCGTATTGTGTTTTCTGTGTGTCCATTTTTTATTCAGATTAGTTTTGCAGGGTTTTTTGCTAATATTGATACAGTTTCATATTCCTTTGTTTCTTAAACAATGATACAAAGAAAAGTTAAATTCTAAAATGCAGGAAGAGAAATAAAATAAAAAAATATGATGTCAATGGAAAGCTAGTAAAATACACTATAGGCAATAAAAAGATGAGGGAACTACAAGAAGAAACTAGCACAAAAAGTAGGCTACAAGGACTAGTATGGGTATTTTTACACATAATTTTTGAGTCTGGCCTACGTAATTTATTGCCTTTGACATCATTTTGCTTTCCCTTTTTGTTAAAAGTACATTTTTTCTAAAAGTCAGCAATACCTTTGTCTACCTGTCCTGTCTGGGAGACTGAAAGATAAAGGTCTGTAAGAGAGAAGAATGGAAAGAGCTAGAAAAGATCAGGAGGTTCGGAAAAAGTGAGGTCCAACTTAAAAGTCTAAATCACACGCAGTCGAACGCTCCAAATAGAGAAGAGGTAGCCCAAGTTTACCTACAATACTTCCAGAGGCTCTGGATAAAATCCCAATAACCCCTCTCCCAAAAATTCCCTCCCTTAGTCATAATGATCCTTTGCCTTTAGGAGGATTGACCAGAAATCCATTCACAGATAAACACTAAACTGAAAAGTAGTGAAATGCATTAAAGACAACATTTCTCAGGACAGAAATAGAATTTCATTTGTAGCCCATACAACCAATGTAAGAGCTGAATCAGAAATCAAAGCTAGGGACTCCCTAACAGTGGCTAAATAATTAATCTCTGTTGAAAGCATTAACAAATTCTTTGAGCTGATAACTTTGCTCAAACGTTTGTGAATTTAATAAATACATTCAATCTTCTTCACTAAATTCTAACTGAAAGCCTGTTTAGAAACATAATACATAACTAAACAATTATCTGACATCAAATGGCTACATTTTGTATACTAATGGAAGCCAGGTGGGCACAAAACAAAATTTAAAGTATTTCTGAAAATGTAGCTGAGTTACGATTTTATTAGCTTCATCGTTTCAGCTATAAAAGAACAGACAATTTAACCTTAAAGCAGCTATTTTATGGATGCAAGAACTACGCAAACGTCTAACAAGCCAAGCAGACTAAAGCAAGAGTGCTGTGGCATAGGTGGCAGTCCTATGAACTACAGACTATATCAATAATTTCTAAATTTAAAAAATAATTTATTTTTTAAATTAAATAAAACTAAGAAGATCCACTAGTTTTGATTTCTTAGTGACCAGCATTCAAAAATATCATTAAGTTATTACTGATTTTGATTTACATGAACTGGAT
>VZSZ01006984.1:1080-26113 GCA_013398815.1 Ibidorhyncha struthersii | reverse complement strand
GCATTTGTGGTGAGCAGACTGTGAAATGTTCTACTCCATCCCAGTCACCAAGTGTTTTAATTTACCAGTGCTACTTCTTTACCTTCTATAATTCATTGCTGAATGTAAAGGAACAAGGTGCGTATTATCTGAGCTCTATGTGTTTGTTTTATATTTTCTACCACCTATTATTATAGTAAAAGCATCTTAAAAGAAAGAATGACTTAATGATGAATAATGGAAAATAGCAAGTATTGCAACTGTCTGCACTGAACTGATGTGTTTCAGATGACTACTCAGAGACCGGCATACAGTTGATTTGATAACAGAATTCACATGATTAAGAATAAATGCTTTTAGGTAAAACTGATATGCGCATAATACATGGTAGAACATGGCTGCTCAGTAAGTTCAGCTTTTGGGACACTGTTACTTTTCTATCAAATAAAGAAAAATATATGTATACAGCAGTTATTCAAATATAGTAAAAATTCATGAGAATAATTCCAAATATTCATCTCTGTGATCAATGGCTCATTCTGAGTTTCAGAAAAATATTAAAATGAACATTTTAGACATGTTCATAATCTACAATACAATCCTTCTGGATGTATATTGCTATGCACTGTATCATACCATACCTAGCTTCTTCCTGTTTTTCACACATTGTCCTGTTCTTGGATACAGTTTGGAACTTGCGCAAAGCAGAGAAATGTATTAAAAGACTTGAGCTGGTGCAGTGTGAGATTGCAGAATTAGGAGAACAGTATACATTGTACCACAAAAAAGCTAAAGAATTAATTTCTCTTTGATGCACTTAAGTTAAATCTAGGAAGTTCTCTGCATCTTGTCCTAAAATATCATTTAGTTCATATTTATGCCACCTGCAATATTTCAATCTACTCAGCTGACTTCAACTTTAGAAATAGTATCCAATTCAAGCAAAGTTTTGTTTAGAAATTTGAATATTAGGCTTTGAAAAATCAGATGATGTGTTCTTCTGTGGAACTACTCTCATCAACAAGAATCAATCACAGACTTAGCTAAGTTGTACTATGAGTATTTTGGCGTACAAGGTATGTCTGGTGATGTTAAAAGAACAGTAATATTCTGTGTCATAGCTAAAGTAATTCTAAAATCCCTTCTCATTCTAAGTTTCTTTCCTAAACACAAATTCAACAACTGCTGAATTGAAAAGGGATTCCCACAACTTATTTAAGTATCCCCTCACTCAGACTGTTACAGGCATATACAGATTATAGTTTTCTCACTTCAGTATACTCAGCTGAAGCCCAAATGTCCAGATTATCAAAATGGCAGAATTCCTATTTACTTTAAAGGGTCTAAAACTAGGTTTAAAATTCTATCTAGTCCATTTCAGTCCAGTTTATTATTTTGTGTTGCAGTATTATTGTGATACTAAATACGTGGCCATTTATTTCAGGTGCTAGAAACATACTAGCAGACAGGAATATGTAGTCTTTGCATAACAACTTTGGTTCTTCATCTAATTTCATTTAAGTGTAATAGTCACTAGTCCAGTATAATAAAATATTTTCTGCAAGAGCAACTTAAGAGAACTACAGAAGTATCTCAATAGCAATGGCGCATAATGCTATTAGATACAAATAGCAAAACCTTATCAGCAGCAACTCTAAGCAATTTTTACTTATGAAAAGTACGACATTCTAGCCTAATGATACATTGACAATTTTTAGCCTTATAAGCAAGCAACTGTACATAGTTTGCTACTAAAGGACAAACAGCATTATATAGCATGCATTTACTACAACTGTGTTTTTAGTTCAGAAACGACACTGTGTGTCACTCTTACCTCAGATTTCTCCAGTTTATTCTGAGCATCTATCTGAGTGACAATTTCATTCATGTTGGTCTCCAAAACCATTCCACCCATGACCATTTCGGCCAATATATTATGGACCTAAAAGAGACCAAAAGAAAACCTGAAAATGCAAAATGTCCTACACACTCCGGGACAGATGGTATCTAAATTCATCAATACAGGAACACATATATTCTGTAAGTCACTTAATTGATGTTAGCATTTTATTGAAAACTATTTGGGAGCAAAGCTCATAACTTTATGTTCATTTCTCCAGTATCTTCTTTGCTCATAGTTCTGTTACAGACTCACCAGTTATACCATTTTGCTTATCAATGCTAGAAGAAACTTTCAGATCCATCTTTCTTTCAGTGCCTGTTTTCTATCCAAGGACTGTGGACAAGAGTTCTAATTAGTATCAATGGTAATAATACCTCTAAGGAGCAGGTTCTACAAGATTAAACGAATTGCTCACAAATAGATGTGTAAGAACTCCTTTGGGCTACATCTATGAAGGAAGAGAGACATAGTGATGCTCACAGAGCACGGTGAGCTTGACTAGGCTTAGAAATAGAATTAACATACCTGAGCTGACCCATACCTGAGCTACGCCATACATAGGGAGTCTTCAGCATTGAGAACTAAGGTTGACAGCTAGGACTCAGACTAAAGGACTACATAAGCCAGCTGGGGACATGAATGAAATGGGTATGTCTAAAATCCACCTTCCCTGCAAACCTGATTTGGGGATGTGAGCCCTGGTTCACGAATCTCTGCTTTACAGAGTCTGTATTTGCACTTTATCCAAAGACTAATTAAAAAAAAATATATTCCACATAAATTCTAGTAAAAATCCAGATTTACTATGTAGTGTATAATATTTTAATCCCATTATAATTCTGAAGACAAGAAACATTTTATTACTTTTCTGAAATAAACACATTGTACAATTCAATACTTCAAAGCATAATTCTGCTATTATTTTGGATATTCTTGCAATTTCCCTGTGGCTCAAGGATAGAAGTAAATCTCTAAATCAAAGAATTCTAAAGATGTGTTGCAAGTAGTATATCAAAAGCCACCACACTTCCCATACCTCAAAAACAAAATTGAAGGGTTGTTTCCCTGATAAATCATTAGTATACTTCAGTAGAAACCTACAATGGATGTGCTTAGAGAGGCTGAAAACAGCTCTTCCTCTCTGCCTATTGCTACTGAGTAGAGCTTTAAGAATCAAATACTTATAAGATTAACAATCCTTACTGAGCCACTCTCAGTCCTGACATACGTACGTCCCTCGTAACATATCAAGCTAAGAAACATAATATAAAAGTGGTGCCAAAGAATTAATTCTCCTAGCTCATTATTAGGTGAATTTAAAAGCTTTTTAGCATCACAATCAGAAAAAAAGATAAAAACCATGGTAATCTAACATTAATTTACTCTGCACTGACAACCGAAATGCATTGAAAGACATCACCAATATTTATTTCTTTCTACTGAAAACTTGATTTCACTCATAGCATAAGGAAACAGTTTGTATCTGTACACAAACAGGAGTTATTAAACACATTGTACGGGCAACCTGAAATACTAAAATCAAAAAACTTACATAAATTTGCATTTGGTTACAAATTTGCAAAGAATTATTTCACAGACACCTGATGAAAGATACAATGTATTCAACGGAATCAACGGAAAAAAATATTGATTAAGGCAATTGTCAATTTTACTCATATGGAAGGTTTGATAATATAAGTTGATGATGCAAAAAGTTGACTTAAAATGTTGTTAGTATCAAAAAGAAAACATCAAAGTTGTTAAAATGGAAGCATTAAAAAAGGAATACTAAAATAGACACAAAAATGGTACAGTTTTTTCGTTAATCAAAAAGTTGACAATAACCATTAATGGCATTTAGAACACAACACACATTTACCACTGGTGATAGTTTTAAAACTGACACTATAACAGGTCTGGCTAAAGGTATTATAGAATCAGAGTTTAAGCCAATCAACACAGTACTAGGTTTGATAACGCCTTAGTCAGCAGATGGTACAAGAGATGTGTTTTAGAAGTAGACAGATCTGCAGCTTCAATCACAATTACACTCTGTTCCAAGATCAGTTATGTTTTTAAGCTTCTGCACAATTTTATCTGGCCTTCTTGACTACTCCATAATTTTTAAGCCATGTAGGATTCATCTAAGAATATAGAAAGACTAGCTATTACAATATGCATAGCCACCAGAAACAAAACATAAGAACTACAAAGGTCTTCGTAATACAGTATTTATCCGGACATTTTGGTTATATTTTATTTTATCAAGTACTTACTAAGCAAGTATTTTTCACATGCTATGAAATTTGGTCTTTTTTTCTTTTCTTTTGCGGTTTCTGAAGGGGCATTATACAGACTTATAGAAGGACTAAGAAATAACTCATGT
Source organism: Ibidorhyncha struthersii (assembly GCA_013398815.1). Classification (NCBI taxonomy): domain Eukaryota; kingdom Metazoa; phylum Chordata; class Aves; order Charadriiformes; family Charadriidae; genus Ibidorhyncha; species Ibidorhyncha struthersii. The sequence goes on along the minus strand of VZSZ01006984.1, from coordinate 21,845 downwards.
CTCCCTACACAAGTGGAAAATTTTCTGGTTAGTCTTATCTAATCTCAGAGTTTACTATGAAGTGGGTTTTTTCCACCTCTCAATAAAAATAGAGCATAACAGTGCAAATACCATCACTTGCTACTGCAGATTATAGATTAGGATTTTATTTTCTTTTTAAAAAATGCCACTGCCTCCAAAACAGCAACAGCACTCATCACCTCCAGATTTTAGGGGAGTATTTATCATTTTGCTCTTTTTGGCAGAGCTGGTGATGTCAAGGAAGAAATTCCAGCTGTAACTTTAGCCTCAACCCCAAAATTCAGAAACTATTCATTCTAAAGTCAAGAAAATATTTCCATTGTTGAAGAATATATTTTCATTTGTGCAGGATACCTGAAACTGCACTGATAAGTACATGAGAGGCTAAATTTTAGCCTACATTCTGGAGAAGAAAAGGAATTAAATTCCATTTCCTCTTAACATTCTTGAAACCTTTGGTAAATTCCAGAACTTAGCTTTTCTCTTAAAGCACAGGAATAATTTGTATCTACTTCTGACTGCAGAGGCAAGAAATGACATCTCAGTAAGCTCCTGCTTACTTGGCACTTATTCACCAGAGAACTTCACAGAACAAGCCATGAAAGTGTAGCAGGACAGAACAAAAGAATCTAAAAGAGCAGGACTTGATCTTTACAGATCATTCATTTCTGTTTTAAAATAAAACAAAAAATAATGAGTGATGCTTTTACAAAAAAAAAACTCTTTTCTCAGGTAATTTCTACCAGCTTACTGATATGAAAAACTGAGATGCTAAAGGTCTAAGATAACAAGCTGAAATCCATATGAAACCTACACCAAAATGACTGAAGAGATTGAGCATTTCATTAGGTTTTCACAAGTGTTCTGGTTTCTCTGAAATAGATTACAAGGTGCATTTAAAAAGAAATTTATTTAAATTATGCCTGTTTCAGTAGCTATTTTTCCATCCTAATAGGTAAAGGTAGGGAATTACAGTCCTGTCAACATCACTCATAACAGAGATAATTTTTTCCTCTAGAGTGTTACTGATGTGGTAAATATATAATTGTTCTGGTTTGAGCGACACAGGATTAATTTATCTTTCAGTGATTTTACTGTTCAGTAAAGTCTTTTCTAATGCTAAGGAAAACTGCAATTTTAGATGACTCTAGTGTCTGAATTTGTGAAAATACTTACTTTATAGCCAGCTATGGTATGCAGGTTTCAAGGTCTCAAGTGTTTTCGAGCTTGCCAAGTGCAGGGACGAGGAGCAAGACCCAGGCACTTGACTGAAGCTGGCCAAGAGGATTATTGCATACCATGAACATCACATGCAATATAAATTAAAAAGTTTGCTGAGAAGTGCTCTGTCCTTTGATCGCTGCCATCCAGAGAACTTCTTTCCCTGCGGCCGGACCCCCCTGAGCCCTTCCCTGCCTCCCGAAGCCATAGCACTCCCAGTGAGTGTCCCACATCTGCTGTCCACTGCTGGGAGTGCACAGCTTCCTACTGATAGAATGGGCTCAGTATGATCCTTGTGTATCTTATATTGGCATCAGGATCAATAATGGTTCTTCAGCATTATTGATGTTAGCTATCTAGTCTTATTCTATTAAATCTGTTCATATTTCAACCCTCAGGTTTCCTTGTTTTTTCCCTGATTCCCCTTCCCGGGTGGGGAGGGGTCATCAGGTGAGAGAATAATTGTTTAAATGACAATAAATTGTTGTGGGTGCTTCAAACCATAAAAATATGTATTAAACTACATCTAGAACACTGTGTCCTGTTTGGAGCTTATAAGTGCAAGAAAGACATGAATAAACTGTAGTGAGTTCAGCAGAGGGACACCAAACGGTTGGGGTAGTGTGTTCATCTTGGGCAGAGAGGCTGGAGCACCAGGCCTGGTTCAGCCTGGACAAGGGGGCGCTTGAGGGCACCTACCAGCACTCGTGCTACCTACGAGGGGCTGTTGGGGAGCTGGGCTCTTTCAGAGGGGCACAGTGGACAGGTCAGGGACAGGAGAGGCTGAGACTGCCCGTAAGGAAACCTTTCCCCAGGAGGAGAGGTGAGCGGTAGCACAGGCTGCCTGGCGGCTGTGCAGGCTCCCTGCCTCCCTGAGCAGCCTGGTCTGACACCACAGCTGACCCTGGCTGTACCAGGCACTTGCCAAGGTCAAATTGAATTATCTTATGATTTTATGGTAAAAACATGCTACTTCACAATGTGGAGAGAGTTTCACTAGTGAACGCTTCAGAGCCAAAAACTTGCTTTACACATTACAGGCAGAAAATCCAAATTTCTGGAAAAAGCTAGATGCAGAGAATTAGGGACAATTTAAGTGTAATGCATATGTCACTAATATTAATTGTACCAAAAGTGTCTGTAAATATACATATATATATATGAATAGGAAAGAAAAAAATAATGTATACATATATATGAAAATAGGAAAGACCAATTCATTGCATTTCTAAACACACTGGTTTTGCACCAGCCAACCTCATAAAAGACAGGTTAGTAAATTGCTCAGGAACATACTAACACTTACTACTTCAAGTGTCATAAATTCTTTAAAGAATAACTGTGGAAGGATCTCAGGCAGTTACACAAATGTCCAAACAAATCTCCAAAAGTTTTAGAAAACAGTATCATTAATATTAATGTTCTCTATCATCACTTGGATTGAAAGACACACTAAACATCACTGAACATATTACTTAATGAAACACACCTTCAACTATGAAGTCAGCACATGCAGTAGCATCTCTGCATGTGGTATTAAAACACTGAAAGTAAGAACAAATGCCTGTGGACTGGGTTTGGTTTGCGAGGGGGGGTGGGGTGGGTTTGGTTTGTTTTTTTTTCCAACCTAGTAGAAGATGCAGAGATACTGCTTACTAGATAACAGTAAGAGGCCCAGTTGGTAACATCACCTTAAAACAGTGGTGCTAGGTTCTCTACAATAAATGCACATTATGTATGACAGCTCAGGGAACAACTCTATGAGCTGACCTATCTGATGCATTTTGTACAACATGAAGACAAACACAAATTCAAGAAGTAGCCAAGCTTGAGCAGAGGAACTAAATTGCATGGCCTCTAGAGGTTCCTACCAGTGCAAATTATTCCATGACTCTAAGAACAAAGAAGCTGAACTGGTTTACTATTTCACAAATTAAAAAAGAAAACTAAAAAGGCTTCTTGAGCACATAGACCACTAATTATAGAAGTAAGGTTGTAGCCCAATCACAACAACAAAACAAGGCAATCACTGCATGATACTGAAAGAATTTAATTGATAGGTTCAAAGAAGGCATCTCACCAGGCCATCAATTACCCTTAGTGTAAGAGCTGAAAGAAGTCTGGAACATGCCAGCAAGCTACAGATTAAAAAATAATTGGCAAGGGAGCAGTGTTTGCAGAAGGCCAGCTTTGGCTTTCTGGCCACCTGTAGCACTGATTTGATAATTGTCCAAAACAGCAGTATATTTGTATGACTAGCGCTAATATCCAGCCTTTGGCAGTTATTGCCATTATCCTTATTATGATGGATGCAGAGAAGAAAGAGAATGAATACAATTCTGAATACAGCTTCTCACCCCCCCCAAAATTGCTTATACTCAAGACTGTATATGCAGGTTTACAAATGCTACAATAAACTCTACAGACGGAGAGAACAGCAGGGATTATTTTTTTTCTAAAGCACACTAGTCCACAGAGGAAGTCCTAGTATTCTACATCAAGACATTAAGAAAATACCTTCCTTAATCTTTTTAGTCGCAAAGAAACTATCTCATTATCTAGCTTGTGGTGTTTTAAAGGATTGCTTTATTACGATTTTGCTCTCAGAAAGTCCTCTACTAAGTATCCAGTACAAGTTAAAGCATCACAAATTACTGCTGAACAGTTGTTTCGCTATATTCACATTACAGAAGGTGTACATCATAATATTTACCTTTCCATCACACAAGTTACTTTAAAAAACATGCTTAAAATTTATTAAGTCAGAGGCAAAATGCATCTAGTTCATTATCTGGTTTCAAAAATTCACCAATTGACCCTTAAAAAAATTATGCAAGAAATCTTAATGGTACTATTTATCCTGATATAAATTCTCTGCTTCCAAATATCTCCAACTAAAGGATTCCTGAAACACAGATTGTTTGCTGTTCCTTGCTATATTATTGTATTTTATAGCCCCTGTCAGATTTTCATTTGGTTAATTACTTTTGAACCTATTTATAATATTTTTGGTATCTATGATAAAATGGGACAATGGCATTCCATAATTTAATTATCAATCATGAAAAATACACTTTCTTTCAAACTTACTTCCTGAAATTTTGTCTGATATGCCACTGTTCTTTACTTCCGAGAAGCACAGTTGTTCCTTTTCTTCAGGCCCTTCAACACCTTTTTTTTTATACACTTCTTACTTCTCTGCCTCCAGTATCTTGACTATTGAACCTCTTCTTCCATACAAGCTGTTCCATACCTTGGATCATGCTTCTAAGCTTTCTCTGTGGGCTTTTTTCCCCTATTTTTTGTACGCAATATGCAAGTCTAACATGCAGTATTTAAAAACGTTTATAAAGTGTGGATTGACGCAGAAGTTTAACCATTTTTTTCTTGCCCTGTTTGTCTTCTAAAGGGATATTCTCTAACAGATTACAATTCATTTTACTTGTTACTCTGTAATTAAATGAAATCATGCCTGTGACCAGTAATATTATGTAAATATTGTAATCCGTTTACTCCCTTCTCTTAAATACCCTCTAAGAATAAAACAGTATTAGCAAGTTTGCCCAAATATAAGCAGTAGCAAGACATACATTTTTAATATTAACTATTTTTTCTTTCTTTTTCATTGCAAATATGTATTAAATTAACCAATACACATAATTTTATCTACTTTTTCTAATTAAAAACTTCACTGATTATTTTCCTAAAGAAAGAAAAACTTGAAAGCATTAAGTGGCAATGAAGTGCAAAATACACTTCAAGAGTGTATTCAAAATAGCACTTAAGTGAAAGACAGAAGGCACATGGAATACACCTCTTACATTTATACTCTAAAAGGGACCAAACTATTGAGAACATCACTTTTTCAAAATCTGAAATTGCCATTTTGTAATAATAATTTTGAGGAGTTTTTACAAAAGTCAAGAGTGCTTTCTACTTCTATTCCATGTCCTGTCTAAAAGTATGAATGCAGTCTTTAACAAATGTGGAAAAGGAACGCATCGAGAAAAAAAACTCTCCCAGGAAGATCTGGCAAGCACATTTTCTTGTCTTCAAGCTGCAATCTGATTCTGGAGGGTCCACTGTTCCAGTCAGATAATAAACTCTTCCAAGAGATCATGATACTCCCAGGGATATTTCAACAGGTGCCAAAAACTTGTGGAAAACTAAAAGTATTTCTGTACATCCCTAACTGAATGTATTCTAGTATTTTAGTTGATGCTTATGATAGCTTTCTGCAATGTCTTTTCCATCAGCAAGCATTACGGTCCTGGACTTAGTGTAGGAATCAGTACAGGACTGAAATAAACCTCCTTCTCTGAAAAACATTTTGCTCCTGCTACAGCAAGTATGTTTGTTTGTTTTTAACACACCTGATCTGTAAAGAGAAACTCAATTCTCTCCTGTACAAACTACACTCCCTGACACCCCAAATCCTTGCCTGCTACAGCACATAAGAAACACTATCTCATTCTCACCTCTACTCCATTCTCAAAATGAATTTCTAGTACTATACCAATATTCTTCTTGAATAAACAACTATCTTGGCTCCAGGTTACTCTAACCCATCATTAGGTCCTGTATAATGATGGCTGCCTGATGAAGGTAAATGTTTCCTTATAGAAAGACCACATAAAATGCTGATAAAGAGGCAACAGCTGTTGAGATTACATAGTTTAACTCTTTTACATGCTACATAATTTTTTACAAGAAAGCCATTTCTTGGTTTTTAGGCAGTTCTGGCAATAGGATTGGAAGAAAGACACCTTCCACAACTCCATTAAGAACTGAAGACACAGATCAACCCTCATGCAAATCAATTAGTCAATCCTCACTTTTCTCAACACCAGACCACTAAAAATACAAATATTTGGAATGTTTCACCCTAAACAGCTTCCACATGTAAGTATCCACTGTAATTAAAATTCTGTCTAGACCAAACATCCAGCAGCAGTTGCTGTTTTTCGTATTGCATGCTTGAGATCTATTAACAAGCCAGGCCACAAATACCTGACAAGAGAAAGTTAATGTGTTGTAACTCAGAAGACTCAATGCATTTTGCTTCTTGACAAGGTGACCTTATCAGCAGTATAAAGAGAATTTAATGCTGTAATTTCATGCTCACAGATACATCTTCCTGGCTTTTTCTTACAGATCTACAAGAATACTAATGAACTTAAACTGTACCAAATCAAATAATTTGATACTACATTATGGTATAAAGTAAGTCTTACAAACCAATTACACTGGAGGAAAAAAAAAAAAGAATGAAGATGACATCAGATTAGTCACAACTGCACAATTGATGCTACTGTACTGCTGGTAGTAGCCTCGCATTACTGCAGAAGTTCAGCTTGCTTTACTGTATTCTTTTGTCGCCTTATGCTCAAGTTCAAAATCACTGCACTGGTTAATGCCACGTCCAAAAACTTTTTAACTCAAAGGTTTCACTGATCTTGTATTTTGGAAATGGGTTACATTTGCTAAAACACCTAATTAGTGTTTAGGGTTCTCATTTTCCTCTGAGTCTGAAAATTCTAGCACAAACATTTAATGGGATTCTCATGCAGTTTTTTAGTAAATCAAATGAAACACTTAAATTTTAGCCTCCCTTTGACAAATAGTTTTCAAGAAGAAAATATCATCTCATATCCAATACAAAGTAAAATATTCTTCAAGAAATTTCACATTTTGAAGCACGTAAGTTCTCTACATTTTATTAGAAAGATGTTTCTCCTATAAAGTGTAAAAGACTACTTATTTGAAGGAATGCTACTGAATGAAACATGCTACATAGCAAGAGCTTGGACTGCATTGCAGCCAAAGTATTCCACAGCTAAAGAGAAAGACCAAACTCCTTGCCAGAAAACAATTGCACTATCTGGGTTCTTTAAGCTTAGAAGTCAATATATAAACCACTCAAATTCTTTTGTACTTTAATCTGCCATTTTGGAACCAGCCAACGTGTTCCAGCCAGGTTAGAAATCCTAATCACTTGTCACAAGCACGGTATCAGTTCAAACACCTACTCAAGGTCATTTGCATTTCACTGTCTGGTCAAGGTACAAGTGTTTCTTCCAAAAGAGCTTCCTGATTTTGAAACAAACTGAGTCAGTTCCAAATGGTTATTTCAGACACTTAACTTGTTACTATTTTTAGCCCACTTTTAGTGATTTTTGTCTTATTTTCCTTTCACATCTTTAGCTGTTGATGCAAAAAGACCTTCAGAGGTGGGGAATAGTGACTGCACAGAAAGTAACAGTAGGCACGAAATGCAACTGAAGGGATAAATTCTGTATATTCAATTCTCAGCGTTTTAGGTATTACACCCAGAAGTGCCAATGTCCTTTTAAATGAAAGATTACTATAGTAATAGCATTTCTCAAAATTAGATTAATAAATTAAACACTTGTTCCTGATAGCTGGGAATATTCAAACAAGATTGTTTCTACATGTGTGAAGACACATTTAGACATAATGTCTGTTTGACATTTAGAAGAGAAAGATGCACACAGCATTTAAATTACATAATCATAGCATTTGAAAGGCAACTACCAAGCCCTAACTGGAAAACCCCATAACAATTTCAATTCTGAGTAATATAACACCTAACCATAAACAAAATAGGACAAATTATTTCTTGAAACTAAGTCCTACTCTGAGAATATTCAGATGCCTCCAATTTGACAATTATATGCACAAGAACACCATGCAAGTCTCCCACATTATTTTATTTTTCCTCAGAAAGACATGTTCCACCATAGCTGTCAAGTCTTAAAAATAATACATTGATAGAAACTGTCTAGATTTCACTAACAATAAAAGTAGGATCACTGCAGAGTTTAATACCAAGTATCCATTGAACCAAACATTTTACTTGACAAGAAATATTACAGGAGCTCATCACAGTACCTTGTCTACATGGAAAATTAAATCCAGTTCACAGACATTTTCAAAACATTTGTCTAGGGTTTCCACAAATACCTGCAAAGAGGAAAAAAAAAAAAAAGCCAGAGGTCAAGCTTTAACACAAACTCAATAGTTCCATTTGGTGTGAGGTTTAACAAAAGCAAATACAGAAAATAAAGACTGGGCAGATTTTAAGGCATTAAAAGCATCTATAGAAATTATGTGGATAACATTATTATGACAAAAGTATGTTATATGTAGAGGGCAAAACTATATGCACAAGTCAGTTTATGTTATAACTCTGTTAAAAGTCACACAGTTTTAAACAGTAGTTGCACCTTGAAAAAAACAGTAACATCATCTATGCTACAAACCTTCTCAGCTGTGATTCCAAGTGTTCTTTCCCATTTCACTAGAACCCAATTATTAAGCAACAATCAGTTAGGTTTTTTTCTTCATTATTATTATTAATTTTAACGATTACTACATTGCAGGCATCTCCTGGTTAACCAGTCTACTGTTAACTTTGCCACACAGAGACAAAAGTGCAATGCAAACTGTCAGCATCATGAAAGTTTGTCAGCATTACAGCTTCCAACAATAGTACAGCAGCTTTCACCTCGTTTAGACCTGCTGAATTCAGGATGGACCAAGGAAAAACATAGCTGTCTTAATATGGCACCTGCTGATCCTGTCAGGCATACCACCACCTAAATTTAGAAAAGTCCAGCAGTTGTACCAAGGCAAATAGCCCCTCCCTGAATCTAGAATGTAAGCGCACAAAGCAGAAAAATCCAAGCAGCTGCTGCAGTCCAGCCACTGATGATCTCTGCCAGATATGGACTGTATGTTACCCTGCTCTGGGTACTTCTGCAACACGTTCCCTGGTACTTATGTTAGCCAGTTTTGGTACACGAAGAGCATCCCAGCCCCCAATCAGGCCAGATAATGAAAAGATGACTGTACTTGCACTCCCAAAGTTCCTGAATGCCAATCACCATGTGCTTGTGGTGAGTACTGGCCCAGACTCCAGTCTTAGAGAGGTATAAGCACAGTTCCCTTTATGCAAGGGAAAACTCCTACTAACTTAAATGAGATGTGTCAAGACCTCTATGTTAAACTTACGTCTCAGTTTGAGAGCTTAGGGTCCTCAAAATTAAAAAGAATTTCTGTAAGAATTTACAGACTGTTTATCAATGACTAGTAAATCAGCTGAAGCTTGTGGGAAATTTTAATCTCAGTTTTATATGTTTCAAGGCCATTTTGTCAAATATATATTTAATATTATTTATTAAGTTGTCACTGTATGTAATTTTTTTTTTTTTGCAACTCTAAACTCAAACCCTAAAGCAGCAATACAGAAGAAGTTAAACACCTGGTTTTCATTCTCTCTTTTCAACATGGTTTATTAATCCCATCTTAGTCTTTGAGAGGAACCAGATTTCAAACTGCCTAGGCACAGAGAAATAGTAATGAGAAACCATGTTCTGCTGACAAGAAGAAAGTGGACAAAAGGTCTGCTTCTATAGATAAATATTTATGTCTACAGACCCAGTGAAACAGGTCTACTTGACATTAGCCATTTCCAGTTCTCTACCTTGCACATCAAGAAAGATTACTTTTATATCTGAGTTCCCGGTCTCAGATCCTGCTTACACTATAAAAGAGAAGAGGATCACACTCTGCTGTTGCTATTACTAGTATTATCAATCTCCATTTTAAAGCCAAACTACATCTAACTGACGTTCCATGCATTTAGAACAAGGATTATTCTTTAATACCAAAATATCAATTCATAACCTAAACTAGGAACATAGAGCATTTTCACAGGCAGACTCAAGACAGTGAAGTTCACTGACAACAGTTAACTAAGTAAATGAATATGCTTGTGTTAAATTATACTGAAGCTAAGCAAAGCAAATCTTTTTTTTTTTTTTTTCCTTCAAGTTGTGATAATAACAGTTGTCTTTATAGAAGGGAGGCGAGCAAACAAAAAAATTCATATTTTAAGCAGAACAAACTACACAGTTCACAACTATGTGCAGCAAGACAAATGACCAGAGACCTTCTCTTACTTTCCTTGTACCTTAGAAGAATGTGGTTACAAGGACAGTGCTGTTTGGTATTAGCTGCAGGAAGAAGATAAGAAACAGCGTGTAAACGTAATCTTTATCCAAAGGTTTGAATTACAAGAGCTAACAGTTTGACACTATTTGACACCAGGACAGAAAGAAAATATTCCTTACATACATCACCAAGTTTGCACATGAATTTACATACTCAGACATCCATCTAGTTCCTCGGAAAACAAAGGAATACATTAAAAACAAACAACGCAAAAATCCTCAAAAAATACAAACAACGCAAAAATCCTCAAAAAATACAAACAACGCAAAAATCCTCAAAAAATACAAACAACGCAAAAATCCTCAAAAAATACAAACAACGCAAAAATCCTCAAAAAATGCCCCCACAGATACGTGTATTTAGTAGCAGTATGTACACCCACATACCAGTAACACAGAATTTTAATTTTTGTGACCTTCTTCCAGTAACTTGGGCTTCTCCTATAACAACACTTGATTCATAGTTACAATGGTTACTGTTAAACCTTTGCTCATTACATAGTGACAATACCACACACTTCACGAACTCACAGACCTCTGCCTGCAGTGAATGACCAAGAATGCACACAAACATTTCTTAATCTACGGGAAATCAGCTGGCACTGAGTATTCTTCAGACACATTTTTCACTGGCTAAGTATTTCTCATGGAAACGTTGGAAACTTGCTCGATCTTCCATTTGCGATGGAGAGTTCACTCAGAGTAACGCCAGCACTAACAAGGTATACATCTGTTACAAATAACAAGATAGACCAGATTTTTTCACTAACATTCCTTGACCTACTTTAAGACACCTTCAAACAATAAATACAGTAAATAAAATTAGAGCCACTTTCATAATCATTTTAGTTGAGAGTCAAATGAATTGCACACCATGGCAAGCAGTGCTAGAATTTAAGCCCTTCAATAATTACCTCAAATGCTGCAGACTAGTAGATCAAAATAACCAGAAGAGAAAACACACCAGTTGTTTCAGGACACACCCACCACCCATACACATGAGTTCAAATGCACCTTGTGATGTTATTGGAAAAGAAACATAAATAAGTGAGTCAAATAGCAGGAAAATAAGGATGCATGTACAATGAATTACTAGCTCCCCCTTGTGCTTCATTTTTTAAATCATAATCTTTTACAGTTCACAGAAAAACCCATGCACATCTCCATGCAAGTAAACAGAAAAAAAGAAAAGAAGGAAAAAAAAAAGGAAATCCAACACACCTTTCTTTTGCAGTAAATATGCTTTAATAAAGCCAGATACACACCTGGAGAATAAAGTATATGAATCAAAATACCATATTGTTACAGGATACACACAAGCCAGGAGCTCCCTACTATACTCAGCAATATGTCAAAACACCATTTTTACCAAGAAGGGCTCATTTTTTAATTAGGCAAATAAGACAACAAAGGAATAAAACATACATTAATATTGGGAAGGTAACGAGGCTAGCAGAAAAATCAGAACACCTAATCAATTAAATGCATCTGATGCTAGATAATGTCAAACCCTAACAAAAGCAGGTCAAAAAAAATGAAGTAAGAACAGGAGTGACTCATACCAAGAATATCCCATCCTTCTTCCTCAGCTAAACAGCAATGGCAAACCTTAAGACAATTAATTCAATCTGCCCTTGGAGAGTGTTCTCCTTCACTGCTTTTGACTGTTCAAATGCTACTTGAGACTCCACCTAGAACATAATAGTCTGATCATATAGCCAGTTCTCTCCATACACAAGACTGGTTTCTCTTATACCTTAAAAGTGACTCTTAGTAAGTCATCATTCATGTATCGTTGCAAGCATATGAAATCAACTAGTGTTTCTACAGCCTAATTCATAAATCCTTGGCACAGCAGCTGCGTTTTTCTAAGCTTACACTGATATCCCAGTTTTCTTTCAATAAACTTTTTTTAAAATGACTCACAGCTTATACAGAGAACACCAAGATTACAGTATAAGGGAAAGACTGTACAGGTCCTGCTGATTAGTCAAAAAAGAAGTGTATTAGGTCTTTCAAACAGACCTACCAATACGCTTAATGCATTACAAATAATGCTTTCTGGGTCAAAATGTTGGTTTTGTTCTTAATTCCTGCCCTTTACTTTCCATCCAATTCTAAATTAAACTAACAGTGTTAACTGAGAACTAGTTAGGGATTTTTCTGCCAAAATAGGTATCCAAGTCCTATGCCTCTCCCAGCATGATTTATCTTTAATAACTGAGAAAAACATCTTTCGTGGACTGCACTGCATTTCACTGAACAACATTATCTTGCAAGACTATATACAACTTTACATGGAAGACTGATCTCACAGATTTAGCTGCTTACTGAGTCAACACGTCTTGGAAGTACAGCAATGGGCTTAAATCCTCAAAAATGCTTAGAGTTGACATAGGCTTTTATGTCCGTAAGACAGTTAGGTACCATTGTAAATGTCACTCAATTTTTCCTCATGGCAGTCTACAACTAGTTATATTTTCTTATGTACTTTATTTCCATGCACTATAACCTTACACTTCACAGGATAATGAGAAGAGTCTGAAATAGCTACAACTCATGACATAATTTACACTGAATCCAAAAGACTGCAAAACCTACCAAGAATAGCACTGATGCTGACCTATCTTCCATCCAGTTAATCAAAAACAATAAACTGAATCTTGCATTTATATTCAAATAGCGGAAGAAAATGGAAAAAAATAACAGTATGAATTTGCCTTTGGTTTTCAAACACATCTAGTTGGAACACAGTATAAAATCTGAGGCAGAGTCTACAATTTGTAACACACACAGTGCATTCATTAAGCCTGAGCCAAGAAGACTTACCTGTGACACAGCTCTGACCCAATGGTGGTAGAAATGGCCTCCACAGAAGTATCTTAAGTATTACAATAAAACCTTTATGTTGTAAAGAACTGCAGACTGCCATATGTAATCTAATGTACTATAGATTTATTCAGTTTACAAGACAAAAAAACCCTCTTAAGTGCTAGACTGAGTTCTAGATTCATTTCACCAGTTTATTTTCATGAGATCATAAACTGCTCCTCTACATAACTACTATTTAAACAATTCAGTATATTCATAACGATATACTCAGTACGATTCATAACAAATTTGAGACTGCTTACTCTTACCCATGTTGTCTCTGAACTATAGTAAACAAAGATGTATGAAAATGGTTCAACATTTCTCAACAAAAAACAGACAAAGCTTATTTGCTTGAGTAGATGTGTATGTGTATATATTCCCAGTGTGTTGCAGGTGGGGTTGAAATGTAATAATAAACTTTCTGAGGGCGCTTTTCCAGTGTAAGATATATTTAATTCTGATTGCTATTGCTAAGAGGATTAAACAGATTCTTTTTGTGAGCCAGCCACAGTGGAAATGAAAAATGTGTAATTAATCTCTGTATACTTTCTACTATGATCAAATGGTTGAATTACAATGATCTAGAGAAATGGGAATACTAAAACGGCTGCAGGTACTGTGGTGAGACTGCATTTATAAACAAAATCATACAGGTCAGAAAAAAGCAAAGCATTTCTATAAATAGAAATAGCATTTCTACTACTGCTTCCTTCAGGTAATTACACTGGCACGTACTTGAACACCAGGGCACAATGGAAAAGATGTGAAATATAAAGACTGACAGATTGAGATCCATCAAAGTACTTCTGGAACAAGAAGCAACACAATTTAGAGAAAAGTTTAAGATCTCCCTAATTTAGAGAGTTTGAGGGCTATATAAATATAGGTAGTAGTAAGCTCAAGCAATTTCCTTCAGCACCGTAAAGTAAAATTTAGGTTACACTGTGTATCTTGAATTAACTGAAGTACTGTTGTGATATTTTTAATATACCATAATGAAGAAAAATCTTAGTTGAACTTGCATAGTAGCCCCGCAAACTATAACAGATCAGACTGATTGACCTAGATAGTCTTCCTTATCCTTACTATCTGACTAAATGTAAGAAATTTATAATATCTACTTTATCTGAAAAACATCCCTAAGTCACATGAAACATTAACATGCTTCTTTTCTCAGTTCGTAAATATTTTAGCACTTCCAAGTAAGAAGACACACTAAGCAACAAGCAATTACGCAACACTGTACAACAAACAGCTAAGAACAGGTAAGGCCATCGTGTACCTCACTCAGTAACTTGCACTGTTCAGCTATTGCAGAGTGTGACAAATGATGAGATAAGAATCTAGAAAAGGAGGTTTTTTCCTGCTACCTACACAGCCACTTGGAAAGACAATTTTGATCTGATGTCCAGAAGAGCACTGAACACTGTTCTGAATGTTAATACGTGACTATGAGAAGTTATTCAGCTCCAAGAAAGGTCTGCAGGGAAATGTGAGGCCTTTAAGTCCCATAGTGGTTTGTGCAGTGAAATAATCAATACAGGCCCATGACTCAGGATACCACAGATCCTACTTATCTAATAAATAGATTCTCTTGATGTGCAAGCTTTTGAAAGGCTTAACAGTAAGTGGATCATACATATATGTACCTGAGACCCATTTTATGTAATGACATACATCGCTGAATGGTGTGAAACTATTTTTTGCCACATCTGACTACACTGATGACTACAATCATCAGTGAAATTGTTTATGTGCAAATTTTAAGTTGAAAAATCACTGGTGTAGTCAGAGTTCTCTCAACATAAGTGTGTTCATATCACCAGACAGGATTTTTGTTGCTGAGTTGATACGGCCATATTTAACATTTTAAAACATACATGCTGTACTGGGTGCCTTGCAGAAGACATTGTATTCAAGGAGTTAGTGATTTTGAAGAGGCTGTGTTTGCTCTACTGGGCTTGAGAAGCCTGTATCTTGTTAATGTAATCTATAATTTATAATGTCTTTGGGAAAATTAAACAGTAGGCGGATCAAGGAGTGGAATGTATTGATCCTGACCAAGATACCATTGCATGCTTAGGAGTTAGTAATCCATGCAACACTTGACCTGAATAGGCACAGGCCTGTGCTGTGCTGCACAAACTCCTTGGCTGCAAGGATAAACTCAACCAGCTCACCGTAACAGAGGAGGCTGCAGGCAGCTCCCACTTGGTACTGGTGATTACGCCACCTTCACAGCCTTGCCTGTACCTCAAAGTGCAGCAAGAAGTTCTCATGAGAACATCCTTCAGCAAGAGTTGTTTTCTTGTGAGGAAATCATATAATAGCTCAAAGGTCCAAAAAAGGGAGAGCTTTTCTGCATGGATAGGATCTGCTCTACACAGCACACCATGGGAAAATGCACCTGGGCTCCACCAGATGCTGCATGAACGTGGGATGCCCAGCATCTGAAGGGGTGGAAGATTTTTACTGTCCACATTCCTCCTTTTACTCTGTTTTATTAAACAGTTACCTTATTAAGCCATTTTGTTGTCAATCCTTTCTTATTGAGATCCAGAAAGAACCTATACTGGGTATGTTTCTCCTCACCTCTCCCCACCCACCTGCTCCGGTGCCGAACACATGCCTAGAGCAGCGTTTGTACTCATTTTCTAAGGTATAGCTGACCAAAAGCCCATAAAGCACACGGAAAGTTTCATCCAAATACATTTTGGACACGTTAACCCATTATATATTTGTAGTGAATACATATATATGTGTGTGTCTGTGTGTGTATACGCACACACAGAACTTCATGTATCAAGGTTCTTATACTTTAAACTTGTCTAGCGAATGTTTGAATCGCACCATTTTTAACTGCAGCCAAAATAAGGCCTTGAAAAGTTACAGCAAAAAAAAAAAAAAAAGCTGCTGATTGTTCTGTAGGTTCCAAACAAACTCTTTCCTTACTTTCTCAGCAACTTGGGAAACAACCTTTTCAAAGACAGTCCAGAAAACTGCAAACAATCTAAAAGCAATACTCAGCACTTTGGATGTTTTTACAGTATGAAAGTCACCTTCACTTCCAAATATTACAGAAAAAGACACAGCTAAATATTGAAGTTTCAAGGTACTTAGGAGTAGAATTCCACCTACTGAAAAAACAGAGCAGCAAAAAAACCCAAAACTTACTTGTATGAGGTCTAAAATGCCAAGCTCACTTTCAGAAGAATCGACACAGAAGACGAAATACAAGGTGGCATAGTGCCGGTAAATTAGTTTGTTATCAGATCCACCTATTAATCTAAACAGGAAAGAAAATAGGAAAGCTTAGTTAGCATCTCGGGATAAGCTGGGCAAATCCCCACAATTATTTCAGTTAATAGGAGGCCTATTGTTAATGGCTGGCTGGAGCTTTCCCAAACCCAACTATATCACAACTTTTTGTGATACAATTACAAGAGAAGAATACTAAGTACCAAACCAGCCCAAGTTACATTTACCACACAAGCACAGTTATTGTTATCCATATAGATAAGAATTACATCAACATATCAACCTTTTTATTAGAACCAATCCAAACAGATCATGCAGTTTCATCAAAAAACAGGTATTAAAGGTACTTCTATTACACACTAATGGGCACTATACAGAGATTAATCTGCTTTACAGATTAACAGAGTATGCCTGTGAATCCTTCCCTGCCCTTCTCAGAGGAGCATCAGCAGAAAAAGAAAGCTATAATGCAGACTGGCATTTGGATTACAGAAGAAGCCTTAAATCGGGTTTATGGTCCACTTAATAACCATGTAACACTCTTGTGCTACAAAATGTCTGACATCTTGAGAAATAAGACTGTACTACAATCAATAGTTTGTGATGTAATGTTAAAGTCACAGAAGCAATTACATTTTTATGGACTCACTAATCATCAAGTTACTGAACAAGAAGAGAAGGGGTCTAAACAGGCATTTCCTTCCACTCTTCTGTTACGGCCTTCCCAAAGAAAGCACATAAATCATAAAAAGATATGTTCTTCAGATCATTGATTTTGCTTTGAGCAGTAGGAGGCCCACTCAAGTGGAAATGAAAATATCTTGTAGCCTGAACCTACGTGGCTAGGAACATCATAATTCTACCTTAATTCTGTACGAGACGTGAATCACGTTTGCTGTATCATAACTCATCCCTTTAGTTTCTATCTTTAATATAGGGAGAGAATACATAAATAAATAAGAAGAACGGGAAATATTTTACGTCACTTTTGCTTAAACACACTGCCTTGCACTAATGCTTAGGTGGAGAGAGACGGAGCCCTTTGTTCCTCAACAGCAGGAACAACTTTAAAAAGAATCAGACAAAAATATTACAAACAAATGTGAAAGTGGAAAGAAACAGCAATTTAAGTTTCCTCTTTTGTGCTTTATTTACCCAATTCTTTGAAATACTTCAGTACACAGAGTTAGTATACATAAGCTATTGAGGCCTTTGGATAAACTGCAAACTATAAAGTGATCTCTGTCCTGAAAAAAAATTAATGCTGAAAAAAGATACTGAAATGGTAAATCCAGAACTAAGCAGTAGGAGGAAAGCCAGAACTATGTCCTCTGTCTTAGTTTCTTTTTGTTGCACAGCTGTGATTTTTTTTTTAAAGGCTCCAAATAGCTTCTGTCTTTCACTTACAGAATTCAAGCCAGCATGCTTGCAGCTTGAAATCATACCCAAGAACCTAATGATAGAATCACCAGTTGAGTAGCTGGAAAAGAACAATTTTAGTTTAAAAAATAATAAAATAAAAAAATGAGGAATCATCTTGATCAGGAAAAAGACATCACAGCTGACATGGTACAGCTAAGCATTTAACTGACTCCGCACAGAAAATTTAGGCATTAACACACTAACTTTCAGTAATCAGGAATTTCCATAATTACCGTATTTAACAGGCTATTACAATCTCTGTGTTTAGACTGGAGATCATGAGCTTACTCAATCAGCTATAACTCCTTTCCCTAGAAGGTGGCTTTGTAACTATTTACTCTTGATGACTAATATCTCAAAATAAAACACTTTTCCATTTCAGAATTTCTTCTCTTCAACTACAGCAAGACCACATTAAAAAAAAAGGCAACCAAGATGATTCAAGAAAGAATCCAGAGACAGATGTAAGTCTTGCTTTCCTCCTATCTTGCTCTACCTATATTATTAAAACACCTTGGTTGAAACTGCATTAGTTAGCACATTTAAAACTTTTTTTTCTTCCTAGTTTATATAGCAAGCCAGAACCCTGATAAAAAGGCCAAGGAATCCTAGTATCAGAGGCTGTCCACTCAAATTTTAGGAGCTCAAGCCAAAGCACCAGCTACAAAATATTTTAATTTTCTCAAAGGTTATTGCAAATGCCAATGCCTCTTCAAATGAGGCCAGAAACCTTTAGCTTGATTATAGGGCAACTGGTTAGGTATGATATGTCTGTTTCTTCCCCATATCGTGTCTGAAACAGTTATAGCACTAGATATGCCACTGCGTCAGTTACGGTACTAGAAAAAATTAGTTCTATTGCCTAACTCATTTTGATACATATATATAGGTATGCTTCAATTAGTAAAGAACATGTATACTTGGTGCATCATGATACTATTCTTTCTGTATTAAAAAATCTCAAGTGACACAGCATTTATATTACTGTAAAAACAAGTTATATTACAACCAGCAGTAATAACATTTGCTAGCCAATAAGTATTGGGCATTTATTTCAAACCTGGTACTTACAATCCTCCTTCTAGGAAATTACAGACATTTTCATCACGTTTTGATACTAAATGGAAAGTTTCTCTGATAATTTGTTGCTGTGTATCTTCACTCTGTGAAAGAAAACATATTTTGCTATCAAGCTCAAATGGATTAATTAACAATGCACAGCACACACAGCTAATAAATAGAACACAAAGTATATCAGCACCCTCAAACTATCTACTTCTGAAGCGTTAAATCTGCCAATTAACAAGCTGCTTTTTTTTTTGTCATTTCAACATAAAAAGACATTTTTACAAGTTAAGATGCAGACTAATATATTACTGAGAAACAACTGGGAAAAAAGTGATTGGTTTTAAGAAACTTCTAAAAAAAAAAAAAGCCATCTCAAAATAGTTTCAAGTAAACAGGAAGTCTTCTCAAGTATTCTGAATTCTTTGTATCTCCACTGTAGCCTGAAGAGCTACACATGTGCTTTGAAACTACTTTCACTCATGAACAGGGGGGAAAACAAAGTGTCAAAAGTTTGAAGTGGGTGAGGAAGCTAAAAATCCCACAGTATGTAACCCTTTCAGAAATAGCTTAAAAGTACAATGGCATCGTGAGCAACAGCTTCTCCTAAGCCATAACTTTCCTTCTAGCAGATCAGAAACATCACTTCTGAGTCTGAATGCATTTGACTCTTCTGGAGTCCCCACTGTGATTCCATCATTCCTGCACACTTACTTTTGCTACCCTTCTGTAAGACAAGCATTTTTAACAAGCCTATACTTTCATAATAAAAAAAAAAATTAGATAAATTCCTGAAATCCTGCATTTGTCTTATAGCACAGAACCCTAAAGTTATCAAACACAGACAGCCCTCATCCCTGCCCAAGCATGTAAGTCAGCATTTTAAGCCATTACATGAAAAAACACTCCAAGTTAAACTGGCTCATGTATCTTAGAAGTGATTTCAGCTAGAACCATGCAGTATTCTGCATGACTGCTAAGCAAACAAAGCCTAGCATCAGTGTGGTTCACATTCATCACCTTAAATTCATGTGTTATTTTACAAAAAAACTCTAGAATCCACAAAGACATCAGCAAACAGCTTCAGCAGAAATTGCTCATAAAACACAGAACAAGAAAACGCAGGTTCCTCTGCTTCTATAGTTTGTGTTCCTTAAATTGTGCCTGCCTTACTCCGCTGCAGTTAGCTCAGTTGCTTCCACAGTATTTTCTATGGTAGCAGGTCAGAGTCAATGTGTCTTTTTTTCCTTAAGAAACGGAGATACTGAGTATTTAAAATAACTTTTATTTTCAGAATCTTCCTTATTCACAAAGTTGTTCAGAAACTTATTTTTAACTTTGAAATTATGGCCACAGCTCTATATTGGAAACAAAACCATGGCACATATGTCTTCCTATTTAATTGCCATGAATTATTACTTTTCTACCTAATTGCAAAAGATTATTAACCTAATTTTATTCAGCAGAAACTCTTTCCATTTTCATATGTATCAGGGAAAAAAGTTACACACATTTTATATGGTTTGGTATCATGAAGCAAACAAATACCTCATTCACCGATCTGAACAAATTAATTTCTCTAGAAAGCAAGAGATGCTTCCACTTGTAGAAAAAAACATGAGATTTGCTTCCACAACTGGTTCAACCAATATTAAGATATGCATAAGTTTCAGAAAGTCCATAAATAAACCTTATTGAAGTCACACACAAAAGGATAATTACATTTGAACAGAAAATGAGAATGGAAGTTAACTGTTTCACATTAAGGCAAGTTTTATATACCTTTCCAAAGTCTTTCATCTACCTATTTAATTGTTACCTCCACACTGGCAGGAAAAAAAAAAAAAAAAAAAAACAAAATTTTTTATC
>VZSZ01006981.1:35035-71087 GCA_013398815.1 Ibidorhyncha struthersii | reverse complement strand
CTGGGCCCCCGTTGCCCCTTGGCACCCCTCTGGGTTCCCCGCAGGAGCGGGCTCCTGGCAGCCCTGGGGAGCCGGGACCCACGGATGGGGTGTTGATCCCCCAGCCGAAATTTAATCTCCCTGCGCAAGGGTGGAGTAACCCAAACCCCTGACCCTAACAAGGCGCTGGATGCAACATCGATTATCCAGCAGCTGCCTTGGTACTGTTTCCTCCGTGGGCCCATGGTATTTGGGGTAAAAATAGGTCAATTAAGGATCATTACAGCCCCCTCAAATGCCAAAACGCTGCTTCGTGCAGCTGGCAGCTTGTTAAAGCGAGGCACAGCCGCTCGCGTCAGTGTTAAAACAAAATTCCCCACCAGCTAGAGAGGGAGCCACGAGCCCGGTGGTGGGGACTCAGGGGACAATTTTGGGTGCCTTACCTTGATATTAGGGCACAGGGCGTAGCAGGTGAGCTCGAACCGAACCTGGTCGTTGCCCTGAAACACAGACAGGAGATGCTGAGGGCTCACCCGGCGCCAGGGCGGGCGAGGATGTGTTGTTTCCCTGCTCACGGCTGCTGTCCCTGTGCAGGGATGGGATCGAGGTCCCCTAGCTGGGAGCTAGAGGGGACACTGCTCGGGGTCTCACCTCTGCTCAACACATGGGACAAGCCGTTTTGTGGGAAAAGCCTCCCAGTCCGTGGCTTGGGAAAGCCTCAGCTGAGCGGGGTGTTTGTAAATCCCTGCGAGAGCCGCCAGCCGGGAGGGACGTCCGGCTGATGCTACCAGGGACTTCACAGACCCAGGCTCTCAGTGCAAGGCGGGGGTAACACCTGTTCTCCCAGTAACAACACTGGGATGGGATTGCTGCCTGTTTTCACTGGAAAAGCAAAGCCTGAGGCTGAGGACCCATTTATCCCCTCAGTTCCCCCAGCACGGGGGGTGGTGGGAGGGGGCAATGGATGTCAGGACCTGAGGTGGGTCTGTTCCATGGGTTCCTGGTTCCTCTCCACGGCTGTTTTGAATCCAAACCCACTTTTCCTGGTGCTCCTGATAGAATTAGGCACCGAGGGATCAAAACCCCAATGCAGCTCATTCACCTGGCTCTGAAGGAGCCTGGCTGACCCGAGAGTCGCCCAAGAGCTGTGGTGTCCCCTGGGCTGACGCTCCCAAAAACTGAACAAGCAGAAACCCAGATTCGGGTATTTTTTCCCCCACAGGCATCAGAGGGCACATGGAGGGAGAGGGCGAGGGGGGAGGAAAACCACAGTGTCCAGGAGGGTGCAGCAGCTCATAATTAAATAGCTCTGAACCTCCCTTTATCTTAATTGGCCTGTGCTGATGAGGTCCTCCTAATGAGGCCAGGTAGTCAGAAAGGGGTGAGGAGGGAGCCTGGGAGTTATTAGCACTTCCAAGGGAATAGCACTCACCAAAGCCTATTTTCCACCAGCACCAGGGGGTGTAAGAACTCCCCCTCCCCTCGGCCCAGGCCTGAAGGATACATTTACTGCCGGGCTGGGAAATCCCTGAGGACTATTACACGCAGGCGAGTACATCCACCAAAGCACTCATTTCCCTTACAGCCCCAAAACAAGTCCATCTGCTCTGGCAGCGGGGACACCGCAGATGGCCCGCATTTAAGACGCCGCAGCCGGGGACAGGGCGCAGCCGGGTCGAGTTACCCGCAGTCGGTCCCTGCTTGTGCCCGTGGCTTAATGGCTCGGGGAGCGGCAGAGCCAGGGGAGCAGCCCAGGGTGCCCCTGCGAGTGGGGTGCTGGTGGTACCCGGGAGCGGAGGGGACATCATCACATTGAGGGGGCGTTACTCCATGGCGCCCTTGAGCAGGGGCTTTCAAGGCCGGGCTGCTGGGGACGGGCGAGATGGGCAGGGAAGGGGAACCCATCGCAGCAGGAGCAAGAGTTGTTTCAGCCCTGAAGCCTCCCAGCCCCACGGCTGCCCCTCTGCCCCATCTCCCCCACGCCAGCATGCGCCTTGACCATCCCCTGGCTACATCCAACATCCCCCCTTTTAGCAGGGTCCTCCGCCAGGGACCCCCAAACCCAGCGCCTTGCACCGAGACCCCTCCAGGTGGGCACCTCGCCTTTGCCCCCGGGCCAAGACGGGCATAGTCTACGCTTTGGGTCCCTGCAAGACGGGGAGGAGGGGGCATCCAGCAGGTCCTGAGTGCGTGCACAGCACCCAAGGGCCCCACAGACGCCTCTGGTGACAGTGTCACCCCGCCCTGGGTGTCCCCGCACCGAGCTGGGCAGCGTGCGGGCAGGGGCTGGAAGTGCCAGGGGGTGGCCCACGGTCACATCACACAGGTCCCCACGCTCCCCGTGGAGGATTTTCCCCCTCCGGGCAGCGGCTGGCCCCGAGCATCCATTCCACGGTCTCTGGCTGCCTCTAGCGGCAAAGTGTCCTTCCTGCGGCCGGCGGCGACAGCCGGGGATGGGGACAGGGACGGGGGGACAGTCGCACCCTCCCCGGGACGCCCCGGGCGGCGCTGGCTCAGCCCCAGCCGGGTCCTGGCCCGGGCAGCCCCCGTCTGCAGCAGTTTTTAGAAAGCTGCTGCTGAAAGCGACGGTTCGGCTGTGACCCGACCCTTCCCGACGGCGAGAGGGAACCGAAATCGGGCACAGAAATCCCAGAAGCGAGAAGGAAATGTCGAAATACTTCCCCGCAGAGCACCCCCAGAACACCCTGTGCACCCCCACCCTGCCACCCACCGCTTGGCCAACAGACTGACCAGGCACCCCCCACCCCACCCCCTGTGCCAATGTCACCCTGGTGACCCCGTCCTCCCTCACCTTGCCGGTGGCCCCGTGGGCGACATACTGGGCTCCCTCCCTCTGGGCGATCTCCACCAGCTTGCGGGCGATGCAGGGCCGTGCCAGCGCTGTGCCCAGCAGGTACCGGTCCTCGTAGAGAGCGTTGGCCTGCACCGCCGGCCAGATGAACTCCTCCACAAACTCCCTGCTGATGTCCTCGATGTAAACCTGCCGGGAGTGAGGGAGCTGATGGGAGGGTGGCTGGAGGGGATCCCACTCCTCTGGGGCGTTAGGGACGGCACGGCAAAGGGTCCCTTCACCTCCCCTTTCCCGGGTGCTGCTAAAGGGCTTTGTTACAAAACCTCTGGAGAAGGGATTCTGCACTGGCGCTGTCCCAGCTGCCGCCGCGGTGGCCCCAGCTGCGGGGTGTGCGAGATCCCAGGGCTCAGCCCCACGGCGGGGAGCGGGGGGAGCTCAGACCTCCCTGGGCACCGTGAGGAAAGGACATTGTTACCTTCTTGGCCCCTAGCGCCAACGCTTTCTTTCGTGCTGCCTCAAAATCTTCCTTCTGCCCGATGTTGGCCTGGAAGGGGGCAAAGAACAAGACTGAGTTTGAGAGGAGACCACACAACCCAGCACGAGACCAGCCTGACACGCGGCATCGTGCAAGGCATGGCAGACCCCATGCTGGCCGGGCTTGAGGCCACCCAGGAAAGACAGGAGGGCGTTTTCCCCCCTCCCTTGAGAAAGAATACTTCACGGCCATACCTCCCTCTGCCAAGCCCTGTGGCTCTGCCCCGATGCGCTGCCCTCATTAGCGGAGGGTCATTTGCTGGCAGGGACAGGCTGTGCCACGCAGGGTTGGCAGCTCAGCAGAGCAGCACCCGGGCTGGGCGATGGTTAACCAGCGAGCGTGGGGTCAGCACTACAGCCACACACATGCCAGGCCCCCCCATCACCCACCCTATGTCCCCAGACCCATGGCCCAGCGCCCCCTCCAGCCCCCAGGGATGGGGCGCACGTGGGGCTCACCAGATAGGCGATGACATCGTAGCCCTGCTCCTTCAGCCACACCAGGATGCAGGAGGTGTCGAGGCCCCCGCTGTAGGCAAGGACCACCGTGCCCTTGGGCTGAGCCATAGCCCTGGCAAAGCAAAGGAAAAAGAGATTCACGATGGCCCCAACCCTTACCCCAAACATCAGCCTGCTCCTGCTCGACACAGGGATGCTGCAGCCACCAGCCATGACACCCTCCACGGTGTCCCTGAATTGGCCACGGGGCCATCAGTGTCCAGCCGGGTGCTGAGGGCAGCCAGGGGTGAGGGGCTCTCCCAGGGATGGGATATTCTGGGCAAAACAAACATAATCCAGGGGGATGAACAACCAGGATGCAAGAAGCAAAGCCCACGGCAAACTAAACACTCGGGGCTGGCAGCGGCTCAAGTAGGTGGAGGAGCGCGTGGTGGAGCTGCCGGTGCTGGGACAAGCTCTCCGATTAAAACATGGGCTCCCAGGATTGCTCTCGCTCACGGGCAGTGAGAGTTGCTGCTGTCAGGTGCCAGGTGCTCCCATGGGACCAGGGCCACCGGCAGCACACTGCACCGCGTCTGGTTGAGCCCCCTCCTCTGCCAGGAACGCGAGGCTGGGGGCAGCGGGCAGAGCAGGAGGGGACTCGCCATGGCATCGGGAGGGATCAGTTGGACCAAGAGTCCTCCTGAGCTGCAAGAAGCAGGAGAGGAGAGCTGAGGAAAGAGGAAAAGCTGTGGCACCACGGCCACATTCAGGCTGTGGCTCCCCGCCAGGGAGGGCACACTGCCCACGTGCCGGCTGGTGCACCCAGCGGCAGCCCGGTGATGGAGGAGACCAGGGCAGCCATCAGGGCCGCTTTGCTCTTACCTTTGCTCCACGCAGCTCTCGTTCTAGCAACCCCGGCACAGTCTGTCCCGCGCTCTGCAAGCACCCTGCAACACCGGGGGGCTGGGACTCAGATGCAGGCGCCCGGCCGCGGCGGAGATGCAGCCCGATGCTTTGCTCGGGCACGACCCGGCACGTCGTGGCCCTGCGCCAGGGCCGGCGCGGAGGAGCCGCGGTGGCAGATGGGCGCAGCCACCCACCGGCTCGGCCCCGAGCACCCACCGGCACTGTGGGTATGCGATAGCTGCAGGGCTAAGCGCTTGGCAGCATCTCCCACAGCCCAGACCCACAACTAATTAATGTTTAATGGGCGTTTGTCCTAATTACACTGCCCCATATTTCTTGCCAGCACGAAACACCTACGTGGAGATTCAGTGCCCCTCACCCTTCAACCGAGGGGGTCAAGGACTTCAGTCAACACCAGGAGACGGTGAAGGACGCGGCAGCCCAAAGCTCAGGGGGAGGGACAGGGGGTCCCGCTGCAGGAAGGGGCTCGGGGCTGTTCCTGTGGTCCCCAGCGCGGACTGTGAATCCCAGGGCCCCACGAAGAGGTGATGCCAGCTGACCCTTGGCCAGGGAAGGCGGACAGCAGAGCCGGCCAAATCCTGTCCTGAGCAACTTTCATGCTGTTGCCGCCAAGTCAGCACAATCCTGCTCCCGCTTTTGCAGGCGGGGACGGCGCCGTGCCGACCTCCTCCAGGCTGGCCCACCCAGCACCTTCCATGGCGGGAGGTGGTGATGCCAGTGCGGTGTGGGGCCAGCGTCCCACGGCGTATGGCGGGATCTGACCTGCTGCCGCCGGTTTCTTGCTGAAGAGCAAAAGGGGGTCTGGCAGCCCTGTAACCCCAGTTCGGCTCCATCAGCCCGCCCGCCCCCGTCGGGCTGCCTGCGCAGGCAGTGCCGGCAGCACCCAGGCTTGTGCAACCGGCGTTTCCCTATCCTCAGGGCCCCGCGGGTGCGCCGAGCGGGGTCCCTGCCCGGGGAGGTTCAGCCGTTCCCTTCCTCACCAGCGCATTTACAGGAAAGCGGTTGCAGTTCCCGAAAGGGCCCAGTCAAAGCATGACGCTGCGCGTGTGGCTCCTTCCTGAGCAAATTCCCTCCTTTAACCCCCAAACCCATCCCCGCTGCGGCTGCCAGCGTCACCATCGCGCCTGCCAGCCTGACTAAGCACCTCTGAGACCGGGCACGCTCGTTTTACGGGTGGCCCAGCAAGGGGTTAGAGGCAACACCTCCAATTTTTGCCTGCTCAGACGTGTTACGCTGCCCACGCGATGCCCAAGGGACCTGGGGCACCTTGCCCTGGGGACGCATCCTGCATCCCTGGAACAGCACGGGGCCACCAGTGTTTCCAGCTATGGAAACAGGGCTGGTGCCAAGCCCGCCTGCCCAGGAAGGGAGAGCCCCGAAGCTTTGGCGTTAGGTGGTAATAAATCAGAGCAAACAAAGCTCAGCAAAGGGGAACGCGGCGGGACTTTCTCAACCCTGATTATTATTCTGTAGCAATTTCCGTGTGAGCTGGGGCTGGGTTTTTTACCAGAGCGACTCTGGCTGTTCTGCTCCGCAGGAACACTGTGCTTTTGTTTTTAAAACCAAGAAAAAAAAAAAAAAAAGCGGAGGGGAATAAAAAGCTTGAAACGTTGGTAGAGAGGAACTGCCTTTGCCAGCGGGGCTGGAAGAGCAGCCTCTGCGCCGGTGAGTGCTCCCTGCGGGCTGGGACGGGGCAGGCAGCACGGGCGGGCTCCCCGGGGGTTCCTGCAGCAGAGGCATGGGGGGATGCCCTCGCTGGTGCTGGGGTTTGCCTCCTCCATCTCGTGGGGGTCCCCATCCTGCCCCCCAGCATCCCCAGAGCAGAGCAGGGAGGGCACGGGGTGATGCCCGCCCAGGTCCCGGCTCCCTTCCCCGGGGGTGGCCAAGCCCAGGGTCCCCGTTGGGGAGATGGAACTCACTTGTGATCCCCCCTTCTAAAACTGAACTAGAAGGGGCCTGACTACAGCCTGCATCCCCCCAGTGCTGGGAAGGGACTGGGATCTCCCCCCTGTCCTGCTCCTGCAGGGATCAGCGAGCCCTTCTCCAGCACCTCGGGGCGCGGGAGCCCTGTGGGCGGGTGGGTGGAGAGGGGACAGTCAGGGACAAGGGACCAGGTCCCCCAAGGCAAAGGGCCCCCTTTCCCCTTGCCCACCCTCCATGCCATGTCCCCACTCACCCGCTTCCCAGCTGCCCTCAGCGCTCCGGTCCGGTGCCTGGAGCATCCTCCTCCTCTTCCTCCCTTATAGCCGGGCGTGGGCAGGCGGAGCCGCCGCAGGACTGTCCCCTCCGTGGGCACCGGACGCGGGGGCAGGACGTGGGGACAGCTCGCACCCCCAGCCGGGATGGAGATTGTGCTGCACGGCTGCCCCAGGGGCTGTCACCCCCGTCCCCCCACTCCTGACCTCCTCATCGGTCTCCACGGAGCACCGAGGGGGTGTCCGTCCCCCCCACGGGGTGACCCCAGGGAGCTACCTGCCCCAGGGAGTGAGAAAATGGGGGGCAGAGTGGGGCTGGTGCCCGGCTGCTCCGTGACTGCCCGGCTTTCCCTCCCGGCACAGCGTGGCAAGGGAAGGTTGACTTTATTTGAAACTCCATCAGGAGGAGAAGCAGGAGCCCAGGGGGGCTGTGCATGGTGCAAAAGCAGCTTTCCCCCTCGCACATGCCCAGGGGAGCCCAGACCAGCAGCAGACATGGACTTGGGGGATGGGAAACCCCTAACCCAAGGCGCAGAGCCTTTTGGGGGGGTCTCAGCACTCCCATGGGGGTGCAGCAAAAGAGCTCCATGAGGGGATCGGACTGTGGCACCCTCACCTGGGCGCACGGCCACCACCAGACCCAGTGGCCCAAACCTTGTGACGTGCGGGCTCAGGTCCTTCGGGCCAGCACCCCCTGTCCCTCCAACCAGCGCAGTGGGGTAGGACTGAAAGGGCTTTTCGGGACCAGCCTCTACCTGCACCACATGCTCTTGCTGACCAAGGGACCTGACGCTGGGGCAGGATGGGACCGTCAGATGCTGGATGTTTGCCCTCCAGCATTGCCACATCCCGACAATCTCCCTTCTATGGTCCAAGGCCACGGAGGGAGGTGCTCAAAGCCCCGGGAAGTCAGGGCTGCTGCTGGGGCAGCCCCCTCCTACATACCAAAGGAAGGTGCTTTCTTCAGGCACAGGTGATTTTTAGCCATGAAACACCTTTATTTGGAACAAAACCATAAATAAATAAGTGTGCGCAGAAACTGGGCGGGTTAAAAAAAAAAAAAAAGAAAAAAGAATTGAAGACAAGGCTATTTCAATTTAATACGTGGTTAATGCTGGGGTGCCCTCCACCCTCCCCAGCCCGCAGCTCCCCACCCTGCACCCCGACGGGGCCCTCGTTGGCTGCTGCCACCCAGCTCATCCCCTCCCCTCTCTGGGGGCTGATCGCGGCCAAGGCCATCCAGAGCTGTGTTTGCCCTGAAGCTGCTGGTCCGAATCGCGGGGTTGCAACAAAACCTGATTACAAGAGGCTGGCGGGACAGCTTGTCCCCCCCTCCAGGGCCCTGCTGAGTCAGGGACTGGCCCTGGGTGACAGCAAGGGGGGGCAGGGGAAAGCAAGGGGGTGTCCTAGGGGGGAGTGGAAAGGTGCAAGCTCAGCTCTCCCTGAGCCTTGTGCCTGCACCGGGTGCGGTGGTGAGGGACAGGAGAAGTGACCCCGCGTCCGCTCCTGTCCCTCGGCGGTGTCAGTAGGGGTAGGGCGAGACGGAGATGAGGAGGAGGAAGACACTGGGTGCCCGCTGCCCGCCTGGGGCCAGCGCCTGCACCTTGAGGCGGTGGGTACCAGGGTCCCGCAGCGGGCGCAGGGTGGAGACGATGCCACGGCCCCGCTCGGTGCGGAGGGCAAAGGGGCTGCCGGGCTCCCGCTCCAGCAGTGTGAAGATGGGGCGATGGCGGAGGGCAGCACCCGGGGCGAGGTGCACCACGTCACGGCCAGCAGCGATGCCGAGGGGCAGGGTGAGCAGCTCGTACTGCAGCGTGGGGGGGCCAGCCGAGCCGCAGTCTGGGGTGCAGCGACCAACACACAGCCTGCACGAGAGTCGGGGGGAAGGCGGGATGCAGCAGGATGTCAGGAGCAGCCAGGACACCTGGGTCCACGGTGGCACGAGGAGTGTGGGATGGGCACCCCCAGCCCTGCAGCACAACTCACCCGGGGCTGGAGCCTCTCCGGTACCCCCCTGGGCACGGCGCATCCACGCTCTGGGCACTGCCACGGGTGTTGAAGCACATCTGGCTCGAGTCACACTGGATCGTGCCCTCCGCGCACTCATCCACATCTGTGGGCAGAGAGGGCACAGGTCCGAGGGTGCGGGGGATTCCAATCACCACTTCCCCCCGCAGCCCGGGGACTCAGACATGGGGACAGCGGGACGAAAGCGCCCAGGCTTGGCAGGGTGCTGAGCCTGCGAACAACCCTCCCCCAGAAGGAGAAAGACTTGCAGTCCCAAAGAGATGACATCCAGGGCACCGTGGGGACTGGGTTCACACCCCGAGGGACATAGGCATGCCACCAGGGCAGGGGCATCGCCCCAACACCCCCATACTGACCGTGGCAGGTCTTCCTGTTGGGCAGCAGCCCGTAGCCGGGGGGGCAGAGGCAGCGGTAGCTGCCCGGGCTGTTTCTGCACTCGTGCTGGCACTGGTTCGGCATCTGGCACTCGTCAAGGTCTGCAGGGTGAGAAGGGTGAAGGCAAGCGGGGAAGCGTCGGTCCCCTCTGGTGCCCGCTGCTCTGGGGCAGCCCGGTTCCCCCCTCCCTTCCTGGCACCGCCGAGCCCAGGTAGACCCCGACCCTGCGAACAGGGGTGCAAACCAAAGGGGAGACAGGGCAGCACCCGGCACAGGAGCCGCCTTTTGGGCACAAAGTGGCTTCCAAACTCCCTGCAAAGCCCTTCCCCCGACACACACTCACCGCTGCAGGTGCCATTCCTCTTGACGAAGCCCACGGGGCAGGGGGTGCCCCGGGCCCCCAGCCCCACAGCCTTCGCCACGCGCCGGAGGGCGAGCCGAGTGTAGAAGGACCGTCCCCGCAGGCTGCTCGGCCCCAGCCAGCGCAGGGGGGGGTCCTGGGGGGTGCTGCCCGTTGTGCCCCCTCCATCCGCTCCTGCTGTGCCACACTCTCCGCCTGGCAGCAGGGTCCTGCCGGGGGGGCACAGGCACTCGTAGGAGCCCCGCAGGTTGCGACACTC
Source organism: Ibidorhyncha struthersii (assembly GCA_013398815.1). Lineage (NCBI taxonomy): Eukaryota > Metazoa > Chordata > Aves > Charadriiformes > Charadriidae > Ibidorhyncha > Ibidorhyncha struthersii. The sequence goes on along the minus strand of VZSZ01006981.1, from coordinate 61,176 downwards.
AAAGGCACAGGGTGGAGGAAACTGCAGGCACTCGTTTACATCTGGTGAAGGAAAGAGAAGAGGAGTCACAGCTGGATGGGGAAACTGAGGCCAGAGCAGGGCAGGGGAGCGACTGTGACCCTGCGCCCAAGGACGTGTCCCTTGAGACCCCAGCTCGTACCCAAGCATGGCCAGCCAGCACCCAGCGAGCGGTAGCCAGGGGGGCAGGCGCAGCGGTAGGTGCCTGCGGCGTTGTGGCAGAGCTGGTTGTAGCGGCAGGCGTGGGACCCCTCGGCGCATTCGTCGATGTCTGGTGAGCAGAGAGGGGATGGGGTTGGGGGGGACAGGGAGGTGTCACCATGCAGCAGGTGCCTTCCCCGTCCTCACGTCTGCCTCGGGAAGGGTCCGTACCAATGCAGTACGGCTGCCCGAGGCCACGGGTGAATCCCGGTGGGCACTGGTCTCCATCAGCCCCTTGGAAACAAGCAGAGAAGATGACAAGGAAGATGACAAGAAACATGTCACTGCAGGGAGTGGCATTTGCACCCTCACAGCCACTCAGGATCGACAAGGGATCCCAGCATCTCCATCTCCATCCCCATCCCTGGGAACCCCCTCATTACCTGCATCAAGCGAGGCACGGAGCTGGAAGCGGAGCTCCTCTGAGGCAGGGTCGTAGGAGGCTTTGACAGCGCTGGCGCGGACGTGCTGCACCCGGGGGGGCTGCAGACCCGCAGGGGGGTGGTACACGATGGTGTGATTGCAGCGGGCGTGGATGATGCGCCCGTCCCGCAGGAAGGTCTGCGCCGAGCTCCCCAAGAGCCGCCCTGCACCCGTCTGCACGTAATGCTCGCTGAAGTCCTGGGGAGAGGCAGGGAGGGGGGTCAGGCCATGGACACCCCCCCGGCCCCGGGCTCCCAGCATGGGATTTAGGGCCTTGTGGGCAGGACGGGCAGCGCCAGCACCTGCAGCAGCACCGCAGCCTCGCCGATGCTCTCCGGCACAGAGCCACTGATCACACTGTCCAGGAGCAGGGTACCAGCAGCATCCGCACCCCGGGCGAGGTGGGTGACCCGCAGGAGCTCCCCTGCCAGGGGGGAGTGGTGAGCAGTAGCCCACGGCACCCCCAAACACAGCTCCGTCTCCGTCTGTGAAGCTCAGCCCAGTGATGGGCTGAGTCCCCGGGGCCAGTGCACGGGGGAGACGGAGGCTGAGCCGGGCAGGACCAGACTCCGGACCCCCCGACACGCCTGGGGCCACGACATCCCTCACCTGTGGCAAACTCCAGCTGCGACTCGTGCCGGAAGGTGCCCTGTGTGAGCAGGAACCCGCTCTGGGCCTCCCCGCCGGCGTGCGACAAGGACCAGTAAACAGGGGCGATGATGGTGACCAGCACCCGCATCAGGGGCCCTGTGGGTGAGGGAGAAAGGGCGTCACCACGGAGGCAGCACCCTCCTAAGGGGGCACCCAGCCCTCCCCAACCACCCCAGCTCCCCTTGCCCATGGGGCGCAGCACAGACAGGGGGTGCTGCTTTTAGAGATGATGGGGAAATAAAAGTTTTTCCCCCAAGATTTTCAACCGACAGGTCAAAATCTTCCCTGGGGTGAGGGTGAGGGCGACCACCTACCAACAGCGGGTGGGATGCTGCTGATGCTGGTCCGGACAATGGTGTTGCCGGAGTGTGGGTCATCCAGCATGTTGGCATCCAGGGTGGCAATGCCAAGCTCGTGGGCATTAATGACACCAACCAGGCTGCCCTGCACCCGGTGCGGCTCCCCTGGGGCAAAAGGAACAGGGGCAGCGGTGTTGGTGCCGCTCTCCCTTGAGAAACCATGGCAGTTTCCCATTTCCCATCTCAATAACTTGTGCATCAAGAAAATCTGATTTTCTGGAGATGAAGGCAGCCAGAGCGAGGCAGACACTGTCCCCACCTGGCTGCAAGCGCAGCCCCCAAATACCCCGTGGGTCTGGGCAGCACAGTGCCACGTCAGAGGATGCTGCAAGCATGGCCCCACGCTTCGTGCACGCTGACGTGCGCCAGCACCCCCCGAACCCCGCTCTCTGTCAATCCCCACAGTCCTGGCCCCAGTCCCAGCCTTTTATTTGCTTCTCCTCCGGCGTGCCTGGCAGCAGAACGCCAGCAGCCATGCAGAGGGCACGCAGGGCACCCGGCGCTTCCTCCGCACTGCCGGCTTGCCCGGCCCTCCGCTCCCAGAGAAGCAGTGGAAGAGGATGTGCCTGTGCATTTAGCAGAGCCCCTGGGAAATGGGAATTTAATCACGGGCAGCAAAAGCAGGAAGGCTGGGGAGCGGCGAGCGGGGGCACGGGCTGGCACGCAGCGACTGCTGGGGTCGGGGCTCATCGGAGCTCAGACCTTCAGATAAGCAGCAGAAGAGACAGGAGAGGGCAGACCAGGGTATGAATCCGGGGGTTTAGAGCGAGCAAAGAAAGGCAGTATCCCTCCAAGCCACGGCGTAGGAGATTTTACCGCAGGGTATGAGGGTACTGTGGGCAGCCCCAGGCCCCCGAGCCAGCCAGAAGCCCCCCGAGCCCTGGGGTGGGCACCCACCTTGGACAGCCAGGGAGGCGTGGGCGATGGCGGACCCCAGGGCGTTGCGAGCGAGGCAGGAGTAGCTGCCGGCATCGCGTTGGCCGGTGGCGGGCAGCAGCAGCGTGGCATTGGGCAGGACGCGGGCACGGGGACCCTCGGGCAGCGGCTGCCCGTCCCGCCGCCACTCCACGGAGGGGGTGGGCTCCCCCGACACGGTGCAGTGCAGCAGCACCCGCTGCCCGGTGTGCACTGCCACCGTTTGCGGCGTCACCGTCACCGCAGGAGCACCTGGGTGGGGAGAGGGATGTGGGCAGCGCCACACCATCCCAGTGGTGCTGTGGCCCTTCCCCAGGCATAATACAGGGAGCTGAGGCGTGACATGATTTGCAGTTCCTCAAAAGGAGGGTACAAAAGGGGGCAACACTCACTCTGCAGGGCCAGGATGACAACCTTTGCCGCCGTTCCCGCATCATTCTCTGCCACGCACCGGTAGTGCCCCGCGTCGGTGCTCTAGCAGTACCAATTGCATTAGCACAGCACTTGGCTTTGCCGTGAAAGGTCCCCAAAATGCGCTGGCACCCCCCAGGCCCCACTCACCCCCACGGCGCGGATGGCCAGGGAGCCGTTCCGTAGCTGGTGCAGGCGCCCACCAGGTGCCACCAGTACCCCGTCCTTGCTCCAGCGGATGAAGGGTGTGGGGTGGCCCCGGGCATCACAGTTGAGGAGAGCATCACCCCCGGGGTGCTCCACCTGGTATGTGCTGGGGTCCCCCCGTATGACGGGTGCTTCTGGGGAAGGGAGAGGGGTGTCAGAGGAGGAGGGTTGGCTGGGCACCCCAGTTTCCCCACCGGCACCTACCTCTGACAGAGACAAAAGCGGTGGCCCTGATGGCACCGGCACTGTTCTTGGCGTGGCAGACATAAGTCCCTCTGTCGGCACTGGTGGCTGCCTCCCGCCGCAGGGGGCTCCGGCCACTCTGCCCTGACACACCGTCTGTGGGGTGCAAACCCCCAAAATGCAGAGAGAGGGACCAGCTAGTTATAACCCCACACAGCCAGCCATGCCAGCACCCCAGGGACACAAAAGGTGGGAAAAGGACAGGGATGGAGCCAGGATCACATCCTCCCCCCAAGCTCAGCATCCTCCATCCCCCTGCCTGTGGTCCCCCAGCAACGCACCAGTGACGAGCTGCCCGTTGGCCATCCAGGAGATGTGGGGCTGGGGGCTGCCCACAGCGGCACACACCAGCTCCAGCCTCTCGCCCCGGCTCAGGGTGACGTCTCCAGGCAGGCGGGTGAAGGTGGGCAGGGTGTGGATGGAGAGGGAGAGCCGGCGGACGGCCCTGCCGGCCGAGTTCACCGCAGTGCAGGAATAGGTCCCGGCATCCCCTTCCTACACAGGGAAATGGGAGAATGACAAGGGGGGTCAGTTTGGGTCTGGGGTCCAGCTGCAGCTCTGGCTCACTGAGCTACAGCTCTGCTGGTTGTTGTGCACCCAAAAAGCCAAGGCTCAGCCACAACCGCTTTTTCCAGCCCACGTTAGCAAAACCACACCACGCTGAGCCCCCAGCCCATTGCAAAGGACTGCACAGGGCTCTCCCTCTGCCAAATATTTTTGAAAGCAGCCAGGGGCATGGCAAAGTGCAGAACAACCCAGGCTTTCTTTCCAGCATCAAAATACGCTTATTTTTCAGCTCTCCAACCTTACATCTAGCTTGGCTGCAGGAGGTGGCGGTGCTCACCTGGACGTCCCGGAGTAGCAGCTCCCCGGAGGGCAGGACGGTGGCCTTCCCCCCGCCACCCCACACCGGGACGCCCTCCCGGCTCCAGGACACACGAGGCTCGGGGACACCATGGGTGGCACAGGGCAGCAGCACCTCCAGCCCCTCCAGGACAGCCAGCTCCACCGGGCCGGCTGCGATGGTGGGGGGCACTGGATGGGGCAGGAGGACAGGGACTTGCTCACACCTTGGCAGCCACGTCTCACTGTGAGGTGCCGAGGAAGGAGCCGAGCAGAAGAGGGGGCGAGCGCTGGAGCCCCAGTCCTGCCTTACCTTGCACGATCAGCCGGGTCCTCCCTGCAGCGGTGCCTGAGGGGTTGCGAGCCATGCACAGGTAGGTGCCCGCATCCCCTGGGGAGGCTCGGAGGAGATGCAGCTGCCCGTTGGGGAGGACCTTCAGCCTGGGCCCTGCGGGAATGGGCAGGAATGAAGGGCAGCATGGGGCAGCGCAGCCATGCCAGGGTGCGGATGGATGGTGTGCGAGGACTGCTCCCCCTGCAGAAGTGCCCCTTTCTGGGGAGTTCCTGAGGAATGGCTCCAGTGGCCACTGCACCCACCTTGGATGGCAGCCAGGAGCCACAAACACATGCACAGTGCCACCCAGCATGTTGCTGGGGCGCCTGCAACCCCCAGGCACCCAAATCTTCTCCCAGGCAAAGTCTGGGGGCTCTCAGTGGGCTCCCACTCACCTCCAGTGATGCCGACACCATCCTTCTGCCAGGTGACCTCCGGCCGGGGGACCCCGGTCGCCTCGCAGGACAGCATCGTGCTGGTGTTGACCATCACCATCACCATACCGGGCAGCGGCTTCAAGGCGGGGGGCTCTGCGAGGGGCAGGGAAGTGCTGCCCACCGGGTGTCCCCCAAGGTGGGCCACGGCACAGGGAGAGGGACCCCCAGGGGCCATGCATACCGTGCACCGCAAGCCAGAGGTGTTTTCGGGCTGTGCCAGCGGCACTCCTCGCCGTGCAGGTGTAGCGTCCGGCATGTGCAGGCAGCGCCTGCCTGATCTCCAGGGCCCCTGGGAAGACGGCAGGCAGAGGGGAGGCAGTGGGAGAGCTGGCAGGGACCCACCGCCGCACCGGGGCTGGACCGCTCTGTGCCCGTACCTGTGGGCAGGACGCGGTAGCCCCCTCCTCGGCTGCCCAGCGGAGCCCCCTCCTTGCTCCACGACACCACGGGTGGGGGCACGCCGGAGGCATAGCAGGTGAGGATCGCGGGGGACAGCCGAGTGACAACCACGTCCGTAAGGTCATCAGCAATGGTGGGGGGCACTGGAGAGGTGAAGGAAGGAGGTGAACAGGGCTGCACGGGAACGCTGAAGGGGATCCCATCCCCATGCACTTGGGCATGGGTATTTCTGTTTCCCCCCTTGCCCACCCCCGTGTCCAGTCCTCTAGAGGGGACCCAACCCCACGGGGTGCTGGAGCACACCCACATCACGCCTGAGGTGGTGACAGACCCCAGGAAAGCCACTCTTGGCAAGACCCAGAGGCCCCACGACCTCACCGTGGACAGACACGAGGAAGACCTTGCGTGCCTCTCCGGCGGCATTGGTGGCAATGCACTCGTACCACCCCTCGTCCTGGGAATCGGGGCTGGCGATGAGCAGCGACCCCGAGGACTGCAAGCTGTGCGAGCCAAGCATGAATCGGGGTCAGCCCCTGCCCCACAGGGAGGGGGCAAATCCCACCCTATGGTGGGACCTTTCAGTGGGTGACGTGGCCAATGCTGTGAGTACCTGTAGGCACCAGGGGGGAGGTGTGGGTTCAGGGGGTGGCCATCCTTCTCCCACCTGATGTAGGGCTCGGGGGATCCCCAGGTATCGCAGCCCAGCGCAGCTGGCTGCTGAGCCAGCAGGGTGAGGTTGGAGGGCCCGGGAGCGATGGCGGGAGGGACTGTGGAAGGGCACAGAAGCAATGAGCAGAGGACAGCAGCACATTGTTGCACCCATGAGAGCAGCCCAGTGGCGGTGGGCTGGAGGGGCTTGAGCCCAGGAGTTATCCGTGTGGCTCTTCTGCTTACCCAGGACGTGGAGGTCCAGGCCTCGCCGGTCGGAGCCGGCGGGGCTAGATGCCGTGCAGAGGTAATAGCCGGAATCCTGGACCTGAACAGGGTCGATTTGCAGAGAGCCGTCTGGCAGGAGCTGCAGCCTGGGGAGGGAGAGCAAGGGAGCCCTGTGGGGGTTCTGCATGGCCAGGCTGCAACACACAGGAACACACAGCTGGGAAGGTGACATGTGACACTGCAGCCAGATGTGGCGTGTGTCCACTGAGCTGCCATGGGGACAGAGCACAGCCTTTTGTGGGGTGACAGTGCCGTCCCTGCTCCAGGCACGCCAAAACGCCTATTGATGTGGAGGGTGGCATGATCCAAGAGCCAACTCTTGGTGCCACCAACCCACAGAGCCTCATACCTGTTGTTCCCACGAAGGGGCAGGAGCCGGCCATCCTTCCACCACATCACCCGGGGCGCGGGCCACCCCTCCGCCCGGCACGGCAGTACCACTGAGCTGTTCAGTAGTGCCCTCGCCTCCTCGGGGCCCGGCTGGATCTCCGGGGCCACTGCGGCAGCACCCAGCCGGCACCGGAGAAAGTCAGAGACAGGGCTCAGGGGACGGAGAACGTCAGCCCAGACCAGTGCTGGAGGCTGGGCATCATCCAACCCCCCTTCCCATTACCCCAACCTTAGGCGGGTCGCCTAATTGCGGCGGGTCATAATATTGCACATCCCTGAACTAACAGGGACAGAGCTGGCACTCGCTGCCAGCAAAGCCCCGTGGCAGGGCATCATCACTCACCGTGAACCTCCACCTGGACGCGCAGGCTGGTGTCCCCCAGGGCGTTGGTGGCCCTGCAGCTGTACTCCCCGCCGTCCACCGCCCCCACGGCCCGGATCTGCAGGAAGCGCCCCTCGGCCAGGACCTGCCTGCGGGCATCCTCCTGACACCCCCGGGGAGCCCCCATCAGCAGCGCTCCCCGCATTGCCCCTCCCAGGAGCAGGACGGGGCTGGAGAAGGTGCATCCCAGCCCCTGCCCGTGCCCAGTCCCAGCTCCCGTCATGCGTACCCGCAGTGGGGAGCCCTCCCGGTGCCACTCGATGTGGGGGGATGGCACGGCATCCTCAGGGCACTCCAGGATGAGCTGCCCCCCTGCCACGGTGGTGATGCTGTGAGTACCTCCAACGCTTGTGACGCTGAGAGGTGCTATGGGACATGTGCCAGGTGAGTCAGGGGGTGCCAGGTGGGTTGGGCACCTCCATACCTGTCCCCATAAATCACACATAGCCCCCCAGCTCTGCTGGGCCTCACGCTGTGCTCCAGATCCCACTTGACAGCCCCCACTGCTCTTTGCCATCTGCCCCCCAGCAATCCCAAGGACGGGTGCAGGGGATGCTCTGGCTCTCTGGTCCCCCAGATCTCTGACCACCCCGCAGCATCCCCGGCTGCCACGCTACCTTGGATGCTGACATGGAAACTCTTGCTGTCCTCCCCAGCGGGGCTAGCAGCCAGGCAGATGTACAAGCCAGCGTCGGCCACCTAGGCAAAGCCAGGAGAGGGAAAAATTGCAGCATGAAAAGAAAACGCAGGTGGGGAAAAAAAAAGAGGAGCCCCTACCTTAGTGCTCTCAATGTGGAGGGTGCTCTCATTCCCCGACACGAGCCAGGGCCCTGCCAGCAGTCGTCCATCCTTCTCCCAGGTGACAGTGGGCACAGGGACGCCTGTCACCACACACGTCAGCTCTAGTGGGGTGCCCACAGCGATGGACATCTCGGTGGGCTGGGATGCAGCCTCAATGCGGGGTGGCTCTGCAAGGTGCAGAGTGAGGCGGGTGGGCTCATCCCCTTATTGCCTCCAAAAAATTGGCTAAGCTGCCCTTCCCAAATCCCCAGGGGAAGACACGCACCCATCACCAGGAGGTGGAAGGTTTTGCTGGCTTCCCCCACCTCGTTGGCTGCCAGGCAGGAGTACACCCCCGTGTCAGCTGGCCCCACGGCCACCAGACTCAGCTGTGGGCCACCAGTGACCCAGTTGCTCTGCCGTGCCAAAGGCTTGCCATCCTTCAGCCAAGTTACCGCCGGTGCTGGGGACCCAGTGGCTTCACAGGTGAAGGTGACATCGGAGCCCTTGGCCACCATCTTCTCCTCGTTGTTCTCAGGGCTCGCCAGGACAGGGGGTACTGGGGAGGGAGGCGGGTTCCTTTAGGGTGGCCATGGGAGCAGAGTCTTGTCCCCAGGCACTAGGGACAAGTTTGGCAGTTCCCCTGCATCCTACAAGCACCCAGAGGCAGCTCAGCCTCCCTGCACTGTGCTCTGGGACCGCTTTCAGGCTGGTCCTGCCTTGCTCCATCATCTCCGAGCCCATTATGGCAGCCAAGAGATGGCTCAGAACCCCGCTTGGAAATGGGGCTGCGAAGCACAACACGTGCTCTGCTGGCAAAACTGGTGCCCANCCCGTATCTGCAGGACGAAGTTGCGGTCGGCCACCCCTGCCTGGCTGGAGGCGATGCAGGTGTAGAGCCCGGCGTCGGAAACCCGTGCCTGGGAGATCCTACCCCATGGAGTGGGGCACAGGGATGGGGAGGAGACATCAGCTCCGGCTCCCCCGCTGTCCCCCAAGGTCTCCATGCTGACACGCAGCCACATCAGGGTGCGGCTGTGGCCATCCCGGCACGCAAACCTGGGTACTAATGCCAAAGCCTGTGGCCGAGCATCACACCAGCGTCACTTCTTACCGGAGGACGTGCCCAGCCGAGAGCAGGGTGACACGGGATGACAGGCGCAGGGGCAGCCCATCCTTCAGCCAACTCACATGCAGGGGAGGGGACCCCCGTGCCCGGCACTCCAGCATCACCACCATGGAGAGGATGCCATGGACCACCTCTGACTCATCAGCACCTCTCTCAATGGCAGGGGGGACTGGGTGAGGGGACAAAGGGGCTGATGGGGCTGTTGGGGGGGCAGGTGGCCCCGGTGCTGCCCTGTGGGTCCCGGCCCCGCTCACCCAACACGCTCAGCGTGTGCAGCCGTGTGTCTTCGCCAGCACTGTTTCGGGCCAGGCAGGTGTATGCCCCCGAGTCGGTGGCTTGGAGCCCCTCAAGGAACAGAGAGCTGCCATCTGGGGACATCCTGCGTGGGGAGGACAGGGCAGTGACCTATGTGTCCGTCCCTAACATGCCCATAGGGCAGAGATGCTCTGTGCTTGGTTGCAACCCAGGCTGCGGATTTTGGGGTGCGCTGCAAGGCCAGCACAGGAGCTGGGACCCTGCCAGTGTGACAGTGACCATGCCAGGCGTCAGCATTGTCCAGGACACCAGGGCTTAACCCAGGGTGATGCTCTCTCAACAAACAGCTGGGACATGCTCGTCCCACCCCAAGCAGGGAGAAGCAGCAGAGCTCAGCCTGCCTCGCACTGCCCTTTTGCACGTGGGGAAACTGAGGCACGGAGGGGGCTGTGCCATCGCTAGCCTGTGGGGTGGTCCCCCCCACCCCAGACTCACCGGGCGCGTGAAGGGGGCTGCAGCCACAGGGGCTGCCCATCCTTCAGCCAGGAGATCTGGGGGGTGGGCTGCCCCTCTGCCCGGCACTCCAGCCTCACCCCTCTGCCCTCCAACACGCTGTGCTCGCTGGGGACCCCCGCGCCAGCGATCCGGGGTGCCACTGCACCAAGAAGAGAGGGAGGCTGAGGAAGAGGAGGGGGGAGAGGAAGGCTCCCCTCCGAGGGAGGGTCCGCGGCAACCCCCACCCACCAGCCCAGGGAACCCCTACCTCGCACCAGCACCTTGAAGTCCTTGCGCGCCGCGGCGCCCGGGCCCTGCGCCAGGCAGGTGTACCAGCCCTGGTGGGAGGGCTGCAGGGGGCTGAGCTGGAGCCGGCCCCCCTCGGACAGCAGTCCCCGCTCCGGGCTGCTCTCTGCGAGGAGATGGGGCGAAGGGGGCTGCAGCGGTGTTCCTCCACCGAGCCCTCCCCCAGGCACGTTGTCATGCTTCCCACCCCCAAGACCCGGGTTCGGGGACTCGGTTGAAGCGGAGGTCGGGGCTCTGCGGAGCAGGGTGTTTGCACCGTGCGTTGCTGGAGCTTTGCAGAGCCACCAGTCTGGGGACAAAGCCCTGTCCCAGCAGGTAAGCCAAGGGCTGGTACCCAGAGCGCTCACCCCCTCCTTTCTCCATCACAGCCCATGCCCACATCCCCGGTGTTTCAGCCTCTGCAACAAAACTGAGGCCCCTTAAAAACCACGCAGGGAAAACGCCAGCCCCTTCGTGCTCTGCCTTCTCCCCTGTGGGGCCCTGCACTTCTCTCACAGCGAAATTAGAAATGGAGAAACTGAGGCAGGACAGCTTCAGGTGGGGCGGTGGTGAGGCTCAGGATGGTGGCCTGGCACAGCCACCCCTGTGCACATACCCAGCGGGCTCCCGTCCTTCAGCCAGGTGACAGCGGGCACGGGCACACCGGTGTCTTGGCAGTTCAGGACGAGGAGGCTCCCCATGTCGGCATCCAGCATCTCCTGCTGTGGGTCCTCAATGCCCAGGGGTCCTAGGGAGGAGGAGCAGGGATGGGGTGCGTGAGCAGGAACGCACAGACCAGGGTTTGCCGTCAGCTCCTCGGTGTGCTCTCGGGGGGAAGAGCTCCCGGGCGGCAGAGCTCCCGGGCGAGCCCTCACTGCTCACCGTGGACAGTGAGGATGAAGCGCTTCTCACCCCGGCCGGCCGCATTCAGCGCCACGCACGTGTACGTGCCCGAGCTGGAAAGCTGCAGGCGAAGGAGCTGCANGCTGCAGCACCCGCGAGTCTGGGAGAAGCAGAGAGCAGGGAGTCAGGGCAGGATGGAGCCAGGACTGAGGCTGGGCCACTGTGCTGACCCGTCCCTCAGCAGCCAGCCAAGCTCTGCGGAGAGGTGTCTGTCCATCAAAGTCCCTCTTCGAGGTCCAAGGCCTTGCTACGTGCTGTAGAGAAAGGCACTGAGCTCCTGAGGAGCAGCAGCGCAGAGTTTGCAGGATGCAACCAGGAGGCATCACTCGGCAGTAAGTTGTTAGCGTGTGGTTACGGCTGAAAGTCTGAGTTGAGTCCTGCATGTGCCATCCAGATGGGCAGGTTAAGGGGAGTTAGAACCCACCATCGAGAGCCGGCAGCCATGCCATGCCCTGGGGGACAGCCTGTCCCCCTTGCTCATCCCAACATACCTGGGGTGGTGGTCACCTCCTCACCAAGCTGCAGGACATGGCCATCCTTGTACCAGGCAATCTCCGCAGTGGGGTAGGATTGGACATCACACACCAGCGAGACACTGCTGTTAACGATGACGTCGATGCTTTCGGGGTTTGCGCCCGTGATCCAGGGTGCTTCTGCTCCGGCACACCCCAAAAGACAGTGCCAGAAGGGAACCGTCACTGTGGAGGCTAAGCTGTCCCCAGGGCTCCCCAGGAGGAAATGAGCACTGAGCATCTCGGTGCTGGGAGCGTGCCACCACCTCCACCTCCTCACACAGGGCGAGTGTGACAAGCACTGGGGGGGGCACAGAGGCAGCCACACGGTTCAGGAGCCGCAGGAGACTCCAGTTGGCAGAGAATGAGGAGGAGGAGGAGGAAGGAGTAAATCAGCAACCTGGGAAAGGGTCACTGTGGATGCCTTACCCTGCACGGTGAGGGCAAAGTGCTTCTCGACTGACCCGACCGGGTTCTCAGCCACGCACGTGTAGCTGCCGGTGTCACCCGCCTCCACTGCGGCCACCTGCAAAGTGGGAGCAGAGCCCTGCTGAGGGCTGCCCCGAGCCGGGGAGCTGCTGGGGCTCCCACAGGGACCTCAACACCTGGCAAGACCAGGACAGCCACCTCCTTGGGGAGGGAAGAGTGCTCCATCCCTGCCACCTGGTGTCTCCTGTGTCCCCCCCAGCACTTCCACCCTACCCAGAGGGACACCGACCTGCAGGACCATGCCACCCTCCAGGAGCTGGTGCCGTGGGCTGACCGCAATGGGGACACCATTCCAGAGCCAGGACACCACAGGTACCGGCTGCCCGGTGGCTTCGCACTTGAAGCGGACAGTGCCATTGATGATGGCTGCCACCTCCTCAGCCAGGTCCTCTGTGCCACCTTGGATGGCCGGGGCAGCTGGAAGCAGGTGGTTACGGAGCCGTCACACATCTCCATCCACCCCACGCCCCAGCCCCGTACTCACTCAGCACCTCCAGCTCGTAGTGCAGCCGGTCCTGTCCCGCCGCGTTGGCCGCCTCGCAGGTGTACCGGCCCGCGTCCTCCTCCCGCACCGCCGGCAGCTGCAGCACCCGGCCCCCTGCGGCACAGGGCAGGGTTGGGGCAGGGGACGGGGAAGGTTCTGCAGGAGGTCGGAGGGTCCCCTCCAGCCCCGCTGTGCACAGACCCCTGTGCAGCCCCAGTGACCCTGCGGGTCCCACGGGTGCTGTGCATGCTGGCAGGAGCAAGAGGACAGCATCCAACCTCCACACTACAGATGCTCTCAACCTACAAAGCTGCTGCAGGAAAGCCCCCAAACCCCACATCGAGGGCCCATCCCCATTACCTAGCAACACCAGCACCCCCGGGCCGGGGGCAAGGGGCTCCCCGTCCTTGTACCAGGTGAGCCGGGGGGGTGGGATGGCGTTGGTGTCACAGTAGAGTGCAGTAGGCTGGTTGAGGATGGCCTGACGGTGCTCTGTTACCTCCCCGTCCTGGTCTTCCTCCCGGTAAAAGATCTCAAGGGCTTCGTTGGGGCTTATCTGCTGCTGGAAGAGGGGTGGCACTGTGGGGACAGGCTGTGGTCAGCTGTAAGGAACGGGGACTTGCACCCCCAGGTGCAATCAGAGCATCTGCCCAGGCCTGACTTGGGGGCCAAGGAGATGTCAATTTTCCAGCAGCCACCAACCGTCTTCCTGCTCACCCTGCTCTGCTCCCATGAGGGACCCCGCTAAGGACCCCTCCTCTTGCTGAGACACCCGCTGCACCAGGCACTGGCCAGTCACCCAGGGCTCACCTTGGATATGCACGATGAAGTCCCTGTCATCTTCACCCACAGCGTTGGTGGCCACACAGCTGTAGTGCCCCGAATCAGAGACACCGGCTGGTTTGATCTGAAGGACCTGTCCCTCACTGAGGATCTGGAGGTGGCCGGCACTTTCCAGGAGCTGCACAAGGACCCCAGCCCCAAGGCAGGGAAGAAACAGGAGGACAGGAGGAAGATTACACAGCCAGGAGTGGGACAGAGCCCAGCCAGCCATATAAAGGGTGTCTTCCAACTTCATCCACCCCGGAGGGTCCCCAAAACCAGCAGCTCCTCCCCGGTTGCAGTTAGGACCTCACCTGCTTGTCCTTGTACCACCGGATGGTCGGCTCGGGCACAGCCCAGGTCTCACATTCCAGCATCACCGTGCTGTTGACCCTGGCTTTTACCTCTTTCATGGCAAATTCCCCCAAAGGGTCATCTCTGGCAATCCAAGGAGGAACTATTGGGGAGAAACAACACAGTTGGGATGAGAGAAGAGCCCCCAAAGCTCTTGCTCTGCCCTAATCACTGACAGGCAGCACCTTGGGGTGCTGCTGACACCCTCAGACAGACCCTGCTGCCCTCCCAAGGGTAGACCAGATGCTTTTGGGGGCCACATGCTGATATGTTTGTGACTGAGCACCAGCTGCAAGAGGTGCAGCTTCCAAGGGTGAAGGCACAGGGATGGAAGGAAAAGGCACTGGCCCAGTTACAGTGGTGGGGTCACTGCAGGAATTAGGAAAGACACGGAGAGCTCCCTCACCCAGGACCTTCACAGAGTAGTTCTTCACGGCCTCCCCGGCGTCATTGGCCACGATACAGCTATACATGCCTGTGTCCTCTTCCTGGGCATTCAGGATCTGCAGCCCATGGCCACCTGGGCAAAAGGAGTCTCCTTAGAGGGTCACCACTCACAGCCACAGCTGTCTATCCCCATGCAGCACAAGAAGACATCTTAAGGGACCTGCTGGCCACCCACAAACCTGACTCAGGGGGATCTAGTGCTCTTCTAGAGCCCAGTTTCCAGGCTTATAAAAACCAGTGCTGTCTCACTGATGCCACCAGGAAGGCTCTAACTACTATCAGATGTTGTAGCACATGGAAGACCAGCATCCACCTGACGGCCTGAACCCCTTGTGTCCTGCAGGACGATGACTTCTCACCATCCATTCTCACTGCCCTGGACCACAGCCAGACCCAGAAAAGACCCCACTCCCACTCCCCTGGGCATGGAGCAAGGGACCACAACGCAGTCATGCAGAGCCTGCGGACACTGCCACAGTACCAGGGAGCAGCTGGACGTTTCCAGACACTTTGAGGGGAACCTCATCCTTGAGCCAGGTAATGTTGGGAAATGGGTATGCCGGAGCCTCGCAGACCAGGGAGACGGGGTTGTTGATGATCACCGTAACTTCTTCTGCAGCAGCATCTCCAGCAAATGTGGGACTGGCTGCAGAGACACGTTTGCATGGCAGATCAGCATTAGCACCCACTTAGGGTCCCCCATCCTCTCATTGCCCCCACCAGAGAGCATGATCCAAGTTCAGGGAGTTGGACTTGACCACAGTGTGTGAAATGCACAGCATGTGGAGCATAAGCCCAGCTTCAGCCTCTGCCCTCCAAAAGAACAGGGGACACAGAAGACATTCTCCCCCTTCCCAGAAGCCATCATCAGGGATGGATCCTGCACTACATAGGCCCTTTAATGTCCTTCAAGGAGGTCTCGCGAGGGCTTTCTAGCAGGTCCAGAACACCATGCCATGCTGCTAGCTGTAGGGTTAAGTGATCCTCACCACCTACCTGGGACAGGCGATTAAAAAGCTCTCTAAGTCCACATTCCCTGCTCACACCCAAGACTCTGCCTCCATTCAAGGGCATCTCATACCCAAAACATCCAGCAGGTAGTGCTTGGTTTGATTTGCCACAGAGCTAGAGGCCATGCAGGAGTAGCGGCCAGCATCAGACAGGGAGACTTCAGGGATGTGGAGCATGGAGCCATCAGGGGAGATGGAGAAGGTGTTTCCATTAGGCAGAGGGTGGCCCTCTTTCAGCCAGATGATCTTAGGATGGGGGTTGCCTGTGTGGGGCGGAAAGCAAGTTTTGGCCTTCATGCAAAGTTTTTCCATGTGTGAGCACAGCCTGACCCGGGTCAATGCGCTGGAGCTTTTCTGGGAAGCAGGGACATCAGCCCAAATCCAAAATTATCATGATCTGGATCAGGTTTTCAGAGGCTGCTGGATGAGCCAGCAAGTAGAAAGAAAACTGTCCTGAGTAGGAGGTGATTGATTATTCCCATCACTGAAGGAGAAACCAGATTAGAGGAATTTTAGCTCCATTTGGGAAAGACTGGAGGTTACGTCGTGGAACAAGCTCCCTGCGTGGGCCCAGTGCTTCCCGGACAGCCCAACTGCAAAGCCAGGAACTATCCCAAAAAACCTCTTCAGTCGATTTTAGCTGTTTTCATATCATTGACTGGCGCCATCCATTTGCTCCACACCCCAAAGGGAGACTCAGGTCCCTGAGCACCGTCTCCCACCTGCTCACGCCAGCTGCACTCCCTGCGTGATGCTCACCACCAGCCAGGCAGGACCAGGTAACAGGGTGACCCTCAGGCACTTTGATGGTCTCTTCTTCATCCGCATTCTCGATGTGGGGAGGAACTAGGAACACAAGCCACCAGGGACCTCAGCAGACAACCAGCTTCACCGAGCCTCCAAGCTCACATGTGAAGGCACAAAGGACTCCGACACTGCAGCTCCCACTATTCCCAGTCTTAACTCATGACTGTCCCTGCAAGGCTGAAGTTCTGAAATCCCACCAGGAATCCTGCAGCAGACTGAGGACCCCTCCTTACCTAGGACTTTCACGTAGAAGTGCCTCCTGGCCTCCCCAGCTACGTTGCTGGCCAGGCAGGAATAGTGGCCACCATCCTGGGCTCGTGCACGGCTGAGCCTCAGCACCCAGCCCCCTGGAAGCATAGAGCAGAGAGGTCTCAGAGCCCTGCTCCAGGCACCAGCCCATCCCAGCAGTGCCACTGCAGGGCTGGAGCTCCGCTGCATTTACAACCATCGGCGTTGGGGCAAAACGTATTCCCAAATCTGCCATCACTCAGAGCATCCATGCCTCATCCCTGACCTGAAAGCACGTGCATGTGTTCACTGGGGGTGACAGAAGAGCCCTCCCAGGACCAGGTGACTGTGGGCAGAGGAACACCGGTGGCCTCGCAGGTCAGTGTCAGGGCTCCATGCAGAGACACGCTGATGTTGGTTGTCGATCCTGATCCTTGAATGAACTCAGGAGGAACTGGGGATGCAGAAAAGGATGAACACCCATTTACAAAGCAGTCACCAAGACAGCAGAGAAGCAAGGCAAACTGAGTAAATACGGCTTGTTCCCACCCTCCTGCTTGTACAGTTTGAGGACACAAGCCCAGAAGGACCATGAGCATCATCTGAAGTTGTCAACTTTGAAGGTGTTATGGGACAGGTGACCTACAGCAAGTATGTGCTAGCTACCTGCACCCCCAAGCCCACGCTTATAGGTGTAGCACCAAGCTGGCCACACACTCTGAACCTTTTCCAGCTCAAGTGTTTGGTACCTTGACCCATGAGGTTCCCTCAAGTCCTTGGAAAGTAGATGACTTTATGATATGTGAGATGGTCTGCTCTGATGACCCTGGGAAGAAACTCCTGCCTGATGAAGCCTGATGAAGTTCTACGGCTATGCCTGGAGCATTCCCCTTCTGACTGAAGATGTTCTACGTGCTGGGTTGTCCAAGACCTCCATGTTGTCTTGCTCTCTGCACTTGTGCTCTGTGACGTCACCACCCTCCCAAGGCTGCCTGTATCCGTACCCCCAGCCACCAGCCCTGTCGCACACCCCTACCATGCACCGCAATGTCAAACTCTCTCCGTTCCTGCCCCGCCGCATTTTCCACCAGACAAGCATAGCGTCCTGCATGGGCCACCTCCGCCTTGGGGATGCGCAGCTGCCTTCCCTGCTCCGTAAGCAGGATCCCGTTCCCACCAGCCACGGGCTGCCCATCCTTCACCCACGTCACCGTGGGCAGTGGCGTCCCCACAGCCTCGCACTCCAAAACCGTCTCGCCAGCCTTGATGACGGAAACCTTCCTCAGGGCTTTGCTGCTGCCCTGGATCCTCGGCAGCGCTGCGGGCAGAGGGACACAAGGTGGAGGTGACACTAGCAACTCCCTTGGCCACATGCAAGGGAATATACAAATGCCGTCGGTCTGGACGACGGCAGCAGGAGGATGAAGAAAGCGTGAGTGGGTGCAACCAGTGCAATTGGGCTGCTGGAGTGAAAACCAGCTGCAATCAGCTTGGAGCCAAGAGGAAACGTGGAGGGGCAAAGCTAACCCAGCTACAGCAGCATCCTTTCCCAAACACCCAAGGCAGTGGGCAATGGCTATGAACTTTTGGGTCCAGATGGACCTTGCATTGAGAGATATCACGGCACCTTCAGACACCCCAACAGGTTCTCTGTGTTTCTGGAGCCCGCTGGCTCACCGTGCACCTCCAGGTGATGCTCCTTGCTGCTGCTGCCGGCGGCATTCCTGCACTCGCAGGTGTACGTCCCCTTGTCTACCAGCAGTACCTTCTCAATGTAAAGCATCCTCCCTCCTGCAGACACCACCTTTGGGCTCCCAGGTTGGGTAGAGAGGGGCTCACCTGCCAGGAAAGGAGAAGAAAGCCTTTTGGATTCCCATCAGGACCAGGTCCCACCCAGAAGCCAGATACTGCCCAGTGTAAAGCACTCCTTCTTCCAAGGAGACCAACATTTGTCTGGTGGGTCAACACATGCACGGGGAGGGATGAGGCTGAGAAGCAGGACCCTACCATCCTTCCGCCAGCCCAGGGTGGGGAAAGGCATCCCGTGGCACTCGCAGGCCAACCTGACGGACTGTCCCTCCAGCACGGACACGGCAGCAGGCTCTGCCAAGGAGAAGGATGGGGGCACTGCAGGGGACGAGAAGAGAGGAGGTGCTCGCTGATGGCACCGAACAAGAGGAGAGGAGAAGCTCCCTGCAGCTCCATCCTGCTGGCTACACACCACCTGCAGCTCCGCTGGGCTTCACACAAAGAACCGGCAAGCCTCCCTTGCACTGGCTCCATGTGGGAATAATAATGTTGACTCTCCAGCTATTAAGTGCTGCTTTTAACTGCACGTGGCCTACAGCAGAGGATGACCGAGCATCCCACGCCAGCCGCGCAGGCAGGCCAAGCCCAGGTTGGCCAGACACAGCCTTATTAGGTAGCCCTGCTCACTGGGAAGGTTACCTAACTCTTTCCATTATCGGATGCTGTTCTCAGTTGCTCACAAATACAGCTGGCTGGAAAACAGTAACTCCTTCCCATGAGGGATATCAATTGGTAGAAGAAAAAACCCAACACCCAGAAACCCCTGAAAAACAAAAACAGCAGAACCCAAACAATCCGCCTGAGCCAGCACGCCAGACGTGCAAACGTTTCCCTGGGAAGGGATCGCAGGAACAAGCCTGGATCAGGAGAACTGGATTTTCTCCACTCCTTGGCTACCTGCCTGCAGGACTTCCACCAACTGGCCTAGAGCATTCCTGAGAAAAGCCAGACCCTGGCTCAGCCCCCAGTGCTGCGGACATGCTGAACGGGCCGGGAGGCTGCAAGGATGCTTGAATTGAGCGAGCAAAAGTGGCCGGTGCCCGTCCTGGCAGCAGCCCGGGAATCACTGCTGGCATCCTCCCGACTCGGGCAGGGGGAGCAAAGGGGGACGATGCCTGCAGCAACTGCTGTGCTAATTGCAAGGAAAGGACAGAGGAGCCACGGAAACGGCAAGGAAATCCCTTCACTCTCCTGCCCAAGTTTTGGAAAGACACCTCTTCTGCATGGTCACCGGAATCTCCCCCAAGACTCATGCAAACATTGGCTTTTTCCGCTCTGACATATTCTGGTGGGGATTCCCTACCACCTCCAGCTCCACTGTCTTGCAGAGCTTTAATATTTTGGGCTTAGAGTTTTCCAAGCCAGTCAGCTACCCCTGGTACATCTTATACATATAAATAAATGGTATACAATATAGTATATCCGTGTGTGTGTATATATTTACACACACTATTTATACATATTTGTGCCCCTGGTGGGCTGTTTCAGCCACAGTGGCCCTTACCCCACACGTCAAGGTTGTAGTGTCTCTCCAGGTGACCCGGCCCCTGGCACGTGTACCTGCCTGCATCCCGCGCGGCAGCTCGCCTGATCTGCCGGAGCAAGAGGAGGCACTAAGATCCTCTGCAGCAGAGCTGGACCCATGCAGCCCCTTCGTGGGGCGGGTTTGCGCTGGCAGAAGCCATGGGGACAGGGTCAGGATGAGAGGTGGGAGCTGGGAAGGGTGCTGAGCCATGAGCAGCGGAGAGGGACACCCCTCCTGCACCCGCTCCATCCCAAGGGTGGGCAGGGGGAGACGAGGGTCTTCACAGCCCCATTTCCCCTCCCATCCTCTGCAATACTCCGAAATGTCACCTGCAGCAGAGTCCCCTCCACAGACAGCTCCATGCCCGACTTTGGTCTGAGCAAGTTCCCATCCTTCAGCCAGCGGAACCCCCGAGCAGGGACCCCAGGGGCTGCGCACTCCAGGGTCACCGGCTGGTTGATGATGACAGAGACGTTCTCCTCCTCACCCATGGCAGTGAGGGGCACTGGAAAAAAGATTGATAGGACAACACTTTCCCTGAGCCACCCCCTTTGGTACCGCTCCCTCCCCAAGGCTGGTCCCTCACAGCCCCATGTGCGCTGGCAAGAGGACAGTGGAGCAGCACCATAGTCCCCAGCATCACCTCCAATCCCACCACCACGCTGGTGGCAAGGGGCTGGGGACACATGGGGGTACTTACACCGCACCTCGAGGGCGGCATCACGTCTGTCCTCCCCCACAGCGCTGCTGGCTACACACGTGTATGTCCCCGAGTCCTGGAGGCCAGCGGCAGGCAGGGACAGCACGTGCCCACCAGAGAGGATCTGTGGTTGCCCAAGAAGCAGAAAGAGCCCAGATGAGCACAAAACCAGGGGAATTCATGGGCAGCCAGGCTGTAAGCCAGCACAAAGGAACAGGGATGGGTGGGAGTAAGCCTGCCTTGAGCCAGTCCTCGTCACATCCCGGGAACCTTCTGCCCATCCATGCCCCTCATGGCAGGAAAGCCCAGCACGGAGCTGAGCAGGTCCATGCTCCCATGGACCAAACACGGGGCAGGTCTGGGCAGCATTGCACCTGCTCAGCTCCAGCAATTGTTTTGGTTGTTTTGGGATTTTTGTTTGTTTGTTTGGGTTTTTTTGTTTTTTTTGTTTGTTTGTTTGTTTTTGGTTTTGTTTTGTTTTTTTTTTTTTAAAGCCAGAACAAGGAAAAGGAGCATCATCCTGGAGGGACATCCTCAGTGAGTCCCCTTACCCATCAGGAGCTGTCTCACCTCCGGGCCGCCCGCCACCATACTGGGCACTGGATTGCCGTCCTTCAGCCACAGCAGCACCGGAGCTGGGGTCCCTGTGGCATCGCACTCCAGCATCGCCGGCTCATTCACCACTACTGTGAGGGGACTGGGGCCAGCTGTGATCCGTGGGGGCACTGGGGGGGCAAAGAAATGTCACCAGGAGCAGCAGGGTGCAAAAGGTACAGGGTGGATAGGAGACACCATGGTGTGCACCAGGCAATACCCATCCATGGGGCCATGGTTTTCTAGGACACTATTTGGGATGAACACAGTGGATTGCATGGCTGGAATTGCAAATGAACAGAGCAGAGGACAGGGGGTCTGCTAAAGCCATCTTCCAGGGATGCGTCCCAAGGGCTGGGACAGCCCCATTAATCCCATGCACATACGAGAGGTGCCACAGGGGAAGCACCCAGCTCTCAGGCAGCCGTAGTCCTTCCCCTGCTCACTGCGGACTCACCAGTCACCCGCAGGCTGTACCAGAGCTCGGTGACACCAGCCACGTTGGAAGCCACACAGCGGTAGCTGCCAGCGTCAGAGAGCTGGGCACGCTGGATCTCCAGGTGTTTCCCATCCCTGGACAGGGTCCGTCCCGGTCCAGCTGAGAGCTTCTCATGCCCCTTGTACCAGGCGATGTCTGGAGGGATGCAGGGAGCTGAGCTGTGAGGAGCGATGCTGCTGCCCCTCTCACCACTGGGACCCAGGGAAAGCCCCAGGGACACATGAACGAGAGCCAACCGAGAGGACCAACTCACTGGGAGCAGGCAGCCCCGAGGCCAGGCACCGCAGGGACACTGTGCTGTTCTCCAGGATGGCCAGGTCCACCGCACTGGGTTCGATGTTTGGAGGCACTGCAACCCAGCGCACACAGTCATCAGCTCTGCACAGCCCAAGCCAGCTGCAGCCACACACTTCGGTGTGGTGGGGCATGGCCGGGCTCACCAGGGACTCTCGGCACACACCAAATCCTGGGAGAGCAGCAGCTGGGGGGGCAGGGCTTGCTTCCCACTCTGGGAGGGGACCACATCACTACATGGTGCCACTGCTGCTCCCCAAGTCAGCTAGCAGATTGTTCCCAGCCCCAAAGAGATATTCATCCTTCCCGGGCAGGATCTCCTCTCCCTGCCTGGTTTCTCACCCAGGACCTTCGGCACTGCATCCTGCGATGCTGACCGAGGGGAACCTCTGGCCAGAGAGGAAATGGGGCTGGGGATAGACCCTCCGCCGGGAAGCACTCAAAAATGGATGCTATGGTTTACCACAGTGTCAGTGGCAATCAGCTCTCAGCCTCATTGGCAAAGGACAAGATCCCAACAGATCAAAATATTGACCCTACACCTCCCAAAAAGCAGGGCCAAGAACATCCATCCCTTTGGCCAGCCACATTCTCCCTGACGCATGGGATGAATACTGGGTCTTGTTCCAGATACTGTGCTCACCTTGCACCAAAACCTGCACCTCCGCCTGGGCCACCCCTGCCCAGTTGCTGCCCTGGCAGATGTAGAGCCCTTCGTGACCAAGCCCCACGTGGGCAATCAGCAGAGTCCCACCGTCCTCGGACACCACCGCACCGTCCCACTCGCCCAGTGGAAGTCCATCCTTCAGCCACCTGCGAGGAGGGGGACAAGCGGCAAGTCCTTGGTCTGCCCTGCCAACCCCTACCCCCCATTTCTGCCCAACAAAGGAGCGAACAGTGGGGTGCTGACAGCAAGGACCATCCCCTTGTCACCTGGAAAGGGCCTGGCAGTGCCCAGATCGTTGGGCAGAGCAGGATCCCGGGGCAAGGAGCGGGAATGGATGCCTACCACCCTAAGGGACACCCCAAGCCAGAGGTCCCCATCACCCATCCAGAGCTTCCAACCCCAATCCCTGCCACAACTTTGCACGCTGGGCTGCAGAGCGCCCCAGGGAGTTATGCAGCCCCTAAGGGAGCTCAGGGGACCGTGGGCAGCACCCACCACTGTGCAGTACTCACTGGATGCGGGGTGTGGGGATGCCCGTGGCATGACAGTGAATCCTCAGGGAGTCGTTGGCGACGGCCGTCAGGTGGCTTTCCCCATCGCCGATCAGCAGCTGAGGGGGAGCTGAGGGGAAAGGGGACCTCAGGGTGGGACCACCCTCGGACCCCGGCACAGGGATGTGGGAGCAGCTGAGGGCTCAGAGGGTGCAGGACCCCGGTGGTACATTAAGACCCACAGCCCGCAGGAGAAGCATTTTAAACAGCAGATGAGAACCTTGGACGTGCAGGCTGTAGCTGAGCGAGGCATTCCCCGCGGCATTTGTGGCCGTGCAGGTGTAGAGGCCGGTATCCGTCACCTGGGGCTTGGCCAGACGGAGGGATCCCGAAGGGAGGACACTGTAGCTTGGGGGAGAGCAAACAGACCCTGGAGACATTCAAAACAAACCCGTCTAGATGCCACCCTGTGCAACCTGCTCTACGTGTACCTCCTCGGGCAGGGGGGATTGGACTAGATGATCTCCAGGTGTCCCTTCCAACCCCTACCATTCTGTGATTCTGTGAAAAGCCATGTCATCCATCACCTTCCCCTGGGCAGGAGCTAAGGGCTGAGAGCACACCATCGTCTTGAGACAGCCAAGAGAAGGTCCCCAGGGCCACCCCTCACGCAAGGAGGATGGCAGAGCTGTCCATGGGTGCAAATCCCCTTTGCTCAGCTCCTGCATGAGCTCAGCATGAGGCAGCAGTGCGAGCCACCCACCCGGGGGGACAAAGGGGGGATGGGGGTCCCCAAGGAGAACAGCCCCTGCAGCTGGAGCTGGCCATGCTCGCGCTCCCAGCGCTGTCTGTGCTCCACAGACATAACATCATCTCAGCCCACGGCTGCAGATTCCTCCTCGCGTGCTCCCCCATAAATCACCCAGGCATGTGAGGACAAGCACGTGAGATGTGGGGAGCAGCACAGGTCAACCAGAAGCAGCCATGGGAAACCAGACAAGAACGACAAGGCAACACAGTCCCTCAAGAAGAGCAAAACCAAAAAGCCTTCCCACTTCCCCAGGCCACAGCTATCCTCAGGTGCAGGAAAAGAAGTGATTAACCCCAAGATCAGTGCCCGTGATTTTAGGGAGCCATTTCCAGTGTGGTGCTAACATACTGAGAAAGCATGTCCTGCTTCTAAGGGGGAAGACCAAGACGCTCAATAAAAACATATATCCAACTCTCCAGGTTATCTTCTCCCATCAAATCACACTAAATGACTGTCCCATGGCTGCCATCAGCCTCAACACCATCAACAAGTGAATTCAGCCCTCCAGAAGTCACCCGCTGGAACGGAACTGGCCTCTAAACCCACATCCCAGTGCAGACAAAGCCACCAGCAGCATTTCAATGCTTAAAGCCCATGAAGTCCCGCCGACACACGGGCTGCGAGGGTCAGTGGAGGCTGCAGCACCCCCAGCCTCCCCAGCTGCCCATCCTCCCCTCCTCCTCCAGACCTCAAAATTCCTTCTCCTCCTCCATGCCCTGCAGCCACCTGGGTGCAGAGCAGCATCAAACCCCGGTCCAACAACCCCCACAGGGAGCCGCCATCCCCAGGCACGTCCTTGGCCTCACCAGCACCATGACGGCACAAGCCAGGAATGCGCATGAGGGCGGACGGGCGAGTGGGGCCGAGGAGCTGCGCTGGAGCTGCCTTCCCTTCCCAACCCCAGCCCCGTGTCCAGGGCAGGCGCACAAAGGGTCGGGAGCAGCTGCTCCATCCCAGCAGATGTTTGTATGATGGAACAAGAGCCTGATGGTTCTTGCTGTGCTCTCCTTGAGGAGCAGAGCTAATGCGGTACCACTTGGCTGCCTCAGCTCCTGCCAGAGCATTTGAGCATCAGCCACTTGATGCCAGGGATGCCCTTCGCACCTCCCTACCAAGCAGCCGAGTCCCTTCATGGACCCGACATACCTCTGAGGAGACACGCGATCCCAAGGGACCGTGGCCCCAGCACCCACAACCCTCCTTACCTCGTGGTGGTGAACGGCAGCGGCTGGGACTCCTGGGTCCACACCACCAAGGGGGGGGGATAGCCTTGAACCTCACAGGGTAGGGTGGTCTCCTGCCCAAGCACAGCCAGGATGGTTATGGGGTCTGATGCTTGCGATCCGTTCACGCTGATCCTGGGCTTTGCTGGGTGGAGAGGGAGTGTGGCTGGTGCAGGAACATTTCACGTGCCCCACAGACCCTCATTGTTGCTCTTCCCATCCCACAACCCCATCTGGACCCTGGGTAGGTGGCCCAGGGAATATAGTCCCAGGGTCACAATCTCCCAGCCAGTCACCCTCTGGAGCTGCTTTACTGGGAGCTGGTGCCAGGGGCAGTCCCGGGCACTCACTGCTAACAGAAAGCTGCATCTCCTGGCTGGAGAAGCCTGCTGCATTGGTAGCTGTGCAGAAGTAGGTTCCAGCATCCCCAGGGGAGGACGAAGGGATCCGGAGGGTCCCATCGTGGTCAAGGTGGTAGCGTGGGCTCGGTGAGATAGGCTCAGTGCCCTGGAGAGGAAAGGGAAGGGAGGAAGGAAGACAGCAGAGACTCTCCCATGAGCTGAGCATCCCAAGGGTGAGGCGAGGGCTCTGGACCCACCACAGCAGGCTGCCTCCCAGTCCCAGCTTCCCAGGGCACTTGGTGCCACCTCCCCAGACGGCCACAGCCACACTGACAAGCTACGTCCCCTCCAAACACATTACCCCACACCTGAGGGTGACCCACAGCCTGGCTGGCAGGGGGATGGCAGCCCGCCCGTCCCTGTCACCTACCTTTGCCCAGGTGACAGTAGGAGGGGGCACGCCAGTGGCATTGCACCGCAGGGTGACAGCCGCTCCCTCAGTGGTGGTGACGAAGATAGGGCCAAGCTCAATGCTGGGAGGGACTGGGACGGAAGAGAAGCACCTCATCCTGCACAGCCAGGGCCACGTCCAACAGAGAGCGGTGCTTTGCTGCTTAAGAAGTGCAGAGGGCACCCGCTCCCCATTCATCGCAGAGGGGGGACGCCCGGCACCCTGCCGCTCACCGTGGATGACCAGGGACACGTCCTGCCTGTGTGAGCCAAGGGTGTTGGTCACCTCACAGGTGTACCTCCCCGCATCCCCCTGCGTCGCCTGGTCCATGTGCAGGCTCCCATCAGCCCGGATGGAGTAGCGGCTGCTTGGGGCTACCTGGGCACAGGCAGAGAGCAGAAAGCAGGACAGATGGGGTGGTCAAACATCACCGTATCACTGTGCCTTTGGGGCTTATCTAGAAACTGACACTTGAGCAGTGCGAACATCCTGATGGGGTGATAAATCCATGTTACCCTCCCAACCCAAATGCTCCCCAGCATCTTCCGCCAGCAGCTTTGGCCCCGGGAGGTTGGGGCACCCATCCT